>OX456985.1:98129483-98481983 GCA_949752695.1 Melanostoma scalare | reverse complement strand
GTAATAGTAAATGTTTTTGGAGCTTTATCAACTCCAAACGTAAATCTAATGGCTATCCTAGTTGTATGAAATACTTAAGTACGGTTACTAATGATGTTGATGAGATCTGCAATCTTTTCGCAAATTTTTTTTCAATCCGTCTATTCTACCAACTCTTCTACTAACCTAGAACCACCTTATATTTCAGTTTCAGCTAGCGTAGGATCGATGAAGCTTGAGATATATGAAATCAAAGCTGCTTTGCTTGACTTGGACCCAACCAAAAAAGAGGGACCTGATGGTATTCCACCAATTTTGCTTTCAAAATGTGCTAATTCTTTAGCTAAACCTTTGACGGATCTGTTTAACCTGTCTTTATCTAGTGGTGTCTTCCTGGATTCTTGGAAATTGTCTTTTATAATTCCCGTGCATAAATCTGGTTCAAAACAAGAAGTTACAAACTATAGACCTATATGTAAAATCTCCGCGTTACCTAAGCTGTTCGAAAAAATTGTGTGTGATAAACTATCCTTTAAATTAAAGGAAGAGATTTCACAACATCAAAATGGTTTTATGTCTGGTAGATCTACTACGACTAATCTCTCCTTGGCGACGAATTACATAGTAAAAAAATTCGAAAGCAATTCAAAGACTGATATTATATTTACGGATTTTGCTAAAGCCTTTGACCGTGTTAATCATCAGGTTCTAGCCATTGATTTAAAAGAAAAAAACATTAGATGCTTTCCTTAATTGCACTACAGCTCACTTATTCTACGTGCAAGAGACTTTTAATAGTGCTCATTTTAAAGCTTATTTCAAGCACTACAAAATATCTTCTTGTATTAGAATGCATAAAATGCATCTGCTCGCGGCTAAATGGCATTGACCACAACGATTAAATTTCAGAAAAAATAAAAAATGGTTTTGATCTTTTATATCTAGCTTAATATTGTTTTTAGAATACTTTATAAAAAACCAAATTGTTCATTGTCTTACCTGCTACAATTTTGTTCTTTATAAAATTTTCGATAAAACGTATAGTTTTGGAGATATTTGCAATAAATAGATGAAAAACGTGAACAAATTGCGAATTTTCAATTGCCAATAACTCGAAAAGTATTGGACTTAACAAAAAACTTTATATTGGTTTTTTTGCTTAAAATTAGGCCTTCTATCGATATCCAAGGTTATTTAAAAAAAAAAGTTCACCCCCGAGAAGGGGTGGCAACCACCCCCAGGGTGGTGGCGGTGTGCAAATCATTTTCACTTTTGAATTTTAGGGTAAGATCAGCCTAATTCCAAAATTTCATGCAAATCGGTTCACAGTAAAAAAAAAAGAAGCACTCCGGGAGTGCCGACAGAAGTGAAAACAGAATTGAATTTTCAGTAAATATTTTTATGTACAGGGAAATCTTTTATAATATATGTAGATGCACATATAGAAGTACATCAATGAAACTTATGCGTTTTCATTCACAATTTCATCTCTTCTATTATCATCTCTACAATCATCGCCGAGTCGTTTTATTTAGTCGTTTAAGCAGCATCAAAATTAAGGCATTACTTGGCTCAATGGCAGAGTCGTTGGCTATTAAACTCAGGGTCTCAGGTTCGAATCCCAGCCGTGGCGACAATTTTTATTTATGTTTTCACTTTAAATAAATAAAAAAATAAAACCAGCCATGACGGCTGGGAATCGAACCTGAGACGCTGGGCTATGACGACTTTACATACGAAATACGATGAGCCGAAAAATGGTGTCGGTCGCGAAATCAATGCTTTACCCCCATCGCAAAAGTGCCAAACGCGCCTAAAGAAGTTTTCACTTCAAAAATTTGGACCTAAAATGCCTCATTGACTGCACTATTAAGTGTAAACGAACGCATCTTTGAAGAAGTTGCTGTCACTGATGAATTAATGCCTGCCACCGTGGCTCTAACTGATCTTACGGGAAGATGAAGTTTCTTTTGAACCTCTTCAGAAATAAAAGAAAATTCCGAACCCGGATCGATTAGCGTTCGCCACTCAAAATCAGTTTGATTTTGGTAAATACTCACTATCGCCGTAGCCAACAAAGTTGTTCGCTGTGATTTGGCAAAGAAAGCTTGGGCATTTACATTCGGGGCTTCAGTGGGATTCGAAGATTTCGAACTGTTATTTGGAACAGTGTTGGTTGTACTTGGGGTTTGAGCTTGAGTGGACTGTAAATTTGTATTTGCATTCCCCGGCGGAGTGCTATCAAAGTGTAAAAGTGAATGATGCTTTCCCTTACAATGAAAGCATGTGTTTTCACTTTTGCACGCGGGTACCATATGGGTATAAGCTAAACAATTGAAACAATATTTTAGTTTTCAAACAGCATTTCTTCTTTTGGACACGTTCATTTTTAAAAACTCTGGGCATAAACGCAATGAGTGTTCTCCTTGGAAGATTTTGCATTGGGAACCTACTTGGGCATGATGTGCACGAACACGGGGCGTATTGCTTGAAGACTGTTGCTTAGGCACTGTAACTCTCGAGACTTTATTAACCTTTTGCATATCAGCGACATTTTCCAAAACCCGATACCTATTTGAGATGAAAATATTCATGCTCTCCCACGTTTGAATTTCTGTGGGCTTATCGAGGGATTCTTCCCAAAGGGAAAGTGTTTGAGATGGAAGACGAGTTGCACAAAAATAGGTTATAAACGTCCCACGTTTTTGTTTCGATACTATGTGACTTTAAAGCAATATAGCATGTTGCTTTGCAGTTCCTTCAATGCCGCGGCCGATTCTACCTGAATGCACGGTTGCCCGAGTAAAACATTAAGATGGCTGTTAACAAGTATTCTTTTATTTTCGTAGTAGTCTTTAAGAGCCGACCAAGCAGCTTCAAAATTCTCGTTCGTAATTTCAAATTTGGAAACAATGTTCAAAGCATGATCTTTAGTTCGGGCACGGAAATGAAAAATTTTTTGAACGGGACTAAGTTTTGCATGCCGGACATAAAGTGCAGTGAACATGTCTCTGAACGCTGGCCAATTTAAAAAGTTTCCACTAAAAACTTCCGCTTCGCATGGTGGACGTGGAAGACGCATACTATGCATTAAAACCTCCTCATTATCATCTTTACTATTGCCATCCTTTTTTGATTTACTTTCGATTGGCCGAGTGGCCTCCAGAATTTCATTAAGAAATTCAATATATGTGTTCGAAGAACTTTTATACTTTGCCCTAACCTCAACCAGTGACGCCTTGAGGTCGTCATCCTCCGTAGCCGCCCGCGCATACTGAGCATAGACTTTTTTAACTTCAAGCCATAATTCCTGAAGCTCAACCCGAAATGCTTCGATCACCGATTGTGAAAGCTTATTTCGTGGTTTTTCTTTAAATGCCGCATGAAAATCGGTGCGGGGACATAAGGCCACGGGAAATAACCTCACTGATGGTTTTACTTCCCTCTATGTGGGAAATAAGCACACTTTCATGAAGTGGACTTAATTCCCATGCAAGGTGGGAAATAAGTCCCAAAATATCTGTGTGGTTTTATTTCCCATCAAGTTTTAAGAAATTTTAACCCATGAACAAAAAATCAAACTAACATTTAAGTATGTTTTTAATTTTATTATATATACAAATAATAATAATTAAATTGCAAGAAAAAATAGATAAATGATACCAAATTTAATCAACAAAATTATAAATATTTCGGATCAAAGGTATAAATATGAACACAAACATTTCCATTATACAATGACAAAAACTATTGGAAACTTAAATAATTCAAAACAACGAAAATATAAACCATGAAACCATGTCTAAGAGTTCTACGAATTGTTTTTATATAAAAAAAAAGTTCTTCAAGAGCTTTAATTAAAATTGTGAAAAATAGGAACAAATAAAAAATTGATAATTAGTTTTTTAGTAGTTTATAAAACTGTAGTGTGAAATTCGCGTTACGGACTTTGGATTCGCGCGAATTTTCAATTTTCACATCACAAATCCATATTCCCCTGACCAAAATTTTTTTCCGCTTCGCTTTTTGCTTTATCTCCGGTACAAAATACAATGTCGCACGCAAAGAAAATCCAAAGTCCGTAACGCGAATTTCACACTACAGTTTTATAAACTACTAAAAAACTAATTATCAATTTTTCATTTGTTCCTATTTTTCACAATTTTAATTAAAGCTCTTGAAGAACTTTTTTTTTATATAAAAATAATTCGTAGAACTCTTAGACATGGTTTCATGGTTTATATTTTCGTTGTTTTGAATTATTTAAGTTTCCAATAGTTTTTGTCATTGTATAATGGAAATGTTTGTGTTCATCTGTTCATATTTATAATAACCAACGGTTGTTTACAACGTTTCATTCAGTTAAATTTGGTCGCTCTTCGAATTTCTTCATGTGAGTTTAATTCCCATAAGAAAGTGGACTTATTTCCCACCGGTCGTGGGAACTAGGTCCACTTCATCAAAGTGTGCTTATTTCTCACATAGTGGGAAGTAAAACCATCAGTGGGGTTATTTCCCGTGGCCTTATGTCCCCGCACCATGAAAATCGACCAATGTGTCGCAAGCCAAAATTAAATCTTCCAAGCTCATGGAAAAAATCAGATACAAATCGCGTTTTAATTAAAAATAAAATTGCTCACCACCGTTACGAACTGCATTAATGTAAATCACTTATATTTCCCAATTTTACCGCTTTATAACGCGTATTATAACGTACCAATTGACCGTTACCTCGTGTGTGAATATAAAATACAAAATTGCAAATTGGAAAGAATTGTATAAATACCTGTACAATACAAAATTTATGATGGCTGCGATGACGATGCTGGAACTGACGATGCTGGAACTGATTATGCTGGAACTGATGAGAACTGTGGCTGACTTCGTTTCCTTTGCTACAGATGTAAATTGCTACAGATGTCAACGGCTACAGATGTAATATCGATGATAATGGCTACAGATGTAATATTTGCTGATATTGGCTACAGATGTAATATTTGCTGATTTGCAGGGATGCAGGCGTACCGTTATTGTGGGACGGTGCCAAAGTTGCAGAATGTCTTCCGAAAATGGTCGGATAGACTGGTAACTATATATATATACCGCTCGCCGTTATTGTGGGACGGTGCCACGACGGTTTCCAAAACTGTTCCGAAAATGGTCGGATCTTTGTAACAAATTGCCGTTATTATGGGACGGTGCCAACAGTTTTCAAAACTTGTTCCGAAAATGGTCGGATCTTTGTGTTGCAATATATATATGCAATATATCATAATATATATCTTTTATTTTCTTCCTTCTTTTTGTTTTATTTAATATTAAACCCTTTTGATTTGTTGAGTTTAATTTTTTGTAGTTTATTGTAAGATATTAAATTAATTTTACTTTACAAATTCCTTTTTTTCTATTTAACTTTTTCTTTCAAGATGGATGTTTGGTGGCTGCCGTAAATCGAATGAATTTTTTATATGACATAGCCGCGAGCCGACTAATATTCAAGTAAATCTCCAACTCTCCACTTTAAGGGTGGCAATCTACTAGGGCGTATTTTAGTTGGAGATTCACCTGAACAATACGAATTTTATTATCTTTGCGAACCACCACCTTGGATGACACTGCTGGAGTGAGTTCTTGAGTCCGCTCTATTACACCCAGTTGAACCATTCTGTTTAGTTCTTGTTTGACTATATCTCTGACTTTGTAAAAAATGCATCTTGGAAAAGTAATTGTAAACTGTGGAGTATTTTATGTAGCCAAGGCTGTTTTAAATATCGTTCTCTATGTTAATCATTTTTTTTCTACTGCCAGGACCAAGCTGTTCCCACGCATTTCCTCAAAGTATGGCTGGAATTTTCATCGACTGCTTTAAATGTTGTCTTTTATTTTTTGGAGGCAATTACACATGATATTATGGATTCACATAGAAAGCTCAAACGGTGATTAGAAAATGATATACGGTTTTTACCTTGCATGGTTGCTTCGCTTTCTAGGAGTTTTAAACAATCCTTTTTGGCAAAACATTGCACTGTGCGCCAGGGTCTAACTAAATTTGGTAGTTTTTGTTGGCAATATAGATGATCTCCGAGAATTTGTTTCAGCATTTATAGCTTTGGTGGTCTCTTGCAATGCAATCAATTATTATGAACCAACTGTCATCGCTGTCGAATTCATCAAATAGTTAAACTTTTTCAGAAGTGGACGCTACTCTGCACATGTGTTCAAAATTATGCATACCCTTGTATTTTTGGAGAGATGGTTGTATGTGGGGCAACTAGGGTAGCTGTATTTTTCTCCACACTTGCGGCAAAAAAATATTGTTTTTGATTGTTTTTGAGACGTTGAGACGTTGAATGTTGTCACTTGGATGTTGTTAGGCTTATTAACCATGCCTGTAGCAAATAGCAATCTCGAAATATGAATACAGCTGTTTTCAGAGTTTTCAGTCTCTGGCCATATCTTTGTCATGCTATATGACAAGCGGTTTTGGTGGTCGTGGTAAGTTACATGTTTAGCGTTCGTCCGTAATTAAGTGTAATTTAGTTTCGGCAACAGTAATGGTTAAATAAAACAGAAAGTTTAACTTTGCAAATTCAGTGTATACTTTATACTTTGATTCTATTTCAATCTTATATATGTTAGTTACCGTACTCCTCCAAAACGATTACCGATTTTTACCAAATTTTATATGCGTATTCAGTATAGGTCTGAGAATCGACTACTAATTATTTTCCATACCCCTAAGTGATAAAGGCCATCTACCTTTAACATTGTTTCTTTAATTTACACTGTGACACGAGGATTTTATATATTAGATTTTACAGTCTCAGTGTAAATGTCATATTTATCAATTTTATTTGCTTAAAAATAAATTCTGAAATCATTTTTTTTGCTCAGAGAATTCATAGCGATAACAGTGTAAGTTTTCTTCTTTATTTTTATTTAAATCGAAGTGTGTTTTATCAATTTAGTGGTTTAAACTATTTCCAATAACTTAACCAGATAAGCTGCTGGACTAAGTACTGATTGACAACTTTCGCACTGATTGTAATTATCGGTAATAAAGATTTTGGGTATATGCATGTTTTCCCCTATAAATTTTAATGTGTGTTGCAGCAGCGCAGCGTTGAGCTCGATAGTGAGGCTCAGAAATTTCCTTCGCATTTGCTACGTAAACTGAAATAAACTTCTTTCTGGCTACAGCTTTTTGATAGATATCCCGTGCTGTGCTTTATAAAAATGTATCTTTTACTGCTTCGACAAACCTATCTTCAGATAAGTCAGTAATCTTAAACGGTGAGTCATATAGAAAATTTTCGTTATCTTTAAAACTTAGTAGCTGCTCAGCAGTGGAATCATCAAGTCCTTTTTTTTTGCAAACGAGTAAGCGCATCTTTTGTCATTTCTTTTTCTCATTTCATAATTTTTTTAAAATGTTACTGCAAACGCAAATGTTTCCCCTGTTGCCGCAGTTCTGATAAGTGGTACATTAGGGCTGTTTTTTTGGGAGGCTGTCCGGTACCTTGTATTGTAAATCCAAAAAAACGGTTCGCGTTTTTATGTTTGATGGTTGGTATCCGTGATGAGTTGTAGTTGGGAAATTCAAAAATAGCGGTGTTCACAAAAGTATGCAAGTATTTTCTTGTGGTTTTTTTTTCTCTGTTTACACGCTTGGGTTCAGTTCACTTGAGAGTGAATGAGAACAAGTGCGAAAAACTTTTGAATGTCGGTAATCCGCTAAAATACATTACTTAGAAGTTTAGAAGTTCAATACTTATATTTTAAAAGTGTCTTAAGAAACTAGACACAAGCGGATAATTGTCTGTATAAGAATCAACTTCCGCTTCATGGTATATATGTAACGAATAACGAAATCAAGGAATAGTAATCCTTAATGGTTATTAATTGTAGATTAAATAAGTCTGGAACAGATGGCGCTTTTGTTGTTATTAATCATAGATTGCATAAATCTGGAACAGATGGCGCCTTAAACGAATTTCTTTACAGAGAACTGTAAAACATTGTCCCTTGCACCTCACAGATGGCGACCTACAGCAACGCGTGGCCGCGTCTGCTAGTAATCAATAAATAAATCTATTTTAAGATAAGACGTAGTAAATACTATTGCAAAAAAATGTCAACATTCACCGAAAAATGTGTTAAGGAACTATGCAAAAAAGAACAAAAAAATAGTTTAACAGAGCTTTTTTCGTTCCTTTTACGATATATTATTATATACCTATGAACCAGCAAATTAAATAATCAAAATCAATAAATTTCTACAATTCAAAAATCGTTACCAAAATTCTTTTCTATTCTATACTATTCTTGTACAAAATTGATTTCCATTCACTTGTGAACACCCCCTTTTTCTGTTGTTCGAGATACATGAAAGTCTCTAGTCGCACCAACATTTAAAAATGAAACATCGAAAAACTTATTCGATATCGAAAAATCTATCCCTTGTAAAATTTACTCATCCTTTTATCCCCTGTATCTTTTGTTGTTTTTGCTTTACATGTATTTACAATACAAGGTACCGGACATCTTCCCAAAAAAACAGGCCTATTATTGTATACCTATGAACCTGCAAATTAAATAATCAAAATCAATAAATTTCTACAATTCAAAAATCGTTACCATAATTCTTTTCTATTCTATTCTATTCTTGTACAAAATTCATTTCCATTCACTTGTGAACACGTCCTTTTTCTGTTGTTCGAGCCTCTAGTCGCACCAACATTTAAAAATGAAAAACTCATTCGAACTCGAATTCTATCCCTTGTAAGTTTTACTCATCCTTTTATCCCTTGTATCTTTTGTTGTTGTTGCTTTACATGTATTTACCATACAAGGTACCGGACATCTTCCCAAAAAAACAGGCCTATTGTATTCTAAAACTAACAAAATTCCAGGATTTTCCACGAGAATTTTATATATTAGATTTTACAGTCTCAGTGTAAATGTCATATTTATCAATTTAATTTGTTTGAAAATAAATTCTGAAATCACTTTTTTTGCTCAGAGAATTCGTTGCGTGGCTTTATGTTTGAAAAATTGTTTTTTAAATTTTCGTCAACCATTTGGATGATTTATTTGTTGATTATTGAATCGGAATTATATCGAATTATGTTTGATAAATTTTGTGACCTCTGTCAAGCTGGCGAAGTAACTTTCTCTGATCGGATCCAAATTAATGTGTAATTTAGTTGCTAATTATTTACCAAAAAATTAATTTTTTTGCTCTTCCCGTTTAATTATAAAAAATCACTTCACCAGCTTGACGTCAAGCTGGCGAGGTGTTTTTTTTTCAGGAAATGTTAAGAAACCAGATCTCTTCAGCATATTTTTTTGCTAATTATTTGCTCTAAAAAAAACTAAAAAAATTTGATTTTCGCTGATTAGCAAAAATTTTCTTAATTTTTTTCTTAATTTTTTTTAATTAAAATAATTAATTTTTTTAATTTTTTTTCTACGAATTATTTGCTCTAGGAAAAAACAAACTTTTATTTTTTTGCTCTTCCCGTTTAATTCTAAAAAATCACTTCATCAATTTGACGCAAACTTAACCAAATATTTTTATTCCAACAAAGCCTTACTGACCAAATGTTTTCATCATATTTTTTTGCTAATTATTTGCTCTAAAAAAAAATAAAAAAATTTGATTTTCGCTGATTAGCAAAAATTTTCTTAATTTTTTTCCTAATTTTTTTTAATTAAAAAAATTAGTTTTTTAAATTTTTTTTCTACGAATTATTTGCTCTAGGAAAAAGCAAACTTTTATTTTTTTGCTCTTCCCGTTTAATTCTAAAAAATCACTTCATCAATTTGACGCAAACTTAACCAAATATTTTTATTCCAACAAAGCCTTACTGACCAAATGTTTTCATCATATTTTTTTGCTAATTATTTGCTCTAAAAAAAAATAAAAAAATTTGATTTTCGCTGATTAGCAAAAATTTTCTTAATTTTTTTCCTAATTTTTTTTAATTAAAAAAATTAGTTTTTTAAATTTTTTTTCTACGAATTATTTGCTCTAGGAAAAAGCAAACTTTTATTTTTTTGCTCTTCCCGTTTAATTCTAAAAAATCACTTCATCAATTTGATGCAAACTTAACCAAATATTTTTATTCCAACAAACCCTTACTGACCAAATGTTTTCATCATATTTTTTTGCTAATTATTTGCTCTAAAAAAAAAAATAAAAAAATTTGATTTTCGCTGATTAGCAAAAATTTTCTTAATTTTTTTCTTAATTTTTTTTAATTAAAAAAGTTAATTTTTTTAATTTTTTTTTTTACGAATTATTTGCTCTAGGAAAAAACAAACTTTTATTTTTTTGCTCTTCCCGTTTAATTCTAAAAAATCACTTCATCAATTTGACGCAAACTTAACCAAATATTTTTTTTCCAACAAAGCCTTACTGACCAAATGTTTCCATCATATTTTTTTGCTAATTATTTGCTCTAAAAAAAATAAAAAAATTTGATTTTCGCTGATTAGCAAAAATTTTCTTAATTTTTTTCTTAATTTTTTTTAATTAAAAAAATTGATTTTTTTAATTTTTTTTTTACGAATTATTTGCTCTAGGAAAAAGCAAACTTTTATTTTTTTGCTCTTCCCGTTTAATTCTAAAAAATCACTTCATCAATTTGACGCAAACTTAACCAAATATTTTTTTTCCAACAAAGCCTTACTGACCAAATGTTTTCATCATATTTTTTTGCTAATTATTTGCTCTAAAAAAAAATAAAAAAATTTGATTTTCGCTGATTAGCAAAAATTTTCTTAATTTTTTTCCTAATTTTTTTTAATTAAAAAAATTAGTTTTTTAAATTTTTTTTCTACGAATTATTTGCTCTAGGAAAAAGCAAATTTTTATTTTTTTGCTCTTCCCGTTTAATTCTAAAAAATCACTTCATCAATTTGATGCAAACTTAACCAAATATTTTTATTCCAACAAAGCCTTACTGACCAAATGTTTTCATCATATTTTTTTGCTAATTATTTGCTCTAAAAAAAAATAAAAAAATTTGATTTTCGCTGATTAGCAAAAATTTTCTTAATTTTTTTCTTAATTTTTTTTAATTAAAAAAGTTAATTTTTTTAATTTTTTTTTTTACGAATTATTTGCTCTAGGAAAAAACAAGCTTTTATTTTTTTGCTCTTCCCGTTTAATTCTAAAAAATCACTTCATCAATTTGACGCAAACTTAACCAAATATTTTTTTTCCAACAAAGCCTTTCTGACCAAATGTTTTCATCATATTTTTTTGCTAATTATTTGCTCTAAAAAAAAATAAAAAAATTTGATTTTCGCTGATTAGCAAAAATTTTCTTAATTTTTTTCTTAATTTTTTTTAATTAAAAAAATTGATTTTTTTAATTTTTTTTTTTTACGAATTATTTGCTTTAGGAAAAAGCAAACTTTTATTTTTTTGCTCTTCCCGTTTAATTCTAAAAAATCACTTCATCAATTTGACGCAAACTTAACCAAATATTTTTTTTCCAACAAAGCCTTACTGACCAAATGTTTTCATCATATTTTTTTGCTAATTATTTGCTCTAAAGAAAAATAAAAAAAATTGATTTTCGCTGATTAGCAAAAATTTTCTTAATTTTTTTCTTAATTTTTTTTAATTAAAAAAATTAATTTTTTAATTTTTTTTCTACGAATTATTTGCTCTAGGAAAAAGCAAACTTTTATTTTTTTGCTCTTCCCGTTTAATTCTAAAAAATCACTTCATCAATTTGACGCAAACTTAACCAAATATTTTTTTTCCAACAAAGCCTTACTGACCAAATGTTTTCATCATATTTTTTTGCTAATTATTTGCTCTAAAAAAAAATAAAAAAATTTGATTTTCGCTGATTAGCAAAAATTTTCTTAATTTTTTTTAATTAAAAAAATTAGTTTTTTAAATTTTTTTTCTACGAATTATTTGCTCTAGGAAAAAGCAAACTTTTATTTTTTTGCTCTTCCCGTTTAATTCTAAAAAATCACTTCATCAATTTGATGCAAACTTAACCAAATATTTTTATTCCAACAAAGCCTTACTGACCAAATGTTTTCATCATATTTTTTTGCTAATTATTTGCTCTAAAAAAAAAAAAAAAATTTGATTTTCGCTGATTAGCAAAAATTTTCTTAATTTTTTTCTTAATTTTTTTTAATTAAAAAAATTAATTTTTTTAATTTTTTTTCTACAAATTATTTGCTCTAGGAAAAAGCAAACTTTTATTTTTTTGCTCTTCCCGTTTAATTCTAAAAAATCACTTCATCAATTTGACGCAAACTTAACCAAATATTTTTATTTCAACAAAGCCTTACTGACCAAATATTTTCATCATATTTTTTTGCTAATTATTTGCTCTAAAAAAAAATAAAAAAGTTTGATTTTCGCTGATTAGCAAAAATTTTCTTAATTTTTTTCTTAATTTTTTTTAATTAAAAAAATTAATTTTTTTAATTTTTTTTCTACGAATTATTTGCTCTAGGAAAAAACAAACTTTTATTTTTTTGCTCTTCCCGTTTAATTCTAAAAAATCACTTCATCAATTTGACGCAAACTTAACCAAATATTTTTTTTCCAACAAAGCCTTACTGACCAAATGTTTTCATCATATTTTTTTGCTAATTATTTGCTCTAAAAAAAAATAAAAAAATTTGATTTTCGCTGATTAGCAAAAATTTTCTTAATTTTTTTCTTAATTTTTTTTTAATTAAAAAAATTAATTTTTTTAATTTTTTTTCTAAAAATTATTTGCTTTAGTAAAAAGCAAATTTTTATTTTTTTGCTCTTCCCGTTTAATTCTAAAAAATCACTTCATCAATTTGACGCAAACTTAACCAAATATTTTTATTCCAACAAAGCCTTACTGACCAAATGTTTTCATCATATTTTTTTGCTAATTATTTGCTCTAAAAAAAAATAAAAAAATTTGACTTTCGCTGATTAGCAAAAATTTTCTTAATTTTTTTCTTAATTTTTTTTAATTAAAAAAATTAGTTTTTAAAATTTTTTTTCTACGAATTATTTGCTCTAGGAAAAAGCAAACTTTTATTTTTTTGCTCTTCCCGTTTAATTCTAAAAAATCACTTCATCAATTTGATGCAAACTTAACCAAATATTTTTATTCCAACAAACCCTTACTGACCAAATGTTTTCATCATATTTTTTTGCTAATTATTTGCTCTAAAAAAAAATAAAAAAATTTGATTTTCGCTGATTAGCAAAAATTTTCTTAATTTTTTTCTTAATTTTTTTTAATTAAAAAAATTAATTTTTTTAATTTTTTTTCTACAAATTATTTGCTCTAGGAAAAAGCAAACTTTTATTTTTTTGCTCTTCCCGTTTAATTCTAAAAAATCACTTCATCAATTTGACGCAAACTTAACCAAATATTTTTGTTCCAACAAAGCCTTACTGACCAAATGTTTTCATCATATTTTTTTGCTAACTATTTGCTCTAAAAAAAAAAATAGAAAAATTTGATTTTCGCTGATTAGCAAAAATTTTCTTAATTTTTTTCTTAATTTTTTTTAATTAAAAAAATTAATTTTTTTAATTTTTTTTCTACGAATTATTTGCTCTAGGAAAAAACAATTTTTTATTTTTTTTATCTTCCCGTTTAATTCTAAAAAATCACTTTGCTAGCTTGATTGCATGTTTTTGGTGGAGGTTTTTTACCTACTTGTTTTTTCTGTTTTTTAAATCATATCATATTTTATCATAAAACTACCTTCCACCGCGGAACACTAAAGCAAATATTTCAATTCCGCCACCAAAGTTAACTCACATTCCTACTGCTATTCGAATTTTTTTTAGCAAAAAAAAATATATTCTTAGTAACTTTTGGTAAGTACCTATATGAACAAAATCAACATTTTTGTAAAGCAATTAAGCAAAGTATTTATGAATGCGTTTCATAGTAATTATCCCTGTGGCTTCCAAGTCAAAGCCAACACATAGCGTAAATAGCATGAACTTAACTACTGGTCCTCGAGTACACAATTATGTACCATACTAGGGAATAGTGACCGATCACCTGATCACCGCTCCCTTGTTTTATATACCTACCCAATTATTGATTTGTTACACAATCGTTTCGAATTTTGTAAAGTTTACATTTGGACCCAAAATGTTAGTACCTACATACATAATATGAACGTAAGCATGTGCGTATATGTATGTAGGTATCACAAATCTATTTCGCCATAGTTGTGTCCTGTATTCATATCTATATTTTTCTCCAAATTTAATGGACTATGGAAAGCTATTTTGTAGGACAAAATTCATTGATTCAATGACAATTTCTGACACATTACTATATAAAGTGAAGGGCATTTTTAGTACCTAGGCATTTATTGACAGAATTTTTATTTAGTACTAATGTTCAAAAAATGAACGCAAATATTGACAGATCTATCTGCCGTGTGAACTAGGCATTATTCTTTTGTTCAATTCCTATTTTCACGTAAATATATCGAACGTAAAGTGAATTCTAAGGGGTTATGTGTTAAAATTTATTATTTAGAACCAGTGCGTTTAATTATAATCCATGCATTGTCAAACATGCTACGATAAATGAGAAAAACATAACTTCAACCACCGATGTTCTTGAAGTTATTGGCAGATATATTTCCAACTCTCATTATCAAAAATTTTCTTCTTGTGTAAGTCAAAGTCATATATTTTTTGAGTTTTTTGGAATAATTTATTTTGTAAGTAACATGTGAAAACTCGCACTTAAGTAAAACAAATTCAATCACAAATCCACTTTTCTTGGACAATTGAAATCCATATAATATACGGGTATCTCATAGTGTGGTACCCGTAGCTTATCATGTTTGCCTGTTTCGCGAGAGTTTGGTGGATTGAATCCCAACACATGCGTACCGCTTTTTGCTAGCAATTGGCAGGTCCTCCGATTATAAATTCATAACCAAGAAAAGCACCGTATCAATCAGCCGTTCCGAATTTGAAGGAATAATTTATGATCCCTTCATTCTTCCTCAGGGCATGGTCTTGAAGAATGCGGGCGGCGTCATAGCTGCGATGTTTTAAAACGTCAGATGAGTCTTTTTAGGGGAGACTTTTGCATTGCTTTTTCTAAAAATGAATAAAAACCGAAAAATTATGTTAGTAGAATTTCTTTAAAGCAAAGTATCTCAAAAGTGTACATAAACTTGCCTTATTGGAAAGAGAGGTTACAGCTGAGAAGCTCTAAAACGTCAATTGAGTCTTTTCAGGGAAAACTTTCGCATTCCTTTTTCTAAGAAAATTAAGAAAATTTTTGCTAATCAGCGAAAATCAAATTTTTTTATTTTTTTTTAGAGCAAATAATTAGCAAATAAATATGATGAAAACATTTGGTCAGTAAGGCTTTGTTGGAATAAAAATATTTGGTTAAGTTTGCGTCAAATTGATGAAGTGATTTTTTAGAATTAAACGGGAAGAGCAAAAAAATAAAAATTTGCTTTTTCCTAGAGCAAATAATTTGTAGAAAAAAAATTTAAAAAATTAATTTTTTTAATTCAAAAAAATTAAGAAAAAAATTAAGAAAATTTTTGCTAATCAGCGAAAATCAAATTTTTTTATTTTTTTTTTAGAGCAAATAATTAGCAAAAAAATATGATGAAAACATTTGGTCAGTAAGGCTTTGTTGGAAAAAAAATATTTGGTTAAGTTTGCGTCAAATTGATGAAGTGATTTTTTAGAATTAAACGGGAAGAGCAAAAAAATAAAAGTTTGTTTTTTCCTAGAGCAAATAATTCGTAGAAAAAAAATTAAAAAAATTAATTTTTTTAATTAAAAAAAATTAAGAAAAAAATTAAGAAAATTTTTGCTAATCAGCGAAAATCAAATTTTTTTATTTTTTTTAGAGCAAATAATTAGCAAAAAAATACGATGAAAACATTTGGTCAGTAAGGCTTTGTTGGAAAAAAAATATTTGGTTAAGTTTGCGTCAAATTGATGAAGTGATTTTTTAGAATTAAACGGGAAGAGCAAAAAAATAAAAGTTTGCTTTTTCCTAGAGCAAATAATTCGTAAAAAAAAAATTAAAAAAATTTATTTTTTTAATTAAAAAAAATTAAGAAAAAAATTAAGAAAATTTTTGCTAATCAGCGAAAATCAAATTTTTTTATTTTTTTTTAGAGCAAATAATTAGCAAAAAAATATGATGAAAACATTTGGTCAGTAAGGCTTTGTTGGAAAAAAAATATTTGGTTAAGTTTGCGTCAAATTGATGAAGTGATTTTTTAGAATTAAACGGGAAGAGCAAAAAAATAAAAGTTTGCTTTTTCCTAGAGCAAATAATTCGTAGAAAAAAAATTAAAAAATTAATTTCTTTAATTAAAAAAAATTAAGAAAAAAATTAAGAAAATTTTTGCTAATCAGCGAAAATCAAATTTTTTTATTTTTTTTTAGAGCAAATAATTAGCAAAAAAATATGATGAAAACATTTGGTCAGTAAGGCTTTGTTGGAATAAAAATATTTGGTTAAGTTTGCGTCAAATTGATGAAGTGATTTTTTAGAATTAAACGAGAAGAGCAAAAAAATAAAAGTTTGCTTTTTCCTAGAGCAAATAATTTGTAGGAAAAAAATTAAAAAAATTAATTTTTTTAATTAAAAAAAATTAAGAAAAAAATTAAGAAAATTTTTGCTAATCAGCGAAAATCAAATTTTTTTATTATTTTAAGAGCAAATAATTAGCAAAAAAATATGATGAAAACATTTGGTCAGTAAGGCTTTGTTGGAAAAAAAATATTTGGTTAAGTTTGCGTCAAATTGATGAAGTGATTTTTTAGAATTAAACGGGAAGAGCAAAAAAATAAAAGTTTGCTTTTTCCTAGAGCAAATAATTCGTAGAAAAAAAATTAAAAAATTAATTTCTTTAATTAAAAAAAATTAAGAAAAAAATTAAGAAAATTTTTGCTAATCAGCGAAAATCAAATTTTTTTTTTTTTTTAGAGCAAATAATTAGCAAAAAAATATGATGAAAACATTTGGTCAGTAAGGCTTTGTTGGAAAAAAAATATTTGGTTAAGTTTGCGTCAAATTGATGAAGTGATTTTTTAGAATTAAACGGGAAGAGCAAAAAAATAAAAGTTTGTTTTTTCCTAGAGCAAATAATTCGTAAAAAAAAAAATTAAAAAAATTAGCTTTTTTAATTAAAAAAAATTAAGAAAAAAATTAAGAAAATTTTTGCTAATCAGCGAAAATCAAATTTTTTTATTTTTTTTTAGAGCAAATAATTAGCAAAAAATATGATGAAAACATTTGGTCAGTAAGGCTTTGTTGGAATAAAAATATTTGGTTAAGTTTGCATCAAATTGATGAAGTGATTTTTTAGAATTAAACGGGAAAAGCAAAAAAATAAAAGTTTGCTTTTTCCTAGAGCAAATAATTCGTAGAAAAAAAATTTAAAAAACTAATTTTTTTAATTAAAAAAAATTAAGAAAATTTTTGCTAATCAGCGAAAATCAAATTTTTTTATTTTTTTTTAGAGCAAATAATTAGCAAAAAAATATGATGAAAACATTTGGTCAGTAAGGCTTTGTTGGAATAAAAATATTTGGTTAAGTTTGCGTCAAATTGATGAAGTGATTTTTTAGAATTAAACGGGAAGAGCAAAAAAATAAAAGTTTGCTTTTTCCTAGAGCAAATAATTTGTAGAAAAAAAATTAAAAAAATTAATTTTTTTAATTACAAAAAATTAAGAAAAAAATTAAGAAAATTTTTGCTAATCAGCGAAAATCAAATTTTTTTATTTTTTTTTAGAGCAAATAATTAGCAAAAAAATATGATGAAAACATTTGGTCAGTAAGGCTTTGTTGGAAAAAAAATATTTGGTTAAGTTTGCGTCAAATTGATGAAGTGATTTTTTAGAATTAAACGGGAAGAGCAAAAAAATAAAAGTTTGCTTTTTCCTAGAGCAAATAATTCGTAGAAAAAAAATTAAAAAAATTAATTTTTTTAATTAAAAAAAATTAAGAAAAAAATTAAGAAAATTTTTGCTAATCAGCGAAAATCAAATTTTTTTATTTTTTTTTAGAGCAAATAATTAGCAAAAAAATATGATGAAAACATTTGGTCAGTAAGGCTTTGTTGGAATAAAAATATTTGGTTAAGTTTGCGTCAAATTGATGAAGTGATTTTTTAGAATTAAACGAGAAGAGCAAAAAAATAAAAGTTTGCTTTTTCCTAAAGCAAATAATTTGTAGAAAAAAAATTAAAAAAATTAATTTTTTTAATTAAAAAAAATTAAGAAAAAAATTAAGAAAATTTTTGCTAATCAGCGAAAATCCAATTTTTTTTTTTAGAGCAAATAATTAGCAAAAAAATATGATGAAAACATTTGGTCAGTAAGGCTTTGTTGGAAAAAAATATTTGGTTAAGTTTGCGTCAAATTGATGAAGTGATTTTTTAGAATTAAACGGGAAGAGCAAAAAAATAAAAGTTTGTTTTTTCCTAGAGCAAATAATTCGTAAAAAAAAAAATAAAAAAAATTAGCTTTTTTAATTAAAAAAAATTAAGAAAAAAATTAAGAAAATTTTTGCTAATCAGCGAAAATCAAATTTTTTTATTTTTTTTTAGAGCAAATAATTAGCAAAAAATATGATGAAAACATTTGGTCAGTAAGGCTTTGTTGGAATAAAAATATTTGGTTAAGTTTGCATCAAATTGATGAAGTGATTTTTTAGAATTAAACGGGAAAAGCAAAAAAATAAAAGTTTGCTTTTTCCTAGAGCAAATAATTCGTAGAAAAAAAATTTAAAAAACTAATTTTTTTAATTAAAAAAAATTAAGAAAATTTTTGCTAATCAGCGAAAATCAAATTTTTTTATTTTTTTTTTAGAGCAAATAATTAGCAAAAAAATATGATGAAAACATTTGGTCAGTAAGGCTTTGTTGGAATAAAAATATTTGGTTAAGTTTGCGTCAAATTGATGAAGTGATTTTTTAGAATTAAACGGGAAGAGCAAAAAAATAAAAGTTTGCTTTTTCCTAGAGCAAATAATTTGTAGAAAAAAAATTAAAAAAATTAATTTTTTTAATTACAAAAAATTAAGAAAAAAATTAAGAAAATTTTTGCTAGTCAGCGAAAATCAAATTTTTTTATTTTTTTTTAGAGCAAATAATTAGCAAAAAAATATGATGAAAACATTTGGTCAGTAAGGCTTTGTTGGAAAAAAAATATTTGGTTAAGTTTGCGTCAAATTGATGAAGTGATTTCTTAGAATTAAACGGGAAGAGCAAAAAAATAAAAGTTTGTTTTTTCCTAGAGCAAATAATTCGTAAAAAAAAAAAATTTAAAAAAATTAACTTTTTTAATTAAAAAAAATTAAGAAAAAAATTAAGAAAATTTTTGCTAATCAGCGAAAATCAAATTTTTTTATTTTTTTTTAGAGCAAATAATTAGCAAAAAAATATGATGAAAACATTTGGTCAGTAAGGCTTTGTTGGAAAAAAAATATTTGGTTAAGTTTGCGTCAAATTGATGAAGTGATTTTTTAGAATTAAACGGGAAGAGCAAAAAAATAAAAGTTTGCTTTTTCCTAGAGCAAATAATTCGTAGAAAAAAAATTAAAAAAATTAATTTTTTTAATTAAAAAAAATTAAGAAAAAAATTAAGAAAATTTTTGCTAATCAGCGAAAATCAAATTTTTTTATTTTTTTTTAGAGAAAATAATTAGCAAAAAATATGATGAAAACATTTGGTCAGTAAGGCTTTGTTGGAAAAAAAATATTTGGTTAAGTTTGCGTCAAATTGATGAAGTGATTTTTTAGAATTAAACGGGAAGAGCAAAAAAATAAAAGTTTGCTTTTTCCTAGAGCAAATAATTCGTAGAAAAAAAATTAAAAAACTAATTTTTTTAATTAAAAAAAATTAAGAAAAAAATTAAGAAAATTTTTGCTAATCAGCGAAAATCAAATTTTTTTATTTTTTTTTAGAGCAAATAATTAGCAAAAAAATATGATGAAAACATTTGGTCAGTAAGGCTTTGTTGGAATAAAAATATTTGGTTAAGTTTGCGTCAAATTGATGAAGTGATTTTTTAGAATTAAACGGGAAGAGCAAAAAAATAAAAGTTTGTTTTTTCCTAGAGCAAATAATTCGTAGAAAAAAAATTAGAAAAATTAATTTTTTTAATTAAAAAAAATTAAGAAAAAAATTAAGAAAATTTTTGCTAAACAGCGAAAATCAAATTTTTTTAGTTTTTTTCGAGCAAATAATTAGCAAAAAAATATGATGAAAACATTTGGTCAGTAAGGCTTTGTTGGAACAAAAATATTTGGTTAAGTTTGCGTCAAATTGATGAAGTGATTTTTTAGAATTAAACGGGAAGAGCAAAAAAATAAAAGTTTGCTTTTTCCTAGAGCAAATAATTCGTAGAAAAAAAATTAAAAAACTAATTTTTTTAATTAAAAAAAATTAAGAAAAAAATTAAGAAAATTTTTGCTAATCAGCGAAAATCAAATTTTTTTATTTTTTTTTAGAGCAAATAATTAGCAAAAAAATATGATGAAAACATTTGGTCAGTAAGGCTTTGTTGGAATAAAAATATTTGGTTAAGTTTGCGTCAAATTGATGAAGTGATTTTTTAGAATTAAACGGGAAGAGCAAAAAAATAAAAGTTTGTTTTTTCCTAGAGCAAATAATTCGTAGAAAAAAAATTAGAAAAATTAATTTTTTTAATTAAAAAAAATTAAGAAAAAAATTAAGAAAATTTTTGCTAATCAGCGAAAATCAAATTTTTTTAGTTTTTTTTAGAGCAAATAATTAGCAAAAAAATATGATGAAAACATTTGGTCAGTAAGGCTTTGTTGGAACAAAAATATTTGGTTAAGTTTGCGTCAAATTGATGAAGTGATTTTTTAGAATTAAACGGGAAGAGCAAAAAAATAAAAGTTTGCTTTTTCCTAGAGCAAATAATTCGTAGAAAAAAAATTAAAAAAATTAATTTTTTTAATTAAAAAAAATTAAGAAAAAAATTAAGAAAATTTTTGCTAATCAGCGAAAATCAAATTTTTTTATTTTTTTTTAGAGCAAATAATTAGCAAAAAATATGATGAAAACATTTGGTCAGTAAGGCTTTGTTGGAAAAAAAATATTTGGTTAAGTTTGCGTCAAATTGATGAAGTGATTTTTTAGAATTAAACGGGAAGAGCAAAAAAATAAAAGTTTGCTTTTTCCTAGAGCAAATAATTCGTAGAAAAAAAATTAAAAAACTAATTTTTTTAATTAAAAAAAATTAAGAAAAAAATTAAGAAAATTTTTGCTAATCAGCGAAAATCAAATTTTTTTATTTTTTTTTAGAGCAAATAATTAGCAAAAAAATATGATGAAAACATTTGGTCAGTAAGGCTTTGTTGGAATAAAAATATTTGGTTAAGTTTGCGTCAAATTGATGAAGTGATTTTTTAGAATTAAACGGGAAGAGCAAAAAAATAAAAGTTTGTTTTTTCCTAGAGCAAATAATTCGTAGAAAAAAAATTAGAAAAATTAATTTTTTTAATTAAAAAAAATTAAGAAAAAAATTAAGAAAATTTTTGCTAATCAGCGAAAATCAAATTTTTTTAGTTTTTTTTAGAGCAAATAATTAGCAAAAAAATATGATGAAAACATTTGGTCAGTAAGGCTTTGTTGGAACAAAAATATTTGGTTAAGTTTGCGTCAAATTGATGAAGTGATTTTTTAGAATTAAACGGGAAGAGCAAAAAAATAAAAGTTTGTTTTTTCCTAGAGCAAATAATTCGTAGAAAAAAAATTAAAAAAATTAATTTTTTTAATTAAAAAAAATTAAGAAAAAAATTAAGAAAATTTTTGCTAATCAGCGAAAATCAAATTTTTTTTATTTTTTTTAGAGCAAATAATTAGCAAAAAAATATGATGAAAACATTTGGTCAGTAAGGCTTTGTTGGAAAAAAAATATTTGGTTAAGTTTGCGTCAAATTGATAAAGTGATTTTTTAGAATTAAACGGGAAGAGCAAAAAAATAAAAGTTTGCTTTTTCCTAGAGCAAATAACTCGTAGAAAAAAAATTTAAAAAACTAATTTTTTTAATTAAAAAAAATTAAGAAAAAAATTAAGAAAATTTTTGCTAATCAGCGAAAATCAAATTTTTTTATTTTTTTTTAGAGCAAATAATTAGCAAAAAAATATGATGAAAACATTTGGTCAGTAAGGCTTTGTTGGAATAAAAATATTTGGTTAAGTTTTCGTCAAATTGATGAAGTGATTTTTTAGAATTAAACGGGAAGAGCAAAAAAATAAAAGTTTGCTTTTTCCTAGAGCAAATAATTCGTAGAAAAAAAATTAAAAAAACTAATTTTTTTAATTAAAAAAAATTAAGAAAAAAATTAAGAAAATTTTTGCTAATCAGCGAAAATCAAATTTTTTTATTTTTTTTTAGAGCAAATAATTAGCAAAAAATATGATGAAAACATTTGGTCAATAAGGCTTTTTTGGAAAAAAAATATTTGGTTAAGTTTGCGTCAAATTGATGAAGTGATTTTTTAGAATTAAACGGGAAGAGCAAAAAAATAAAAGTTTGTTTTTTCCTAGAGCAAATAATTCAAAAAAAAAAAATTCAAAAAATTAACTTTTTTAATTAAAAAAAATTAAGAAAAAAATTAAGAAAATTTTTGCTAATCAGCGAAAATCAAATTTTTTTATTTTTTTTTAGAGCAAATAATTAGCAAAAAAATATGATGAAAACATTTGGTCAGTAAGGCTTTGTTGGAATAAAAATATTTGGTTAAGTTTGCATCAAATTGATGAAGTGATTTTTTAGAATTAAACGGGAAGAGCAAAAAAATAAAAGTTTGCTTTTTCCTAGAGCAAATAATTCGTAGAAAAAAAATTTAAAAAACTAATTTTTTTTAATTAAAAAAAATTAAGAAAAAAATTAAGAAAATTTTTGCTAATCAGCGAAAATCAAATTTTTTTAGTTTTTTTTAGAGCAAATAATTAGCAAAAAAATATGATGAAAACATTTGGTCAGTAAGGCTTTGTTGGAATAAAAATATTTGGTTAAGTTTGCATCAAATTGATGAAGTGATTTTTTAGAATTAAACGGGAAGAGCAAAAAAATAAAAGTTTGCTTTTTCCTAGAGCAAATAATTCGTAGAAAAAAAATTTAAAAAACTAATTTTTTTTAATTAAAAAAAATTAAGAAAAAAATTAAGAAAATTTTTGCTAATCAGCGAAAATCAAATTTTTTTAGTTTTTTTAGAGCAAATAATTAGCAAAAAATATGCTGAAGAGATCTGGTTTCTTAACATTTCCTGAAAAAAACACCTCGCCAGCTTGACGTCAAGCTGGTGAAGTGATTTTTTATAATTAAACGGGAAGAGCAAAAAAATTAATTTTTTGGTAAATAATTAGCAAAAAATTAGCAACTAAATTACACATTAATTTGGATCCGATCAGAGAAAGTTACTTCGCCAGCTTGACAGAGGTAATTTTGTGGTTGATAGTTAAAAGTTGTATACTTGAAAACCTAACAGCGGTTATTTGTGGTGTGATTTTTTGTTTCCATTTCTATCAACCATTGTCAAATCAAGGAAGTGAAAAAAAAAAATTTAAAATATTATGCGTTTACACATATTCGAACGCATTTTATTTCCTTTTTTTAATAATTTGCTCTATTTGTTTCAAAAAATAATGAATTACTAGAATTAAATTGGAATATTATTTACTAAATTTTAGTCAACCATTTGGAACATAAATTTGTCAATTGAATTCGAATTACCGTTTTATCAGAGAATTCAGTGCGACAGCTGTAAGTTTTTTTCTGTTTTTATTTAAATGAAATTAAGTTTGTTCAATTTTGTGGTTTAAATGTTAAAATAATTGAAAACTTTACAATGGTGCTTTGTGCTGTGATTTTTAGTATTCCATCTCCATCGACGATCGACCATTGACAAATCGAATAGGTGAAAATTCTCATTTCGTTTAAACAAGTGATTTATATAACCCTAAAAGTAGTCAACACTTGCCACGAGCTCCAACCACCAAAGGCTTTTGTGCTGAATGTATACTTTTTTATACAAGTAATTTCATTAATTCTATTTCTATGTGTTTTGTACAGTGAGCATTGCCAAGAAAACGCTAAAGGGCTGATTTGAGCTACAATACAAGTAGGTCCAGAAGTATGAAAGATAAAAGATCCCATAGAACCGAAGACCAAATCCAGCAACAAAATGCTGATGAACGTGTGAGCATGCAGCAATTGCGTCAAGAACAATCAAATGATACACGATCTGAGCTCAATGAAGTTATACGTTTAGAACAACGACAATTACGCCTTTTCACGGTTAATAGAATCAGAACAAACGACCAACAACGCCAACAGGTACATCGTGCATTTATATCTGAATTATTTTTGCGTTTAGCATTCCAGTATGAGCCCGATATTGAATATTATGCTCATTCAAAAGTGGTAATATGTGATATGTAATTTTAAGGGCTATAGCCACTGTGACGGCCGAAAAACTAGTGATTAAAAAAAAAAAAAATTTGAACGAGTAAAGGCCCCGGCCCATAGAACGCGTTGCGCGCGGTAGGAGCGGCGCGGCAACTGATGCGGTGGGTTTTGCCGCACGCAACTGATAGGGGTGACCCATAGAATCCGTTGCGGTGTCTCAACTCAACAAGGCAACTCATGTTAACAGAAGAGAAAATTTCAAATTGGTTCTTACTGCGCATGTCATCAGAGAGAAAATTTCAAATTGGTTCTGTCACCGCGTGAGAGCCGCGGCAAAATAGAAGTTTGGCTACTCGGCGCGTGCGGCGCGTTGCTCGCGGTGCTTATGGGTCACCTCTCATAAGAACGTGTGTATTTAATCGAGCTGTCAGTTGAAAGCGGTGCCGCACGCACGCACCGCGTTCTATGGGCCGGGGCCTTAAGTTGTGGAATTTTTGGATCGGGTTTTTTTATTTTATTAAGTACACATCGAATGATTTTTCCACAAATATTTATTAAATTTTATATATTAAATAGCTTTAACAATATAAACGATGCCGTAGCACCTTAAAAAAAGTTCCTCCTCTATGGTCGCACCGATTTTTCAAAAACCGGTACTCTGAGAAAAAAAAAAATGAAAAATGACGACTGATTGACAATATTTTGTTTTTTCAAAATTTTTTTTTTTTGGTTTTCAGACAGTTTAAAAAATAGTAAAAAAGAAAATTTCTTAAATCAGCTACGCTTAACCTAAGACGAACAAAACAAAAAAAAAATTAGACATCGGCTAATAATTGTTCGAGTTATTGATGCGACCAGTTCAAAAGAAGTCGTTACGAGAAAAATGCGTTCAAAGATTTTAGTCCAATCTCTAGTAATAAAATCATGTATCTTTTAATCATTATAACTTTGTAAATTTTTGGAATTTTGTACACATATTTTTGAACATATAAACTTTGATTTAAGACAAAAAAAACAACGGCAAAACAACGTTTGCCGGGTCAGCTAGTTTACATAAATAGTATACATATAGATTAGATCTAACACCTTAGCAGCATCCGAAATATGAGTCCGAAATCGGAGGCGAGTGAAGTTCTTTGGGAGTTGCCTGACGAAATTTCAGAAAGCCATTTGATACTCACCAATGCGATAAAGCTTCCACTGCCTGCATGATAGAACTGATGTAAAGAAGTCATGCCGAAAGCTCAACAAGATTTCGTTGAATTCAATAGGCTTTTGACGGGATCGCAGTACACGTGGTTGGTCTCTCTTCAGAGATCAAGGCTTTACGTGCGACTTGCCTACCTATGCCCTAATTCTTTGTATGTTTTTTCTCATTGCCGAGCAAAACGGGGACAGTATGCTGCTAGCTGCTAGGAAGCATGACCTTAACCGAATGAATAAAGGGAAGAGATCTTCAAAATAACAACACAACCTACTTCACAGTTCACTAGCTAGCGAAGAAAATGTACAATACATACATATATCTGTCCCTCATTCCTCGCAGTAGTTTGTACTCCTCACACCGGAAATCTTATTGTCGCCAATAGGCGTGTTTTTTCACAAGGATGTTATGTATATACCTACATAACATCATTTTACTTGCAAAGCAAAAACAACATCCCCGATAACTTATGTTATGGATAAAAGGATGGTTAGAATTTGGTCAGCGATAGATTATTGACGTTTATTCAAGTATTGAATGAGTTTTTCGATATTTCATTTTTTAATGTTGGTGCGTCTAGAGACTTTCATATATCTCACAAAACAAAAGCATAATGGGTGTGAGAGGGTCTGTTCACAAATGTTTAATTGGACAAAATCGTATGCCCACTCTTACACTCCGCAATTTTGTTGCTTAAAATTTTTGATTTTTAGAATTTTATTGATTTCAAGGGTTAGATTTGTAGATTTATATAACGATACATAAAACAACGTAATAGCAGTAAAAAAGGTCTGTTTAGTGATTGAAAGCACTTTTGCATATTTCATTTCACATTTTTCTGTGAATGTTGACATTTTTTTCAAAGGTAATTGTTAAGTATGCCATAAAAATGGGTTATTATTTTGTTATTAATAGTTTAATTCGTTTGAAACAAGTAACAAAATAATTTTAATTTTAATTTAATTCCAGCTTGTAAAAAGAGTCAAAAACAAGAGAAATTCCATGTTACCTTTGTGAACGGACCTATTTTTGACATTTCTAAACAAACAAAAAACAGACAAAAAAAAATTGTTTACCTGCATTCATTTTACTACGGAACATTTTCATTTTCGACTCTATACTTTTGCTTTAGGTTTTTAACAAACATTTTTTGCGTTTTTGTGCGAATTCGGCAAAAAAAATTCATTTGTTGACTTCAATTGGTTTGACAACTAATCAAGAACACCAACCCTCAAATAAAAAATGTCTCTCAGGAATAAAATATACATTCATTGTTCATTCCCATTTTTATATAATGCAATTAAGAGCCTGTGTATTATTTTTGAATTCATCGCCCGTTCGCAAACGATTTTTTTTTTTTCATTTCGTATTGCATCCCATGCCGGAGACCATGCATAAGGAATGGTAATTGGCTTCACCATTTTATATGGTCTTGTTGTACATCGATTTTGCAATTGTCAGTCCCTGCCGTGGACGAAATTACAAATTTCATACTAGTTCCTTGTTGCCGTGGTACGTGGGGTTATGTGCAAGCTGGGCACACCATCAAGAAGAAACTCTAGCATTAGTCCCAAGGATTAAGTTATTATTTTCCCGGGTTTGCAGCATCAATTGGAGATGATCCATTTGCCTATGACTATGCCGCTAGTATTTGTCAGCTTAGTGCACAGGTGGTTTCCAGTACCTTAATACTTGGTTCAATTCCAACGGTACCGGTCTAGTTCGCTTTCAAGTGCATAAGGTGCTCAGCCAGTAAATATTAACGTTGCCATCGCTAGTAGTCCGGTCAATTTAGACAATTGAAATAAGGAAAATTCCGACAGAGCCAAATCTTCGTAGAGGCCTTAGGTTCACCACAAGGAATAAAGTGTCAAAAGTCCCCATAAGTCCCATGTGTGCAAAGGGACTTATTCGGGGTCAAAGGTCAAAATTTTAGGTTTTTGGATTTTTCTCCAAAACGGTAAGTTTTACCGAAAAGTACCTTGGGGCAAAGTTGTAGATCTTAAAATTCTCTATAAAAATAGTCCTCAAGTTTTTTTTCTAAGACCTACTATTTCACAGATATTGCGCTTGTAAGAATCACGTTCTACATAATATGCACACATTTCCACACCAACTGTGACCTGTGAGGTAGTGTACTCGGCGCGTTTTTTTTAACGTGGTATCCCCGGTAGGCCTATTTCACGAAAGTTTATGACGTTATTTTCAGGAAAAATAATAATTTAACAGTATCAAGATTATTGATATGGGTTACTGAGTTTAACTATTTAACTGTCGTTCTAACTTTTTTTATTGCTTTAATCTGACTCATACTCTTCATATTCTACTTCAACAATCGTGTTTTCTTCAATTTCTTCTTGTTCTTTTTCTTCTCCTTCCTGTTGATGAATGCTTAGAAATTGTTCAAATGAAGATGAATCAGTTGTCTCTTTATCAAATTCTTCACATGAATCTTCCTCTCTTGTATTTAATTGAACATTTGAGCAAGAGACACCTTGGCAATTGGTATACGCTGGAGAACACTGCGACCCTACTTTTTTACAGCCACAATTGGCACTACAACCTTTCTTACAATTGCAAAAAAAAATGTTAAGAAGTTTTTTTGTAGCAGGGAGCAGTAAAGTTCGAATCGGTTCCAAATTATTATCAAATTCCAACCCCAGTTTTCAGGGTTCAGTTCATTGCCTTGCCATGTCTGAACTTGATAGCATACTCGAAACAAATGTTAAGTAGCAGATGCCGAAGTTGGAGGAAGACAAGATAGTTGTACTTGCTTTTTGTTTCGTGTATTTTTCACAAATGTTAAATATCTGTACTTAACTATGCAATACATTTTTTTTGGAGCTCCATAAACCGCAAGAGGAAACCGAATTACTTTAGTAATTAGTATTTATATTAGCAAAATCTTTAGCTGAAAGGACTTCAGTTACTCGCGGCATCGGCTGTTCTAGTAATACTGAATCTTTGGGAGTTACAATTTGTATAATATGATATGAAGCGTATTATTACTGTCCAAAGTTTTTACATTAATATCAGCATTATCTGCAACATATTGAACAAATGTGCCAGTTTCTGGTGATAAAATGTGAGGTGGGCGACTGAAAACTGTTGCTGCTTCATAGTTCATTGTTTCACTGTAAGATGAGCATAAACCAAACGATGAAAAAATTTGTATACGCCGTTTTGAACCAAACCGCCGATGGAAACAAACTGAAAGACCCAGTTGTAATTTTGACTTGAAGGATCTAAGCCGAACAGCGGTCATTATGCTATGGCTAATATTTGTGCAAACTAACTTTAAATGATCCAAATTATGACGCTTGTTTTTAAGAATGATTTGTTCCAAAAAAAAAGATAATGATTCGGGAATATCGTTATTTATATCTTCAAACATTCTACCCGGTGGCGGGTACATAGTAGGCTTGACTTAAAATGTCTTGGTAATTGTCTACAAAACAAATAAATGTTAATTTTCCAGGCTTCTCTGAAATAATAATAATACTACCATACTTTAATTTCAATCGTATTTTTATAATCTCGTTTTCTAAAGCTACATTTTGGCAAACATTCTTCAGTTCATCTAACGAAAACTGGCAGTCATCGCTACTTTCGATGAAATCGAAAATTTCCTCCATTGCAGAGTTTATAGCCTCACTTTGAGGATGGCCAATTCTACCGCCAGTATTAGGTCTCAGGAAGGATTTGTAACAACTGTCATGGTATTTGGCGTCCAGCAACTAAATCAAACTGAAAATTAACACGCGCAAAGACAGCTTTTGACACATCATCAGAACGATCTTTAGCTAATTTTAAAATTGAATCTTTGAATGTAAACGTAGAAACTTTATAAATTTTTCGGCGACAATTCTTCGCTTACTTCTTTTCCGCTTCTACATCTACATCCGCTTCATCGCCACAAAATAAGCAGTGTTTTTTTAAACAAAAGCTGGATTCACTTATTCGCGCTCTAGTATGAGGTGGACTTACTTTTGAAGTACTGGCCTGTTCTTCCTCACGTTGTCTTTTGGATGCAGAGATTGAAGTTTTCCGGGTGTATGATTTTCTGCAACCCACGTGAATCGTAACGGACTTTTTGCTTCCTAAATAATCAGCAAACTCATCGCTTCTCGCGACACTTGCATCGATCAAAGTTGGCATTCCGCGACTGACCACAACAGTTTCATCTTTGGTCAAAAGTTTATGGCAAATAAAGCAAAATTGTGACATTTTCTTTTAAATATTGATCAGCACTGACTACACTAGTAGACGCTTGTTATAAATACGTGTAGTCACTCGAACTGCTCGATCAACACTTAAAGAAGCAGGTTAATACGTGAACGACACCACAAGGACAAAAGAATAGGCAAATGTTATTCAAGGCCAGATGTTATTCAAGTATCTGGGAAATAGTGGGTCTTAGAGAAATAACATAAGGACCATTTTTATAGAGAATTTTAAAATCTACAACTTTGCCCCAAGGTACTTTTCGGTTAAACTTACCGTTTTGGAGAAAAATCCAAAAACCTAAAATTTTGACCTTTGACCCCGAATAAGTCCCTTTGCACACATGGGACTTATGGGGACTTTTGACACTTTATTCCTTGTGGTGAACCTAAGGCCTCTACGAAGATTTGGCTCTGTCGGAATTTTCCTTATTTGATCACTATTTTAATGTCTAAATTGGCCGGACTATAGTATTACATTAAATACTAGCGCTTGCATATTTCAGTGTTTCTGTCATAAATCAATTGTCAGTATTATTTAGATGAACCAACTCTACTAATGGAGCTTATACTCGTATATAAGCTGAATGAAAAATTGACATTGGTGAAAATGTTGAAATAGTCCGAGAATATAAATATTTGTAGGTGTACTCGTCACGTCGAATCTCAACATGAGAAAACACTTTGAATTGAAACTTGCAGAGGCGAAAAGAGCTGTTTCTTCAGTCTGGACTTGTTGTATCGACAATAAAAGCATCGAGCATAATACAAAGCTTGAAATCTTTTGTGCTACCTCAGCTCAGCCCAAGCTTGGGGATACTGCAAATTTGAAGAAGTGGAAAGGTTCCTTAGGTACTTCTTAAAACGTATTTTCCGGTTACCTCTCAACACACCAAACTATTTGTTACACTAGGAAACAACAGAACCCCCATTATTTCTAAGGACCCTGAATCTGCATTTCGATTATGTAATGACGGTGATGGAGATGGACGAAAGAAGGCTGCCTAAGCAAATTCTTAAGAGGGCTTTATCATCCAGGGGAGATATAGTAAGAAAATGATAGGAGCTGGCGCTCCATGTTGGTGAAAACCTCTACTTTTTGCCCGACATGAGCTCATCGGTCTTGAGACAAAAGTTTGGTAGATTGCTAGATAATGTAAGTCGTTTCATTTATGAAAGGCTTAAGCAAGAAGCGCAATCCTCACAGTACAGATTGATTTACAGCCAACTCAATATGGATCTTCGAGAAAACACATATTTACTCAATCGCTACCACATTAATATGTTGAATGTCATATTTAAAGTAAGAGGTGAACTAATTAATTTAAATTACATCCCTCACCGACCCGACTTGCCGATCCTGTGTGACCTTTGCAACCTCAAGGAGAAGATAGATATATTTCACTTTATCGCCAGATGTCCCATCTTGAAAGAGTTTCGTGTGAGGAGTAGCTCTTATGCAGCCGTATTTATAATCGCATAATAAACTCCGAACAACTTTAAAACACGCTTATTCATTGAATAAAACAAAAATCGTATTTATAATCATTTTTCGTCAGTGAATAAGGGCTGAATAGCTTAAACGCCAATATGCGTGTTTTAAGCGTGTTTTAGCGCATAAATGTCATTTGATTTTGAGTATATTCAGTGGTTTATTTACAACTTTGAGAATTTTAAAAATAACTAAAATGGAAATATACATAATTTGGATGTAGCAAATGTGTTTTCAATTGAAAGAAATATGCTGTGTTTTCCTTTTTTGTAAATTGCTTTCTTACAAGTTTTCCAGCTGGGAAGCGTTTTTGATTTTCCCTTTTTGGGCAAAACAACAAGAAATTAAAGCCAAAGAATTGTATTTGTGTAAAGCTAAAGATATAAAAGGAACAAATGTTTTTCCGGTGTTTGGTTTCGAGCAAATTGGCAAAGCAAGTTCTGCACTATAAAAAGTGTTTAATTGTTTAAAATTTTTTACTTTTTTATTCCTGAAAAGGCAGTAGACATCGAATGATCGAATGTTCCATAACTAGGAAAATATAAATCAAAACAAATTTCTGTTGTCAGTTCAACCATTGAGAAACAAAAATAGAGAGTTTCTTTATGATTTTGACATAAGGGATGAATAACTATAATGGGTGATGAAAAAGATTATAAATAAGGATTTTTTATTCACTGAATAAAGTCTTAATAGGTTCTTATTCACTGCATAACAATTATGCGTTTTAAGCGTGTAATAGCAAAATCTAATAAATACGGCTGATGGAGTTTAAAGATACACTGGACGTACTAATTGGAAAAGTAGGCTAGGATATTTTATATTACTCTACCACATCTGCACCTGAGATAAGAAATTAATTAGATGGCAAACTTCACACACACATTGAAACTGCCTACAAGCTGATTTACCGAAAATCACCTCTACTACTTTGAGTACAGCTTCCAGTCCACACACAAAATCTAACTACTATCACTTTGAGTACAGCAAATCTCACTACTACCACTTTGAGTACAGCTTTCACGTATTCACAGACAGAGGATGAGATTACAAAAACAACAATGTAAACAAATGGTTGTTGCGGGGCAAAAGAAGTAAAGGATTGCCATCTAATTAATTTTTTTATCTCTGATCTGCACTCAGTTATAGGAAACGTATATTTGAAGGAGACTTTTAAATCAAATGAATTATTAATACATGTATTGAAGTAAATTTTATTTTTATTGTCAATCTGTCTGTCTTAATGTAAACAAATTGTTAATTGTAAAAATTCTTCCCTTTTAAATAAAGTTTTGTAACTAACTAACTAACTAACTAACTAACTAAACAATAGGCTGCCCAGATGGGAAAAGCACATGTCACCCTATATGGGAACATTCAGCGAGTCGCAACTGTGGTCAACTTTCAGATTAATGAAGCAAGAGTCAACAAGAAGCATTAACACCGGAATGTTTACTGGGTTTTTGTAACCTTCGTTTGCCAGTGCAAGGCTTGAATTAGAGTGATCTGCAAAGGAGCTGTAGTTGGTTTGATCAGTTGGTAGTTCTTCCGCATGATGAAATCACGCCGAAAATTTTAATTGGTTTGGAAGCGAGTCTTTGAATTGAGACAATTCAACTTCGAGATGGAGGGTCATACGCTGCCCACACTTTCAGTATTTATAGGTATGGAGGGTATTTTGCATACGGTGCAACAAAACCTGAGGACGGACAGGTTGAGTCAAGAGGAGAAGAAATCCTTTTAAAAGTAGAGGTCTATTTACTTATGTTTAGTCAAGAGGGACAATTTTATAAAAAAATTGAGTTATTTCTTTAAAAAAATATCAAAAATTAACTAAGCCACTTACTACCACATTATTACTTACTTAGGTGGGCATTACAGTTCGGGGTGAACCTGGGCCTCAACCAACATCCTTCTGTAACGACTTCGATTTCGGGCGAGCTCTCTCCAGTTTTGCACTCTAAGTCGGTTGAGGTCTTCATCCACTTGATTGTGCCACCTAAGAGCTAAGACGAGGTCTTCCTCTTCCGCGATTTTCCAGCAATGTGTTTTCGAAAGCCGGGACGTTTCGGTCCATCCGCTCTACATGACCCAACCATCGTAGCCTCGCGATGCGTACTCTTCTGGCTACGCCCATGTCGCGGTACAGCTCATACAGCTCGTTGTTGTATCTTCTTCTCCACACATTGTCTTCGCATACCGGACCAAAGATCATTCGGAAAATTTTTCTTTCGAAACGACAAGGGGTTTGCTCATCCGCTTTCAACAAGGTCCATGCTTCTGCGCCGTAAAGCAGGACTGGGATGATTAAGGTCTTATACAAGGTTACCTTGGTTTTTCTGGAGAGGGTTTTGTTTCTCAATTGCCTTCTTAACCCAAAGAAACAACGGTTGGCAAGAGTTATTCTCTGTTTGATCTCCGCACTGATGTTGTTGTCCGTGTCTACAGCGGATCCTTGTTACTACTGTACTACCTCGAAGTTATGTCTGTCTATTGTGACGTTTTGTCCAATTCGTCGATGTTCTATGTCCTTGTTTGATGACAACATATACTTCGTTTTACCCTCATTAACCATCAAACCCATTTCTGCTGCTTCTGTTTCAATACTCGCAAAAGCACCTATGACATCACGCTTTTTTCTTCCCATTACGTCAATATCGTCTGCGTAGGCGAGTAATTGTACACACTTTTGGAAGATTGTTCCTCTGGTGTTGACGTTTGATTTTCTTACAATCTTTTCAAGCATGATGTTGAAGAAATCGCATGACAGTTTGTCGCCTTACCTAAAACCTTTTTCGACATCAAAGGTCTCGGTGAGTTCCTTGCTGACCTTGACGGAGGATCGTGAATTCTACGAAGTCATCCTGCATAGTCGTACGAGTTTTGAGGGATGCCGAAACTAGACATGGCTCTGTACAGCTCGTCTCTGTAAATACTGTCATATGCGGCCTTGTAATCGATAAAGAGATGGTGAATATCGATATTATATTCTCGGGTTTTTTCTAAGATCTGCCGTAATGTGAAAATTTGGTCTATTGTGGACTTCTCTGGTCTAAAACCACATTGATAAGGAGAAGGACCTATCAAATTGTTGACGTGGGGTTTTAGACGTTCACATATTACAGCAGACAAGATCTTAAAAGCGACGTTAAGGAGGTTAACCCCTCTGTAATTGGCGCAATTGTGAGGGTCTCCCTTCCTTAGAATCGGGCATACGATACTGAGGTTCCATTCATCGGGCATGCTTTCTTCCGACCAGATCATGCAGATCAGCTGGTGCATGCTCCTTTTCAACTGGTATCCAGCTGCATTGAAAAGTTCGGCATCAAGGCCATCTGCACCTGGAGTCTTATTTAATTTAAGTTTGCATATGGTAAGCTGTGGTACCCGTGGTGTGATGGATAGCATGTCCGCCTATTAATCCAGAGGTTCGAGTTCAAATCCCAACAGAGGCAAAAATGTTTTTTCTACGGGTATCACCCGCGAGGAATTGGCAAGTCCTCCGTTAGTATTCATTGCCTTGAAAAGCGCTTTCTCGATTAGCCGTTCCGAACCGGCAGAAAATTGTAGGTCCTTCCATTCCCTCACAAGGCATGGTTGTGAGAAATGCGCTAGGCCCAGGGGCTCCTCGCTCTGTTGCGCCGGTGCGGGTGCATAACTTCACAGGTCATAACTTCACATGGGTCATAATTTCACCTCTAGTGGGTTATAATTTCTTTTTTCGGGTGAAGTTATGTCCCACCTTAGGTGGGAATTAGCTTCACTTTTTTGTGGGCCAGAATTTCACTTCTGTGTGAAGTTATTTCCCACACAAGGTGGGACATAATTTCACTTTTTTAAGACCATTTCTCATTGCAGCTTCAAAGTCCGTCATAAATGAAAATAAACGAAACTCAAACAAATTTCTGTCCACAAATTGGAACAAATGAACATATAGCTCTTCAGTTTTATGGCTTGCCAAGACGTACAAAAATGGATAAAACTATGATAGAAATATTGATATTTGAAGCTGTTTTTTCGTAGTATACACAGTTTGAATTTGAAAATTGAACTTCGACATCATATATTTTCAAAAACAGATCTCTCGTTTTAGTAAATTATATTATATAGAAATAGTGTGAATAAACAAGCGTTGTTGGCGCTAAGTAGTAAAGCGACCGAAAAAAAAATTGCGCAATAGTGCTAGGAGAGCCTTGGAACTGACAAGGCGACTGTTTTAATAGCACAATTGGAGTTCAAATATTATTACAATCATAAGGATTTGGAGTTGGAGTTGGAGTTCAAATATTATTACAATCATAAGGATAAGTAATTAGAATCGAAAACTACAAAAATGACTCTAGGTCACATTGCAAGAGCGATGACCTCGAACAATGGCCTGATATTTGAATCTTACTACCCCATTTAAGAATAAAATTAAGAAACGCGTCTCAGTGAACTTGTTCCACCGGAAGCTTTTCTTAAAAATGGCCATTTGTACATAAAAAAAGTAGATCTAAGTTTTAAAAAAAAAAATAAAATAGTTTCAAGAGGCTAATTTCTTGAACGTTTTTGAGTTCTTATATTATGTTATTTGTAACTGATTTTTTGGCCGAGAGGCACTAGTATTAACACATGGATTAGCTTTGAGTACCAGTTAAGGATCAGTTAGTAAGCATAGTCAACGTTTAAGTTAGTTGAATATATGTATTTTGGTCAGCATGCAAGTGGATATAAGAAAAACTAATAAAAACCAATCATAGACCACTGGCTGATGAAATTTTAGTTTGTGACGCGATGAGAAGACAAAGAAGAATCCAAGGATTAATTTTTGTAGCGCTGAATTATAGCGCTAGAATGTTTTTTTAAGGATTAAAAACTGATAAATCTGTCCGCGTGATTGACGGAAAACGAAATTCAAAGATATCATCTGTAAATACACTTCAAGAGGGGTTAGTGGTCTAGCATTTTTGAAAGATCGATTTTTTTTTTGTAAGTATAGTACCTTGAAAATATAGTGTTAAGGTTTGATGACAAAATTCCGGGTATTTCAGCTTTCAGGATCTACACCCAATTAGAAGTTCAGGTAAGTAGTAGAGTATAGTCTTTCCGGACCTATATAGTTCCAGAAACTATGTCCTTATTCGGACACATTTCCTTTCGTTCCACAAACTGAATTCAAACATGTCCATAGTTCCGACAACGATACACAAAAGAACGAGACAATAAAGTACAGCGAGCATGTCTCTGTTTAGTTACAAAATGAATCGCATGTGTATTGTGTTTGTGTTGCGAAATTCCCAACCAAAGGCAATATACAAGAAAAAGAACGAATTGAGTTGAGCTCCATACAAATCCAAGCCATCCACAACGGCATACTTTACTCCATAATCCACACAGCATAGAAAGAAACATACACGAACGAAATGGTTCTATGTCTCACATTGCCTATAACACTTCTTCGTAGTTTCACACATTTTGCTAGGTGTGGAGTATAGTGGACTTGTCGTAGTTCCTAGTTCCTTCATGTCCGGCTGAATGTAAATCGTTCCGATCATACTCATAGTTCCGTTGATAGTTCCATGTCTTTTTCTTTCCTTCTCATACTGTTATGTATGTTCATATCATAATTATTAGGATATAAAGCTAGCTTGCGTTTGCTAGCTCGTTTGTTATTGTGTGTTTTTGTGGGATTCAGATAAGATACAGTTTTGGATTGTGTGTGTTTTTTTAGTAGGTTTGCTGCTGTGATCTGAATTCAATTGGTATTTTGGAATCATAATACAGGTGTATAATTGGTAGTCTTTTTATAGTTTTTTCATCTGTTGAATTCTTTCTGATTGGAAAGCTGAACTTTTTTTCGTATTAATTTTTGTGTTCAAACTAATAATCTTTATTTGCTTAGATTAAAACTAAAACCCTAACGAATAAAGTTAATAAGTCTTTGATTTCAAGCTATAATAGAGCTTCAACGAGATTTGTCTAGCTCATGCTACTTAATACAGAATCTTGATAGTTCCGCGGACAAGGTTCCAGGAACTATAGTTCCGACCGGAAAAAAACCGTTCCATGTTCGTTCCGCCTTTGGAACTGTTTTGCACAACTCTAATAAGTAGAAGAATCGGTGAGTCGGTGAAAATTGTTCGCTAGTTGCAGCTGCTCGGGTAAATTTCTTTTAGTTTTAAGACTTATATTTGTTAGACGAACGTAGTTCTCAACGATAGTAACATCGAGTATTAAATTTCATTGAAAATATAGCAACATTCTAGAGACTTTGACCGCGTATATCTCGAAACTACCTACTACCTACCAGGCAGACGGCAGCATAGCCATGTCCTTATATTCTTAGTACTAATGGAATGTAAAACTTGAATATTGTAATAAAGAATTTTATCTAATCTAATCTAATCTACCTACTTTTATTGTCTTGCTGGTGCCAAAACAAGAAAACCACTCGACCTACTTGTTTGAAATTAATTAATATGTTATTTTGTGCAGTTCTAGTTCTAGCTATCGCAGAAACAAAAGCAAATAGTAGCTATCCATTAAATACTTTTTTTTATTTACAAAACATTGAAAATATAACATTCATTGAAAATATAGCAACATTCTAGAGACTTTGACCGCGTATATCTCGAAACTACCTACTACCTACCAGGCAGACGGCAGCATAGCCATGTCCTTATATTCTTAGTACTAATGGAATGTAAAACTTGAATATTGTAATAAAGAATTTTATCTAATCTAATCTAATCTACCTACTTTTATTGTCTTGCTGGTGCCAAAACAAGAAAACCACTCGACCTACTTGTTTGAAATTAATTAATATGTTATTTTGTGCAGTTCTAGTTCTAGCTATCGCAGAAACAAAAGCAAATAGTAGCTATCCATTAAATACTTTTTTTTATTTACAAAACATTAGAAAAAAACCCGGTTGTTTCCAAATTTGTACTTATAACTGTTCGTCATTTGGTCAAGCTCCTGCTATAGTTATATTTTTAGTTACTAAAAATCTGTCCAGACTCAGATCAGAGGGAGACATAAACGATCTCTCAACAGTGAATTGAATTTTTTTAGAGAGGAAAATTTCAGGTCTATTGTTAAAGATAAAAAATTTTTTTATCGCTTAAGTTCAATTTTCTGAAGGCAATAAATAATAAAATAAGTGTAAAAAAAATTCAAAACATTTCTCTCTACCTTCATACACAAAACTTTTTTTAAAAAACTTTTTAAAGTTTAAGATGCTAGACAACCAACCCCTCTAAGTAGAAAAGCATTTTATTAAAATTTGGAATTGTGGTACCTTGGACTATTGTAATATCTATCTTACACATACCCCAAAGTATTAAAAAAAAGAAACTTGAAACTCCGCCGCAAATCAAAAACTAGTTTGAATGTTGGTCACATGAAAATATGTATGAGGAAGCTACGAGTTACTGATCCCTTTATAATTTTGGTTAATTAAAGTAAATTTATAATTATTTTAATGGATGAAGTTACTTATAATTTTTATCATTATTTCCATGTTATCTGGCTAAGCATCTCAAATATCTCCGATAAAACATTTTTTACAGCAATCATCAGCGAACCTCTTCGTGCAACCTTGGTCACACTTAAGCAGCCCAATTCCTAGTCAAATGAAACCACTCAGCGGAAGCCCCATTCTCGAGTTGGCCGAGCAAATGGAATCGATATAATCTTTATCTGTCTAACTTATAACAACATTATAAGGAAGCAAATTTAACTACTTTAGCCACTTCATATTTTTAGCATACGGAAAACATCAACACCATTCAAATGTTATGTTTTTATGTATGGGTGTAAGTAATCTTAATTATTTTTAAAATAAGAACACAATGATGCATTCAAATCGCCAAGACTGTGAAATTATTCGATTCAATTAAAATAATAAATAATTTATCGCTACTCGCATACATATACGCATATTATATATTCATACATACGTTTATAAATCAATACAAATAAACATTTCAAAAGTTTATGATGAGCAGATGCGCAATCAAAGTTCTTTAAAGGTTTGGATTAAGCTAATACCTTTGGTTCTGTTTTTTTATTACTATATAAATTATGACTTTGTGTTAGATATTATGTACTGCCTATGTAGATACTTTAATGTGAGTATAAGTAGAAGCAAACGGAATAGCTAATTTTTGTCAAAGCTTGATAGCAATAAGTCGAAATTAAATTGTGCGATAATATGTTGTTGAAAGCTTTCAAGTTTGTCTGATTTAAAACTTTTAGATTCCTTTTAAGTGAATTCTTAACAATGAACAAAAATTAAAATTCAAAAGAATTTTTAAATGACATACAAAAGAAATCGTTCTTGATTCTGAATTCTGTATGTAGAAGCCAAAATAAAAGCCACTACATACGAAAGCATGCAGGCGCATTGGATTTGTTTTGCTAAAATAATTACTGAAGCCGTACGAGTACTAAAAGACGCAGTGTTGGTCAGTGATGTTTGATTCCTGGTGTTAAAACGTAAACTGGAAAACATAAGGAGTATTTACGATCCGGTGCAACCAGTCTTGAACTGTTGTATCATTGTAAAAGTGTTATTTTTTTCTAAAATTCAACAGTAAATTTCTATTTATATTGGTGGCATCATTTTTCTACAACTTTTCTACAACGCCCTGACCATTATATATGAAAAAAATTTCAATGCCTGGGGCCGTTGACAGTTTGGTAGCTGTCATCTTCAAAGCAAAATAGAAGTTTTTGCAACAATATCTATCAATCAAAAATGTTCGCTTACCACGGGCATAGCCGAGGGGGAGTTTCAGGGGTTCAAATCCCCATCAACGTATTCGCGTATATTCGCCAAGAATGTGCTTTAGCTCTTTATGTACATTGTATTGCACACTCTCTCAACCTTGCTATTGCTGACTCGTGTTCTCAAGCAGATGATCGAAATTGCGTTGGAATCGTGCAGTCTGTTGGTTCCTTCTTTAGACATTCTGTTGAACGCACTGCTGTTTTTAATGGTAAAATTCGGGAGCTATTGCCGGTTGGAGATCAAAAAACCCTGTGTGAAACACGGTAGGCTTACAAGTATGAAGCCGTTATTAGATTTAAGGAAACTTATCCAGCTGTTGGATACTTGATCGACCTCTGGATGCTGCCCCACCTTAAAGTAATGAACCCCCCCTGAACTCATCCATCCACCCAATTTCCAACCACCTACCTACAAATTCGACCAAATATAATGATGTAAAAGAAGGTTAAATGGAGGTCAAATAAACACTGGAAATTAAGTTTGAAAGTTATTGGTTGTGTTTTATTTTGGAGAATTTAAGAAAGAGTATTTAGCGAGTTTTGGAAGATATTTAAAGGGTGAATTTGAAAGATTTAAGTTTAGACTTTTAATTAGAAAAGCATCAAACATTTTGGTCCTTCTAAGCAAAGTATTGAACCGCAAAATAAACAATACAAACATTTAAAGTATAAGAGTGTGTGCCGACATTTTGTCGAAGAAAAATTTTATTTAAAAGTTGAATTTACATTTCAAATTTATATATAAAAAAAAAAAAAACAAAAATAATTCTAATTTGAGACGTCCGTCATTCAAGTCATCAACTAGTATAGTACGACGTGCCGCCTGATACCCTGAAAGGAAAAATAGAGTGAGTACGCTTTGCTTACCTTTTTTTTCAATTCAATTATTACAATTATCATATAAATAAACAAGAATGGATGCTGTAAAATTATTTCAATATGCTAGCAAGCAAATTACAAAAGATTTTGAAAATTTCAAAAAAACCGTCACCCCAATTCGTCGAACGACAACCTATATGACGACACGCTTGCAGTCGTTAGAAAGCAATATTTTGGATGTAAAAAGGTATTATGAAGAGATTGTTCGCGCGAATGATGATAAGTTGAAGGTAGAGGTGGTTGATTCTATAAACGATTTAAAAGGTCAGACACATGAAATATACGAAGATTACAAATCTTTGCTTACGAGCGAGTTACAAAAGTTGTCGCCTATTATCCAACCAGTTCAACAACCAGGTCAGCAACATCAAGTTCAACAGTTGGTTCAACAAAAGCCACACGAGGTTCGACCGCCTAGAATTCAACCACCAACATTTACTGGCGAATATGAGAATTGGCGGTCATTTCATGACCAATTCGTTTCATTAGTACATAGCAGTTCTACACTTACAAAACTAGAGAAACTACATTATCTAAAAACGTGTTGTAAAGAGGGTGCAGGTACTTTACTCGAGCACATTAATGTGGATGATGCAAGCTATGATCAAGCTTGGGAGCTGCTGAAATCTAGGTATGATTTCAAACGAATTTTAGTCAACAATGAACTCAAGCTTTTTTATGAATTGCTGGTCGTACATCAAGAAAGTGCCAAAGGGATTAGAGAATTACTAGACAACTCAACCAAAATTCTTCAAGCTCTTAAAAATTTGGATTTGCCAGTACAACATTGGGATGCAATCATTATATTTTTTCTAATGAAAAAGCTCCCCCTGACGGTACAATCTAAGTGGGAAACTTCCCTGGGAATTAAAAAAGAGATTCCAACATTTAAGGAATTTTCTGATTTTTTGGAAACAAAGTTTCGTTCGTTAGAGATGGTGGATCAACAGCAAAATACTAAAACAATATCAACACAGAAAAAGCAACCTAAAAATGTATTTCATGTGAACACTGATTCTACAGAAAAATTTACATGCAAAGTATGCCACAAGGGTGTGCATTCTTTACGAGTATGTTCGAAATTTTTAAAGATGGATGTGAATGGCAGACAACGAGTTGTCAAACAATTTGGCAATTGTTTTAATTGTTTAGCATACAGCCATCGAACAAACAATTGCCCAAGCAACAAAAGGTGTCATTTTTTCCAAAGACCACACAATTCACTACTTCATTTCGGCAATACACAAAACACAAACGTAAACTTTTCAAACCAACAACCATATCCACACTCCAACAACTTACAACAAAACTCATACACACAACAATCATTCGCACAATCAAATCAAATACTACCCAACAAAAATAACGCTAATACACTCCCTCGTTCTCATACAACACAGTCACTCACTCATTCACAACAAAATAACAAGCAAAACTCATTCAGTCATTCAAACACACAAAATCAGAATCAAAATCGCTCACAAACACATCACATATCAACAGAAATCAATCCAAATGCGCCATCTTTTCACCCATCCAACATTCCATACGACTTACCACCCACATCATCGTCGAATTGTTTTCTATTAAATGAATTCAACAACACACAGATATTGCTGGCAACAGCAGTTATTAAAGTGAAGTCGTCACAAGGCGAATATATTAAGCTCAGAGCTTTAATTGATCCAGGATCACAAGCCTCTTTTATAACCGAATCGGCAGCTCAACTTTTAGGTTTGAAAAAACACTCTACAAATTCTGACATTTCGGTCTTAGGACAAAGTAAGACTGGTTCATGTCAAAACTTTTTAGAATTGAACCTTGGATCAATGTATACCGATTTTGTCACTTCAACAAGAGGTTATATTTACAAAAATCTTACAGGACTACTTCCAAGCCACGAAATTATTGGAACCAAGTGGAACCACATCCAAGGCTTACGCTTAGCAGATCCTACTTTTCATAGACCTGCTAATATTGATCTATTACTTGGCAATGAAGTCTACTGCGAAGCAATTTTACCCGACATTATCAGGGGAGAAGAACCAATTGCCCCTATCGCTCAAAAAACAATGTTTGGGTGGTTAATTCTCGGAAAAGTCTTTGTTGGCAAGCCTCAAGCACTGCAAGTGTATACACAATTTGTAGACATTGAATATATGGATAAGAATATGCCTAATTTTTGGGAAATCGAAGAGTGTCCTTATAAAAAGGCAGAAACAGAAGAAGACGTTGCTTGCGAAAACCATTTTTTACACCACATCAAGAGGTTGCCGGGGGGCGCTTTGAAGTTTCACTACCCTTCAAAAAAGATCATCGTCCAGAACTAAAATCTACACAATACAACGCCTTAAAAATGTTCTACAAGCAAGAGAAGAAATTGCTAAGCAACCCAGCACTACACAAAGAATACAATAAATGTTTGGCAGAGTATCTTCAACTTAATCAAATGGAAGAAGTAGATGCTAAGCAAGACAACATCTTTAACTCACCGTTCCATTACGTGGTACCACACCACGCCGTGATCAAGGATTCCAGCACAACAACTAATCTGCGAGTAGTCTTCAATGCCGCATTTAATACTCCGGACGGAAGTTCGTTGAACGATCATTTGATGACTGGACCTAAAGCACACACAGATATTATTTCAATTATTATGAGGTGGAGAAAACATAAAGTGACCTTTACATCCGACATAGAGAAAATGTATAGGCAAATTCAGGTTCATCCAGAGGATGCATATTATCAGCTTCTTTACTGGCGTGAAGATCCATCCACACCCGTAGAACTTTATAAGGTAAAAGTTTTGATGTTTGGCACGGCTCCAGCTCCATATCTTGCAAATCGAACCCTGAAGAAACTTGCTTCTGATGAAGAAACGCAATATCCCCTTGCCGCCAAAATGATTCGCGAGGATATGTACATCGATGACTTAGTTTCAGGTGCAGATTCTGTAGAAGCAGCGAAGGAAAAATACTATCAGATTTCCGAATTACTGATATCTGCTGGATTTCATATTCGAAAATGGATGAGTAACAATGAAGATTTTCTCAATACGGTTCCTCAAGAAGATCGAGAAACAAACGTATCACTCACTTTTGGATCACCTGATCATATGAAAACATTGGGAATCAGTTGGTACCCTTCTTCTGATACGTTTTCGTTTCAAAAGATCAGCATCGATGACATTATTACCAAACGAACGATACTTTCGACGATTGCTCGCCTGTATGATCCACTAGGATGGGTTTCACCCTGCATCATCAAAGCGAAGATTATTATGCAGCAATTATGGTTGAGAGGTCTTTCATGGGACGAAAAAATCCCCTCAGACTTACATCAGGAATGGATTTCCTTTCACGAAGAGTTGGCCATTTTGGAAGATATCCGTATTCCTAGATGGGTAAACACCCAAAGTAATTTTAAACAAATTGAACTCCACGGATTCAGCGATGCATCTACCAAAGCGTATGGAGCCGTAGTATATCTTCGAGTTTTGGATAGCAACAACAGCATACACACTCACTTAATAATTTCCAAAACCAAGGTCGCTCCTGTTAACACGGTTTCTTTGCCAAGATTAGAGCTTTGTGGAGCAGTTATGCTAGCTAAACTGCTCAATTGTACCCAATCAGTACTTCCGTTTGCAAATATAAAAACGTACGCATGGACTGATTCAACAGTCACCCTTTGCTGGATAACTGCATTGCCATCGAGATGGAAGACCTTCATCGCTAATCGAGTGACCGAAATCCAACGATTAACGAATGAACGCATGTGGAGACACATAACAACAAAACTAAACCCAGCGGATCTTGCATCCCGTGGTGTTTTGCCATCCAAGTTAAAAGAGAATGTATTTTGGTGGAATGGTCCACACTTTCTTCAAGAGAAATGGGAATTCCCAATAACTGCACAACCCACCCAACTAGACACGGAAGAAGAAAAGAAAGAGATCAAAATTCATGTTGCATTTGAAGATGCAAATGGAATTTTGGATATTGTTTGTAAACAATCTAAGCTTATTAAAGCGCTAAGGGTTATAGCCCTTGTAAATCGATTTGTTTACAACATAAGAAAAGAAGAAGTTTTTAGGATGACCTCAGCCCTGTCACCCATGGAACTTGACATTGCGTTGCGCACAGCTATCCGAAATGTGCAACAATATATGTTCCCTGAAGTCATCAAGGAACTTCAGAATACAAAGAGAACTAAGTTGAATAAATCGCTCAATTTATTTATTGATAGATGTGGTATTATCAGAATTGGAGGCCGACTTCAAAATGATACATTGACATATGATCAGAAACACCCTATCGTTTTGAAACCAAATCACAATTTTGCAAGATTCATAATAGAAGATGCACATGAGAAAACACTACATGGTGGAAACCAACAAGTTATTTCATTTATTCGGAATCAATTCTGGATTTTCAACATGAAAGGAACAGTCAAGAAATTTGTAAGTAGGTGCATAACTTGTTACAAAAACAAACCCAAACCGATGCAACAATTGATGGGTAACTTGCCAGCACCTAGAGTAAATGTGTCCCGACCGTCCGTTTAGTCACACAGGTGTTGACTACGCTGGGCCTATAGAAGTGAAGGCCTGGAAAGGAAGAGGTTCGAAAATGTTCAAAGGTTATTTTGCAATATTTATCTGCCTATCAACCAAAGCAATGCACCTTGAAGCTGTGACAGACCTAACAATTCAAGCCTTTATTGCTGCATTCAGACGGTTCATAGCTAGAAGAGGAATATGCTCCAATATATATAGCGACTGCGGTACCTATTTCAAAGGTGCTAATACGGAACTTCGAAAAATGCTAAACGCTGCTAAGTATGATTACATCGAGATTGCTGATTCTCTAAGTAAATTGGGCACCAAATGGAATTTCATTCCTCCTGCTTCTCCTCACTTCGGTGGATTATGGGAAGCAGGAGTGAAGTCGGTAAAATACCACTTGCGACGTGTTGCCCGAAACCAAGCGTTGACCTTTGAGGAGCTCAGTACGCTTCTAACTCAAATAGAAGCTTGTCTTTACTCGAGACCCCTCTGCCCGGTAACAGACAGCTTGGATGATTTTAGTGTATTAACACCAGCACACTTTTTGATTGGCACTTCGAGTCATATAGTTCCAGAAGCACACCTTGCGAAAGAAAAAATTGGATATCTTGACCGATGGAAGTGTCTTCAAGTATCACTGCAAACCTTTTGGAAGGAATGGAGTGGCGAGTATCTCACGAGGCTTCAAAATCGCCCGAAATGGTTGAAAATCGAAGAGCAACCCAAGATCGGTGATCTCGTGTTGCTAAGGGATGAAAGACATCCACTATCGCAATGGTCAATGGCCAGAATCGTAGAGACTTATCCAGGAGAAGATGACCTAATTCGAGCAGTAAAGGTGCGAACACAAAATGGTGAATTCAAACGACCAATCACAAAAATTTGTCCACTTCCATCGAACAACACAACCGAAGAAGCCACAATTGTATAACCCATCAAAAACTTCATCAAACTTCATTCAACACAACAAATTCAAATAAAATCAATAAGAACTTTAACCAAAGGCTAATATACTTTAGTAAAAGTTGTGGAGAAACCTTCTAAACTCACCCTACACAAAATATAAAATAAGAAAAATCGAATAAAGTCACTCAAAACCATTAAACCTTTTATAATGTACTCAAATCCACTCAAAAATAACTCAACAATCAGTCAAATGTAAAACTCACTCAAATATAACACGCACTCAAACAATCTGAATTGTTAAATCAAACGCTCATTCATTTTTATAAACACTCATAATAAAACATTCGCTTATCAAACAACCACTCACTCAAAATATAAGCGTTTGTTCATTTGATTGTGTAATATTTCACTCGCTCATATATACACACACACTCATTTATTAAAAATCAAAATACAGTCCACTGAATTCAACTAAATCAAATTCGAAGAAATGTAAAAGCCGCTTTCGCAAATTACATTAAACAAAACCAGAAAATTAATTATTCAGTAAAATAAACAAAAAAAAAAACAAGGTTCTAAGCCCAAAATTAAAATGAAAACTAAATATTTTATGTTTAAAAGGTATAGCCAGAAATATAAACGTTTTCCCATTAAAAGGGACATAATATCTAAATAAAATAAGTATAAAACGTCTCAACCTAAAACCTGCGAAAGAAAGAAATCAATCAACAGAAGGAAATATGAAATAATAATTAATAAATAAAATTTTAATAATGATTAATCAAATTAAAAAAAAAAACATCAATAATATCAGTCAAATAAATAAAACGAACAACAAATTCAAAATCGCACGACGGCAACCTTGCCAGCGAAAAAATTTAATGAATGGATTCACACATACACACACACACATACAAGTGTATAGTATCATTTTTTTTATTTTTTTTTTTATTTTAAAAAAAGAGGAGCCTTATGCTAATCTGGAGAACTCAGACCTAATATCCAGTCCATTGTACTACCAGATTAGCAGCCTTCCCTTTTTTTTGTGTTGCAGTAGTTGGAAATAAGTTGTTAGTCATTTCACATATATAACCTCAAGGGCGGCGTCCATATGAAACTGGGAGGCTGAAAGAAAAGTAGATGCCCAGAGCGGGATTCGAACCCACGCATCCGGCCTCTCTACCAAACACTCTACCACTGCACCACGGCCGCCCAAAGTAGTATAGTATCATGCATTAATCTAATAAGATATAAGTTTAATTGAAAACACAGGTATGATTTCTCGATCATACCAGTTACCTGCATTTAATAATTCAGCGTCAGCACATCAATACATTATTGAACTAACAACAAATACATTTGGCAAGAAACACTTAAATAAGAACTGAGACGGCGCGGCGGCGGCGGCGATGACGATGGAATCCTGCACCTATTGAAAAAGAAAAAAAAAATGAAAGTTTCAGCATTTGTTTTCTTTCTCATTTGTTTTCTGCAACCACTTACCTCACAATACACATATTTACAAAACGAAAAACAACATAAAATCTACGTTATTAATTAATATAACAATAAGGAAAATATACATATACTAAAGTTAGAACAACATAAAACAAAACTAGAACACATCACGTTTCACGTCCATAGCATTTTATATCACATCAAAGAATGATTATTGGAGGACAAACCAGCATGACGTTTGACAACCGGAAATTCTATTGTGCCGTCTCATTACGTTGCGTTATGTAAAATTTACCTAAGGCCCATGTTACAAGATGACGTCGTTGTGTTTACACGTTACAATTTTGAAGTTGCAATAAAGAAACATAAAATTAAGAACTTACACATTTCACGTTTTAATTTACTGTTTTACTATTAATAACGTTTGTCTTTACATGTGAGTTCCAAGGCATAGAAGAAGACCTTTTCAAATAGTTGTGATGCAATTTACGAAGGATGACATCTTATCGTTTACTTTGTTCACTGACGGGGGAGAATGTTGGATACTTGATCGACCTCTGGATGCTGCCCCACCTTAAAGTAATGAACCCCCCCTGAACTCATCCATCCACCCAATTTCCAACCACCTACCTACAAATTCGACCAAATATAATGATGTAAAAGAAGGTTAAATGGAGGTCAAATAAACACTGGAAATTAAGTTTGAAAGTTATTGGTTGTGTTTTATTTTGGAGATTTTAAGAAAGAGTATTTAGCGAGTTTTGGAAGATATTTAAAGGGTGAATTTGAAAGACTTAAGTTTAGACTTTTAATTAGAAAAGCATCAAACACCAGCTATTGTCAATGCACTCAAAGAACTCAAAACTAGCCACAATAAAGAAACATCGCAGCAAGCTGTTCAGATGCTTAACAAACTTCGATCTTTGAATTTTGTTATGTGCCTAGTGATAGTGATTTTTCAAAAAGTCATGAGCCTTACATTGTCGCTATCAAAACAACTGCAAACAGTTAACACCGATCTCATAACAGCATTCAGTCACGTGGATAATGTTATTAATGCCTTGCAACTTTTGAGAAATAAAGACAAAAAGCACGGTCATCGATATGAAGAAGCAAAGGTGATGCTCGATGAAAATGGTGGTATACTGCAAATGCCACGTATCGTTGGAAGGCATCTTAATCGCTCTAACTCTCCTGCGTCGGATATATACACATGAATCTTGAGAATTATTACGATACCGTTTTTAACCATGAAGCGATGAACTGAAACATGAATTAATTGTACCTGGAATAATGTTGCTTAGAGTGCGCGCATATAATTATATGTTCTTATAACTCTTCCCCTCTTGATTGCAACTGACCGCAATTGTTTAGAAGTTTTTCAACTGTTTTGTAAGTATTACGTAAGAAAAGGCTGATGTTACATTTTGATGCAAGGTTACGTAAGCTAAGTATGTCGAGGAATAAGAGATTAATAAAGATTATTGCAGCAAGAGTCAACAAGAAGCATTAACACCGGAATGTTAACTGTGTTTTTGTAACCTTCGTTTGCCAGTGCAAGGCCTGAATAAGAGTGCAAAGGAGCTGTAGTCGGTTTGATCAGCTGGTAGTTCTTCCGCATGATGAAATCACGCCGAAAATTTTAATTGGTTTGGACGCGAGTCTTTGAATTGATACAATTCAACTTCGAGATGGAGGGTCATACGCTGCCCACACTTTCAGTATTTATAGGTATGGAGGGTATTTTGCATACGGTGCAACAAAACCTCAGGACGGACAAGAGAAGAAGAAATCTTTTTAGAAGAAGAGGTCTATATACTTATGTTTAGTCGGGAGGGACAATTTTATTGGAAAATTGAGTTATTTCTTTAAAAAAATCTCAAAAATTAACTAAGCCACTTACTACCACATTATTATTTACTTAGGTGGGCATTACAGTTCGGGGTGAACCTGGGCCTCAACCAACATCCTTCTGTAACGACTTCGATTCGGGCGAAGTCGGTTGAGGTCTTCATCCACTTGATTGTGCCACCTAAGACGAGGTCTTCCCCTTCCGAGATTTTCCTGCAATGTGTTTTCGAAAGCCGGGACGTTTCGGTTCATCCGCTCTACATGACCCAACCATCGTAGCCTCGCGATGCGTACTCTTCTGGCTACGCCCATGTCGCGGTACAGCTCATACAGCTCGTTGTTGTATCTTCTTCTCCACACATTGTCTTCGCATACCGGACCAAAGATCATTCGGAGAATTTTTCTTTAGAAACTACCAAGGGTTTCCTCATCCACTTTCAATAAGGCCGTAAAGCAGGACTGGGATGATTAAGGTCTTATACAAGGTTACCTTGGTTTTTCTGGAGAGGGTTTTGTTTCTCAATTGCCTTCTTAACCCAAAGAAACAACGGTTGGCAAGAGTTATTCTCTGTTTGATCTCCGCACTGATGTTGTTGTCCGTGTCTACAGCGGATCCTAGGTACTACTGTAGGTACTACCTCGAAGTTATGTCTGTCTATTGTGACGATTTGTCCAATTCGTCGATGTTCTATGTCCTTGTTTGATGACATATACTTCGTTTTGCCCTCATTAACCATCAAACCCATTTTTGCCGCTTCTGTTTCAATACTCGCAAAAGCACCTATGAAATCACGCTTATTTCTTCCCATTACGTCTTTATTGTCTGCGTAGGCGAGTAATTGTACACACTTTTGAATGATTGTTCCTCTGGTGTTGACGTTTGAGTTTCTTACAATCTGTTCAAGTATGATGTTGAAGAAATCGCATGACAGTTTGTCGCCTTGCCAAAAGCCTTTTTCGACATCAAAGGTCTCGGTGAGTTCCTTACTGACCTTGACGGAGCATCGTGAATTCTACAAAGTCACCCTGCATAGTCGTACGAGTTTTGCAGGGATGCCGAAGCTAGACATAGCTCTGTACAGCTCGTCTCTGTAAATACTGTCATATGCGGCCTTGAAATCGATAAAGAAATGGTGAATATCGATATTATACTCTCGGGTTTTTTCCAAGATCTGCCGTAAAGTGAAAATTTGGTCTATTTTGGACTTTTCTGGTCTACAACCACATTGATAAGGAGAAGGACCTATCAAGTTGTTGAAGTGGGGTTTTTGACGTTCACATTTTACTGCAGACAAGATCTTATAAGCGACGTTAAGGAGGCTTATCCCTCTGTAATTGGCGCAATTGTGAGGGTCTCCCTTCTTTAGAATCGGGCATACGATACTGAGGCTCCATTCATCGGGCATGCTTTCTTCCGACCAGATCATGCAGATCAGCTGGTGCATGCTCCTTTCCAACTGCTCTCCAGCTGCCTTAAAAAGTTCGTCATCAAGGCCATCTGCACCTGCAGTCTTATTTAATTTAAGTTTGCATATGGCAAGCTGTGGTACCCGTGGTGTGATGGATAGCATGTCCGCCTGTTAATCCAGAGGTTCGAGTTCGAATCCCAACAGAGGCAAAAATGTTTTTTCTAAGGGTATCGCCCTTCGCGAGGAATTGGCAAGTCCTCTGTTAGTATTCATTGCCTTGAAAAGCGCTTTCTCGATTAGCCGTTCCGAACCGGCAGGAAATTGTAGGTCCCTTCCATTCCCTCACAAGGCATGGTTGTGAGAAATGCGCTAGGCCCAGGGGCTCCTCGCTCTGTTGCGCCATCCTATTTATTTATTTATATGGCAAGCTTAACTTCTTCTAGGTCGGGAGGACGGCACTCTTGATCATCGTCCAAGCTGAATGGGGCAATCTGCCTGACAGCGGAATCTGTGTCCTCATCGCTGTTAAGCAGTCTGCAGAAGTGATCTTTCCAGATCCTCAATAGCGACTGTGACTCTACAACTCTGTTTCCCTACTGGTTTTTACAGGCTTGAGTTCGGGGTTTGCCACCCTCGCAGGATCTTTTCAATTTTTGGTAAAACTTCCGAATCTCGTTCCTGTCATGGCACCTCTCAATTTCCTCAAACGAGCGCTTTGTGGTGTAATATTCCAGTTGCATGCACGTTTGGTTGTCGTAATCTAATCCGAGTGAGTGCAACGTAGCCCAGACACAGGTGGCCAAAGTCACCGAATGCATTTATACGCAGTATTTGCATATTTCACTACGTGTAATATGCAAGCCACGCATTTTCCCACGTTCAGTGATTTTGCGTTGACCTTGTTTGAGCAACGATCACATTGAATCTTCCTAATGGAAAAATTGAGTTGTTTCTTGGCAGTCAACCGTGTTGGGTTAATTATTATTTATACCACAATTTGGCGCAGCCAGAAAAGGAGGACTACGACCAAAGTCTTTTCTAAAGTGAACAATTCTACGACAAGAAATCAAAAACGGCAAGGAAAAACATCAGCATATGAGAATAAAAAAAAAAGCAGAACTGTTTTGAATTTAGTTGAGAATTTGAAAAACATTTAGTGAAAAAAAAAAAAAATATATAAAAATTGTGTGCTTAACAATATGAAGTTAAGGATTTTATATCCTTGTGAATGAAAAAAAACCGAACGCCAACTTACTTTGGCCCAGTTGTTCGTACCGTTTGAATAAAAGAGTTAAATAAGTTTAGTAATCAATTGAGTTCTTTAATCAACCGATCTATTCTGCTAATCCATCCAAGACTAACTGTCCCAATCTTCCTGAGGTCCCACGCCACTTCGCTCGATATACCTTGTCATCAATTTCGTGTCGAAGAGTGCAGCAATATGATCCGCTCACAAACACGCATATTGTCTGCCTATGTATTTTCCCATGCACTCCCGGTGTGATGACCCACGATGAGTCGAGGTCAGTTCAAAGCTCGTGCATTAGATCGTGTTCACTATGAATGCATTTGTTTTATCCTTTGGTGCTTGTTTTTCTTTATCGGTCAATTAGATACACACACATTCAAAAAAAAAAAAAATTGCTACTTTTCAATTTCCTAAATACCTTAAAAAGAATCGAATTTAGTAGCGACTGCTATCGACTTCAAATTTGTGAAAAGAAATCGACATAAGTGTAGAGTAAAACAACAACAAGAGAAATACCGAAAAAACAAAAACAAACTAATTATACCTTATGAGGAATGAGTGAGGACTCAGTAACGTCATCCGGAAAACAATTCAAGCCGACGGAAGACGGAAGTGAAGACCCACTGCAACAAACGTCTTCAATTGAGGAGCAACTCCAGAAAAAATCAAACGATATAGACGACAGCCAAAGAGAACGCCTAGCAAAACTTAGTAAGTTATCAGAACAGTTTAAGTTAAGCTACTTCCAGACGGCATATAAAAAGCCGCACATATGTGCGGTTCTGACGTCACATAAAAAGTTGTAAATTCTACGCAAATGCTATACGTAAATCAGTGTACGCAAACTCGCATATAAGGGTGTTCAGACCATGTGCGGAATCTGTCCCAAAAGCCGCACATTAGCTTGCGTTGATTTGCTCGCACATCAAATGTACGCAAATGAATACGCACATTTTTCGGTCGATGTGCGACGTGTTCACACGATATGCAGAGAAATACGCACATCAACCATTTGCGTGCATATGCAAGTTTGCGTTAATTTAATCGATTGTTTGACTTTTGTGTTTTGCTAATTTTTTGTCACTGTTTACTACAATAAATTGAAAATGTTAAAAAGAAAGTGGGCTGCTATTGCTGTTTTGGCATTAGATATGATTGAAAAAAATGAGAAAAGTGAAGTTCGCGAAGAATCGGGTGTGGAACAGTTATGGATGTGTGGACGAAGGACTTGCTTCTGTATCGCCAGACGGAAGCTACAATTGAAGAAATACGATCACGAGAGGACCAGAAACGAGACGAGGATCTGAAACAAGAGACATTCGAAAAGAGCTCACGCACTTCTTCACCGAAGAAGGCGATATTGAATGGCAATATGCTCACCTTTAAACATAAGAAAAAGTTTTTTGTTTATGATTTACAATCAATTTCAGTTTGTTTATTATTTTAGAATTAAAAAAAAAAATGTTAAAAAATAAATACTTAAATTAACAAAAAACCAAATACTCCACAGTTCTACTATTATTTAAGTACATACAGTACAGAGACAAAACACAGAAACAGTAAATTTTTGGTGATTGAAGCCATTAAATGGGATGAAATTAGATTTCAATCAGCTCCTCCCCCAATTCTTCGGTCGAACCACAACCTTTGCAATCAATTGAAAGTTCAATCAATCAGCTCGTTCTTTCCTCTTCATCATTATCAACGATGATCGGTTCTAAAACGTCTATATCGACTTCCTCTTCAGTACTCTTGAGAAAACGAACCAAATGAACCGATGACGAACGTGAATCATCCTTCAAGAAATCTAATAAATAGTGATTCAAGCGTTGTAAAGGCTTTCGTGACACATCTACGTTTGCGCTGCTGACTGACTATAGGTTCTGACAAATGACAATGGTAAGTCATCTGTAACGGCGCGGCGTTATTAAAGAGAGTAGCAAATTCCTATAAAATAAAAGAAAATTGTTTTTATAAAAACAAAAACCAGCATTTTAGAAAAACTTACAAGGTCCGTCGACGAAACAGATAAATAGGATCTTTTTATATCGTTCGCCTCCAAAAACATCATTTGATTAAAGAACTACCAATATGCACGGAGGATGATTCTGTGCTTCGACCCGACTTTTTGGTGCGAAGTTTTGCAAAATTTGGCTTGAACGTTACCCACAAACAGCCCCACTTGCACTTAGCTTCTTTAACAGCAACATCAGGCGTCCAGTTGTGCTGCACAATTCGAATCCCGGATTCTGATTTTGTTTTGCGGGGTGATTTATTTTGCTGGGGACCCTCGGAATCTATTTCGCGTTCTCTCATTTAATTTTTTTACTCTCTTCACTTGAACAATGATCACTACTACACTTCAAAATCACTATTGATTTGCGTAAAATATGCACATTTGCGTTGTCCTATTTTCGTGTCAACGCATATGATTACGACGACCGCACATGCACGCAAAGTGTCACAAAAAATGTGCGATGGTGTTCAGACGATTTGCGAAAATGCCGCACATTTATGTGCGGTTTTGCTGTCGCACATCGTCCGCAAACCATTTGCGTGCATGTGCGGACTGTCCCAAAAGGGTGTTCAGACTATATGCGTCAATATTCGCAAATTATGACTTTTCGGGAATTATAGAGGGCTTCCGAAACCAAAACACAATAGGGGGTGAAACCTGAAAATGGTCTTCAATGGAGAGGGCACTTTGCCGAACAACAGGTTAATTTAATGATTGAAGTATTTATTTCTATATATAATTGTACAAAAGATAGATGACCACGTCGTTGAAATGCACCAAGTAGAATCGAGTAGTACTGCCAGTAGTAACCAAGAAAAACGACCACGTCGCGTTGAAGATTCGAATAAGACTATAAACGTCAACCACCATCCTTCAGTAGTCCACAGCGTCCAAACTGCTGACTTACCAAAACTCCCACACGTTTAGGGAGTCCAGTAGCTGATACCAATGCCATGCACTGGCTGTCCAACGGCACAACAGAAAGAATGTGCCGACCCCTGCAACTAATGCTACGATCCGTGGGAGAGACATCATACTGCGAACGAAAAGTAGTGGCAGGTCATAGATGCGACAGTATTTATACATCATAAATACTGCCATCGTATGACATCATCGACAGCGGTGTGTATCGGATATCCACACCAAGTAGTAGATACCCTCAGACGAACGATCGTATCTGGGCCAAGTCATTGGCAGATACATTTCTCTGTACTTTGAGTGGGTGTTGATATGGTTTGATAGCTAGGTCGTCAAATGTGGATATTTGAGGCGACCGATTATCCATGTTATGCGGATGGCGGTGGTGACTGTTGGCTTTGATGGAAAAGTGGAATGCATCGTCAGCATTCCGTTGGAGAATTAATTCGGTCATCGGTTGACTGACCGAACATCCTGCCCGGTTGAACCGGATGGTTCAAGGAACTGGTCGGTCCGGGATATCCGACGGCGATATGAGCCGGACCTTCTTTTCTGCGTAGTGTAGCACACAAGTTAATTGCGTACGGATTCGTGATGGTCAAACAATCCACCCATTGTATTTGATGTATCGCTACCCAGATGGTGTTCCACCGGGAACTATGGTGTCATCTTCTATATCAACGAGCCGGCAAAGCTTCTGCACGGGTCGTCGACATTCTCCAAATGCTGTGTGTAGGGTGGCATTCCGGGCCTGCCCATCGCTGCCCGGATGCACGGCTGTGACTCGACCGACTCGCCAGTGAGTGGGAGGTAGGTTGTCATGTCGTACCAAAACGATGTCCCCGATTTGTAGATTTGGCTCCCGTTTTTCCCATTTGTTGCGTGTCTGAAGGGTTACCAGGTATTCGTCAGACCAACGCTTCCAGAATTCCTGATGTATCTGCCGGAGCCACTGGTACTGCTTGAGTCTGTTCAGAGGAACATCCGGGATATGGGGTTGAGGAATTGCCAGTAGTGGGGTGCCAATGAGAAAGTCTCCAGGTGTAAGGGCCAACTTCTCGTCCAAGTCATCATGTAGTGGTACCAAGGGCCTGGAGTTGAGGCAGGCTTCAATTTGTGTCGCCAAGGTATGGAACTGGTGGTACCAAAGGGATTGCGTACCCACCAGTCGAGTTAAGTGGTGCTTTGCTGATTTAACGGCAGCCTCCCAGAGGCCGCCTTGATGAGGAGCACCCGGGGTAATGAAGTGCCACCGAGTGCCAACATGGGCCAAGTGCTGCTGGTTCTGTTCGCTCTGAAACGTCTTCAAGTCTTCTTGTAGATACCGGTTGGCACCCACGAAAGCGGTTCCATTGTCGCTGTACAAGTCTCGGCAGCGACCACGTCTGCTGATGAACCGAGTAAACGCATCTAAGAATGCCTGTGCGGAGAGGTCCTCGACTGCTTCCAAATGAACAGCCTTCGTAGCCATGCAGATAAAAATGGCCAGGTAACCTTTCACTGTAGTTCGAAATCTCTTCGTACCAATGCGAAGCGTAAAAGGCCCACAGTAGTCCACCCCGGAGGCCAGGAAGGGGCGGGTGGCATTGACTCGATGGCTAGGTAGTGGAGCCATCTGTTGCTTGATCAACTTCCCTCGATGGCTTCGGCAGATGACGCATTTGTGAAGGGCCGTCCGGACCAGTTGTCGGCCATTCTAAATCCAATACTGTTGTCTGAGCGTTTGTAGCATCAATTGGACTCCGCCATGCATCGTCGTCTTGTGGGTGTGCATGATGAGGAGCCAAACCAGGGCCCCGATCTTCGGAAGCACGATCGGGAACCGTTGGTCATGTGGGAGTGCGGCATGAGTGAGTCGTCCTCCAACTCGGAGCACGGAGTGAGAGTAGGGGGCTAGTGCTCGCCAAGGTAGCCCGCTAACGCACTGCTTGAAGCTCGTCAGGAAACGCTATAGCTTGCTCGAGTATAATGAGCCGTTCCATTGCGTGTTGTAGCTCGTCTGCATCTACAACGGTCTGCTTACGGGATTTCTGGTTCCGCCACCGGAACATATAAGCTACTGTGAGTAGTAGCCGCTGGAGGGAACTGAATCGGTCAACTAGGGGAATGACGACCCCGTCTTGACGCCTCGTTGTAAGTTCCGGACGCCTGATGGTAGCGCCTGCAAACACCATGGTCTTCAATTCGTCTGAAACAATAGCCAAGTCTCGGTCTTTGAGCTGCCCGGTTGGGCTGAGTGGGAGGTGGCCAGTGGTCAACCAAGTTGGACCTTGCCACCACAACGGATGTTGAATGAGTTCGGCAGCCTTGATTCCCCGACTAGCGCAATCGGCAGGATTCTCAGCTGTTCGAACGTGGTTCCAATGTTCTGGAGGAGTGATCTCCAAGATCTGTCGCACCCTATTGGCAACATAGGGTTTCAGGGTAGACGGCTCCTTCCGCAACCAGCAAAGCACAATGCTGGAGTCCGACCACATGTAGTATGGAGACGTCCGAAGTCCAAGTGCACGACAGGCATTGTCGTATGTATGTGCCAAGAGATGCGCGGCACATAATTCGAGTCTGGGCACGGTAGCGCCCTTGATTGGAGCTACTTTGGTGCGGGCCGTCAATAGTGAGACACGCACCCGGTTGTCAGCGTCAGTGGTCACCAGGTAGATCACTGCTGCGTATGCGCGAGTACTAGCATCGCAGAACCCATGGACAGTGGTGACATGCTGGCTGCACATGCCCAACCACCGTGGTATACGCACTCGGTTGAGTGTCTGGAGATCGTTTCGATAGGTGGTCCACGTTGCCTGGAGGGTGTCAGGCAGTGGGGTATCCCAGGTGATACCCGCCGTCCAAAGCGTCTGAATGAACATCTTCCCCACAATAACTACTGGGGCCAAGAGACCGGTCGGGTCGAACAGCTGAGCGACTTCACTGAGAACTCGCCGTTTGGTTGGCTGCGAGGCAGCAGGCTCCAAGTCCACCAAGAAGAAGAGCTCGTCAACTGTGGGGTCCCACCGCAAGCCAAGTACTGTGGCGGTCGGGCATTCTATAACGAGCTCTGTGGAAAGAGAAGACGGAGAAACATTGTTAGTTAGGAAATGTGTTACCTCTGCGCGATTCGAGTTCCATTTGCGCAGTGTAAAATGCCCACTCTTGAGCACCTGGTCCACGTCTTTCGCCAAGGCCACGGTTTCTTTGACGCTGTTGCAGCTGGTGAGAAGGTCGTCCACGTAAAAGGCTTTCTCGATCGTCTCTTTTGCCGCTTGCGCGCGGGCTGGATTCAGGATGATATTGTGGTTGTCCTCTGCACATTGTACCATGGAGCGGACGGATGTGTAGGGACTTGCTGCCATGCCATAGGTGACCGTTTTGAGTTGGTACACCACCAGGTCTGCTGTAGGGGATTCACGCCAGAGAATCCGCTGATAATCCCGATGCTCCGGGGCAACCAGAATTTGCCGGAACATCTTCTCGACGTCGGCTGTCAATGCTACCATGTAACGACGGAATCGCAGGATCACATTGATGAGTGAGTCCTGGATTGTCGGACCGACCAACTGGGTGTCGTTGAGAGATACACCACTGGTCGTCTTGGCTGAAGCGTTGAACACCACGCGGAATTTGGCTGTCACAGCGTGGTGTGGGATGTAGTAGCAGTTGGGGTGGTTGCCATGTTGACCAGCCCGTTCCATGTGTCCAAGACTCTCGTACTCCCTCATGAAGTCGATGTATTTCTCTCGTATCTCAGGGTTGCTCTGCAGTCGGCGTTCGAGACTGTAGAACTGGCGTAGTGCTGCACGGTAGGAGTCCCCGAGGGCAGGGGCGTCGTGGCGAAATTGGATTTGTACCATGTACCTCCCGTCAGACGTGCGGGAATGCGTCTCTTTGAAATGACGACTGCATTCATCTTCTCTGGAGTTGTCCGTTGGCACCTCTTCCAAGTGCCAGAATTTCTGTACTAAGTCTTCCAACGTGCTGGTGGAAGAGTCTGCATGAGTTGGTTGGCAATGTAGCGTGTTGACCACTTGAGCGGGTCCTTTGAGCGATGCCGGTCCAAAAACCACCCATCCCAGTCGTGTGCGTTGTCCATGTGGTTCGTGAGGTTTCCCATGTATAACCTCACCTTGTACCAAGGAACCCCAGACATCTGCTCCCAGCAACATGTCAATCGATCCGGGGGTCCCGTAGTGTCGATCGGCCAGAGCAAGGCCAGCTAGGTGTGTCCATTGTGACACGTCCACGTGTGTTTCTGGAATGGTTGTGGTGATAGTCGGAATGACCAACACCTTGAGGGTGACCTGGAAGTCAGTTCGGGTCGACCGAAGTGACAGCGTCACTTGGTCTCGGGCCATGATGTTTTTAGAAGCGCCTATTCCATGTACGGCAAATTCTAGGGCTGCTGGCTGAAGATGAAGCCTGTCAATTAGGTTATTGGTTGCAAAACTTACCTGCGATCCAGGATCGCATAGAGCTCGGGCCAAGCGACGCTCTTTTGTTGGACCGTACGCATAGACAAGCGCCGTTGCCAGGAGTACGGTCGAGTTCGGATTAGAGAGTCAATCCGCGAGGTCTTCGGCTTCCTCTTCGAAGATCTCTGGAGGACCATGTCGCTTGTTTTGGTGTGGGTACGGATACGGACTTGCGCCAGGATCGGATAATTTCATCTCTCTCGGGCTCACCTTATCGGCACTTCGGCGGTTAGTCCCAGCGGACTCGGCACTCCGGCATAGTAGGGTATGATGGCGCGCGCTGCAATGGCGACAGGAACGTGTTGATGGGCATTGCGGTGCCCTGTGCCCAGTGCTGAGACAGTTGAAGCAGGCATTCCATTCCCGCGTCTTCGTCAGTCGGCTGTTGATTCCCATGGAACCAAATCGTGGACACTGCGTAATACCATGTGATTCTTGGCAGCAAATGCACCGTCCTGCGGTATTGGTGACCGCATGTGTCCGGACTGCCCGGGTGCGCTGCTGACTTGAGGCAGGTAGGACAGCCTCTCTTCTAGGGTGTGACTCCTGGCGTGTGGCGGGAGCCGACAGGCTACTGGCCCGTTCCTCCAAGTACAGGAGCAGGTCTTCTATCTTTGGTAAGTCGCGGGACGGGTGATGTAACCGCAAAGCCTTTTTTGTGGCGGCCGGTAATTTGAGTAGCACGGCTGCCGACGTTATCACATCCAAGTGCTCCACGAGCACCTTCAAGACCCGGAGGGCACGGTAGGTTCCTCGGACGGTGTCTACAATTCGCAGGAGAGCGGCCTCGGTCTCCTCTGACTCCGCCTTCAACAGTAGTATGCGCAGAGCGTGCGTTTCGGATAATTTTGCCGGGTTGTCGAAGCGGCGCTTGAGCTCCTCCCATAGTTGCTCGTACCCACCTTCATACGTGCCACCAACCAACCCGGCATCCTTGTCGTTGATGGCACTCCGGAGTTTTTGCAGCTTGTAGGGCTCCGGGAGATCCGCCAAGTGGATCAAGCTCTCGAACGTGTCCCGGAACGCCATCCAGGTTTCCAATTTCCCATCGAATGTGGGAATCTTGACCGGGTCAAGTTTCATGTCGATTTTCCTGCGCGTGCCATGTTGAGCATCTCTGTGCGCCGCCACGCTATGCTCGCTCCCGTGGTGGCTGTCGCGTCGTTCGTGCGTTGCATGGAGTCGTTGCAGGCGCCGCTCTATCTCGATCTGAGCGGCCTGCTCCTGTGTCTCCACCATGGCGTACAAGGCATCGTGGACCTTGATCCCATCACTGGTCGACTCGCCCGACACGAGTTCCATGTGTACTTGGACAAAGTTCGCGTACGAATCTGTGAGCTTCTGGCGATAGCTCAGGAGCGTCGCCAGGTCCCAGTCCTCCGCCTCCCCAGCCAGGACCGCTGTGCTGAGCCTCTTGATGGCGGTACATAGGGACGATCGTCGGTTTAAAGCCGTGCTTTGATCTATCGTCTCACACTTTTTATATTTGTCCACTTTTAAAACCACTGAATACTAATATTATACGCCACGCGCACGAGAATTAGCAGTGTGAATGCGCACAAACCGAAGGTGGTAACTTCCACCAAACACATTAACCTTTACAAACGGAACACGCACTTTCAGTCCTCACAGGAGGCACCAAATGTTCGGGAATTATAGAGGGCTTCCGAAACCAAAACACAATAGGGGGTGAAACCTGAAAATGGTCTTCAATGGAGAGGGCACTTTGCCGAACAACAGGTTAATTTAATGATTGAAGTATTTATTTCTATATATAATTGTACAAAAGATAGATGACCACGTCGTTGAAATGCACCAAATAGAATCGAGTAGTACTGCCAGTAGTAACCAAGAAAAACGACCACGTCGCGTTGAAGATTCGAATAAGACTATAAACGTCAACCACCATCCTTCAGTAGTCCACAGCGTCCAAACTGCTGACTTACCAAAACTCCCACACGTTTAGGGAGTCCAGTAGCTGATACCAATGCCATGCACTGGCTGTCCAACGGCACAACAGAAAGAATGTGCCGACCCCTGCAACTAATGCTACGATCCGTGGGAGAGACATCATACTGCGAACGAAAAGTAGTGGCAGGTCATAGATGCGACAGTATTTATACATCATAAATACTGCCATCGTATGACATCATCGACAGCGGTGTGTATCGGATATCCACACCAAGTAGTAGATACCCTCAGACGAACGATCGTATCTGGGCCAAGTCATTGGCAGATACATTTCTCTGTACTTTGAGTGGGTGTTGATATGGTTTGATAGCTAGGTCGTCAAATGTGGATATTTGAGGCGACCGATTATCCATGTTATGCGGATGGCGGTGGTGACTGTTGGCTTTGATGGAAAAGTGGAATGCATCGTCAGCATTCCGTTGGAGAATTAATTTGGTCATCGGTTGACTGACCGAACAATGACGTAAAAATGACGTCAGAACCGCACATATGTGCGGCTTTTATATGCCGTCTGCACGTAGCCTTAGATATAAGTAATTTTAAAAAAGGAAACATAGACAAGGTTGCACGGAAACAAGAAAAGGTTGCACGTTTGGTGTCAACTTTGATTCCCACGTTTTCGGGTGTTTATCACCCAGGGATAGTGCTCGAGGTGCAAAGTTTTATAGGTTGCTGCAAACAAGTGTGGCAATGTCTTGAAGAGGCTGAAAAGCCTCTGTTTAACAAACTTGTGTTAACAAGGCTGCGGGGCAATGCCTTTGCTTTGATTTCAATGAAATCTGTGGCGAGCCTCGAAAACTTAGAGCAAGTACTTAACCAAAATTTTCTACCCAGAAAAACTTACATTCAGATTACAAACGAGCTACGTCAGTGTCGGCAAATTACAAATGAGACCGTAACGCAATTCGGTTTCAGATTATAAAAATTATCAAGCAGTTGCCAAGAAGAGGCCAAAACAAGCTATGGTCCAGATTCTTCGCCAATAATGAAGGACCTCGAGCTCGCCGCAATACACTCTTTCAAGACAGGGCTGTGTAATCTACATCTCGGTCAGTATGCCCTAGGTCTTGATGAGAATAGCTTATCTGAAACTATCCAAAAAAATTTAAAGCGGGAGCTAATAGATCTTCAGTTAGCGTATATGGCTACTGGGTTTCCAAATGCTTTCGCGTCGTCTTTTAACAGTGAAGGAGCTTGGCAATATGATTTGCATGGCCCAACTTATTATGGAGTAGGCCCATATAATAATCCCAGCATGAAAAATTTGAGTGACAATTACATATTTTGAAAGCCCCCGACAACCTAGTGCAGGAATTTGTTCTTTGAATTCCTCTAGTGAGTTACCCGCTTACGAAAAAAAATCTCCTTTCAATACTAATCATGTGACAAGTTTTAAAGGCAATTGTTTTGAAGACCCCAGGCAAGCAAGTGCAGGAATTTATTCTTTGAGATCCCCTTATCAAATAGCCACCTACGAACAAATATCTCCTAGAGTTGGGGAGAGTGGCTCTATAAATTGCAACTTTTGCAATGAGGTAACCATTCTTTCCAAGAGTGCAGGAAGCGACGAATGACACCTTTTTATCCCAACTGCAAAATGTATGGGCATGAGGCTGGCAACTGCAGCCAAAACATCTCATTGAGATCAGTTGCGAACCAACCGGATCCACAGCAGCCTGCTTATAGGCGCAAGCAACAGTCGAACTATTTGGTAATGTCTTAAAATGACCTGAATAGGAAACGAAGTGAGCAAAACCAAAAAAAGCGATTTTTGCTTGCGAAAGGGGCATGGCATAGAGGAATGCTTCACAAAGAAGCGCTGGGACGAAAATCAAAAACAGTCAAAATACTAATAACAGGTTGTATGAAAACCCTCATCCAACGAAAAATTGGTAAAGGATGGAATTGTAAATATTCCAGTAGACGTATGCTTAGAAAAAAATTTAAATTTATTAGTAGTGGAGGACCGTAAGCTTTTTACCTAGGAATCCAGGGCCAGTCCATGGATTTTCATGAAATTTTCGGAAATGTGTTTTGAATGGCGTATAGAAAAAAGTTAAAAAAAAAAATTTCACCGCTCTCAATTTTTTAATTATTTTTAAAATTAATTATTAACTTTCAGAATTTTATTTTATTTATTTTGGGTGTTTAAGATACGGTTTTCCAAAGAGCAAGGATGGATAGGTTTAGTCAAAACAAAAAAAAAGTTGTATGGGAAGGGGGGTCTATATCCCTCCGTGTAGGCGCGAGGGGCAATTTTATATGAAATTTACTCAATTTTTTAAAACATTATTAAAAATTAACTTACCCACTTACTTTCTCATACTTCAGTGTTTTTTAAAAGCTATTGCTTCGTTCTTTAATAAAAACTTTAATTTAAGTTTACTTAATGAACAGTTTCTGAGAAATCAAGCCTCAAAGTCAAAATTTTGAAAAAAAAAATATTTTTTTCCTAATAAATTTTTTTTTACATAATTTTGCCCCATTAAGCACCATTTTTTCTTTTCATATTCAATGCTTTTATTAGTTTTAATTCAAAAGCAAAAAACCGAACAAAAAAATTTTTCTTGGTTTAAGAGAAATTAAAAAAAAAACGAAAGGTACTTTTTTCTAGAAAACAAAATGTCGTTAATTTCCCGCTAATTGAACTTTTTTCCTGGAAGTGAAATATGAAATGGGTCTTAAATAGCATATAAAAAAAAGTTAAAAAAAAATTTTTTGAATTAAAACTAATAAAAGCATTGAATATGAAAAGAAAAAATGGCGCTTAATGGGGCAAAATTATGTAAAAAAAAATTTATTAGGAAAAAAAATTTTTTTTTTTCAAAATTTTGACTTTGAGGCTCGATTTCTCAGAAACTGTTCATTAAGTAAACTCAAATTAAAATTTTTATTAAAGAACAAAGCAATAGTTTTTTAAAAAACACTGAAGTATGAGAAAGTAAGTGGATAAGTTAATTTTTAATAATGTTTTAAAAAAATGAGTAAATTTCATATAAAATTGCCCCTCGCGCCTACACGGAGGGATATAGACCCCCCTTCCACTGAATACTAATATTATACGCCACGCGCACGAGAATTAGCAGTGTGAATGCGCACAAACCGAAGGTGGTAACTTCCACCAAACACATTAACCTTTACAAACGAAACACGCACTTTCAGTCCTCACAGGAGGCACCAAATAATCGGGAATTATAGAGGGCTTCCGAAACCAAAACACAATAGGGGGTGAAACCTGAAAATGGTCTTCAATGGAGAGGGCACTTTGCCGAACAACAGGTTAATTTAATGATTGAAGTATTTATTTCTATATATAATTGTACAAAAGATAGATGACCACGTCGTTGAAATGCACCAAATAGAATCGAGTAGTACTGCCAGTAGTAACCAAGAAAAACGACCACGTCGCGTTGAAGATTCGAATAAGACTATAAACGTCAACCACCATCCTTCAGTAGTCCACAGCGTCCAAACTGCTGACTTACCAAAACTCCCACACGTTTAGGGAGTCCAGTAGCTGATACCAATGCCATGCACTGGCTGTCCAACGGCACAACAGAAAGAATGTGCCGACCCCTGCAACTAATGCTACGATCCGTGGGAGAGACATCATACTGCGAACGAAAAGTAGTGGCAGGTCATAGATGCGACAGTATTTATACATCATAAATACTGCCATCGTATGACATCATCGACAGCGGTGTGTATCGGATATCCACACCAAGTAGTAGATACCCTCAGACGAACGATCGTATCTGGGCCAAGTCATTGGCAGATACATTTCTCTGTACTTTGAGTGGGTGTTGATATGGTTTGATAGCTAGGTCGTCAAATGTGGATATTTGAGGCGACCGATTATCCGTGTTATGCGGATGGCGGTGGTGACTGTTGGCTTTGATGGAAAAGTGGAATGCATCGTCAGCATTCCGTTGGAGAATTAATTCGGTCATCGGTTGACTGACCGAACAATGACGTAAAAATGACGTCAGAACCGCACATATGTGCGGCTTTTATATGCCGTCTGCACATACTTCAGTGTTTTTTAAAAGCTATTGCTTCGTTCTTTAATAAAAACTTTAATTTAAGTTTACTTAATGAACAGTTTCTGAGAAATCAAGCCTCAAAGTCAAAATTTTGAAAAAAAAAAATATTTTTTTCCTAATAAATTTTTTTTTACATAATTTTGCCCCATTAAGCACCATTTTTTCTTTTCATATTCAATGCTTTTATTAGTTTTAATTCAAAAGCAAAAAACCGAACAAACAAATTTTTCTTGGTTTAAGAGAAATTAAAAAAAAACGAAAGGTACTTTTTTCTAGAAAACAAAATGTCGTTAATTTCCCGCTAATTGAACTTTTTTCCTGGAAGTGAAATATGAAATGGGTCTTAAATAGCATATAAAAAAAAGTTAAAAAAAATTTTTTTGAATTAAAACTAATAAAAGCATTGAATATGAAAAGAAAAAATGGCGCTTAATGGGGCAAAATTATGTAAAAAAAAATTTATTAGGAAAAAAAATTTTTTTTTTTCAAAATTTTGACTTTGAGGCTCGATTTCTCAGAAACTGTTCATTAAGTAAACTCAAATTAAAATTTTTATTAAAGAACAAAGCAATAGTTTTTTAAAAAACACTGAAGTATGAGAAAGTAAGTGGATAAGTTAATTTTTAATAATGTTTTAAAAAAATGAGTAAATTTCATATAAAATTGCCCCTCGCGCCTACACGGAGGGATATAGACCCCCCTTCCCATACAACTTTTTTTTTGTCTTGACAAAACCTATCCATCCTTACTCTTTGGAAAACCGTATCTTAAACACCCAAAATAAATAAAATAAAACTCTAAAAGTTAATAATTAATTTTAAAAATAATTAAAAAATTGAGAGCGGTGAAATTTTTTTTTTAACTTTTTTCTATACGCCATTCAAAACACATTTCAGAAAATTTCATGAAAATCCATGGACTGGCCCTGAATTCCTAGGTTTTGCCTTTTTTATGTCTAACGGTCCTCCACTATAGTAGATACAGGCTCAGACGTCAGCTTAGTTAATAAAGACGTGCTTGGAGATGACGTCTTTGTTAACAAAACAGATGCTATTGCAATTGATGGAATATTTTCCAACGGCACTACATTAGGATCATTAGAATCTAAAATTTTACTAGATGCGCCAATTGAATGTAAGTTACATGTCACGGAAAAAATTCCATCCTTAATTTGTGATGGTATCTTGGAGCAGGACTTTCTGTTTCCTTATACCAATATTGAAGGTCCTAACAGATCGCTAAAATTTGTTCATTCGAAGGGTGATCTCTGTGAACAAAATATTGGGATGGCTACTAAGAACCGCTCACAGAATAATTCTTTTCCGATAGTTAAGTCAAATCAAATAACACCTTCGCACGGTGTAAAACCATTTGGTGAAGTTGGGCAATTAGTTTGTCCTGTAACTTATCCACTTTTGCAAGGTGGTTGCCCAACCCAACTTATCGGAGATGAATTTTCTGAAAAACAAGCTAAGCCTACGGTGAAGTCATTCCCTAAAAATGTTATTGCTTCCAAAGTTACAGTGACTTTATCCCCGAGGAGCGAAATAATAAATAACAGCATCATTAACGATGCCGCAAATGGCACTGAACTGATGTGTTATTCTTGCGACATTATACCTCAAGTTTTTATTGGTGCATGCTTAAATAAAATACACAATGGTCAAGTAGTTTTAAGTATAGCAAACACTGCGTCTGAAGAAAAAAACTTTTATGACGTCACCATACACCATTACAATCTTTGTGAATATATAGTCACTGATACTTGTTGCAATTCTAATGGAACAAGAAATTTTACATTTACATTTACATGAAACCTACTCCACACATAAATCTGCGGAGTAGGGGGAGTTGCAGCCGGGCGACAAAGTGCATTTGGCTGATACACCACAAGCCTAACTACACAAATACTACATAGAACAAATAACACATGATAACAGCACGCAGTAGTTACGGACGGTCCCCCATCTTGTCACTAACAGCGCTCATTCCGATTTAATTACGGTGTTCTAATGGGAACCGACTCAGTTTTTTCAGTTTTAAATTCATTTTTATTGTATATCACTTATAACTACTTACATGCTAACAAAAATGTTTAAACTAGCTTACATAATAACTTAATTAACTTACTGACCCTAGGCGGGTACTCTAAATTACACAATAACTTATTTCTATTGCCTTTCGGCCTAAAGATACAATATAACTATTTCAACCTAGAACTAATATTAAAACTAAGAAAGTTTAAAAAAACTTAGTTTCAAAGATCAATTTTTTTTTGGATTTTCTTAAAATTACTTACAAATAATTAAAACTACTTAAAACTAATTAAAACTACTTAAAACTAGAGCAGCCATAGTAGCTTTTTATAATTTTTTTTTGTTTTTTGTGTTTTATAATTTTTTTTTGGGATTTTGTATTTTTTTCTATTTTTTTTGAATTTTGGGGACGCATAGTAATTTTTACATTTTTTTTTTTATTTTGATTTTTTTACAATTTTTTTTTTGATTTTCGACGCCGCAAAATTTTTATAGTTTTTTCTTTTTTTTTTTGGTTTTTATAATTTTTTTTGGTTGCCACTATGCCTACCCCCTATACCCTAAGTCTTACACACTAAACCTTTGTAAGCCAGCCATAGGCGACTCGCTATCAGTAACATTTACATTTTGTTGCTCACACAACCACCAGAACATATTCGACGTTTTGATAACGTCCCGTCGATCGCGATCTGAAACCGCCCTACTGAACCGGAGGAGCACTTCACCTTCTCCGCCTACTGCGGCGACGTCCCGGTTGTAAAGGAGCCGTCGTTCTACGGACTTACGGCAGACGTGGTAGATTAACGGAACCGCCAATCTGTCCTGTATCAAACCTATCATGTCAAAATAGAGGAAAGCCTCCGGTGGGACAAATCCACTGAAACGCGTTCTCTCCATATATTCAATGTTGGGGTAGTAAGCCCCAAATATCAGGCCATTGTTCGAAGACATCGCCCTTGCAGTATGACCCCGAGTCAGTTTTATCAAGAAGTTGTCGATTCTGTTTATTTGAGCCCCGTTGTAAAGGACCTCATTAGGATAATATTTTCTGTACTCCGACTCTGGTGTTCTGTGCAATCCAAGACAGGTACGCAGACACTGTCTCTCAAACACCCGAATCTTTTCCATCTGAGACGCTGTAACATTGAACCATACAGGGCACCCATAGACAATCATTGGCCTTATGAGGGCCATGTAGCAAATCACCTTCACTCTGCTATCAAGTTGACTGCTGTGAAACAGTCGCCTTGTCAGACCAAAAGCTCCTCTAGCCCTGGCCAGAGCCGCATCCATATGTTTGTTAAAATATAGATACTGATCTAGCCAGATGCCCAGGTACTTGACTACTACTTTGCTTGGCAGTGGGTGGCCATATAGATCAACGATCACCAGCTTTCGCCAGTTCTTTCTCGTATCCCTTGAGGCCCGAGCCAACGAGGTTCTAAACACAATTGTTTCCGATTTCTGGAAGTTGATTTTCAACGAAGTCACGCTGCAAGAGTATTCTGATGACCTCGATCTTTGGACCTGTTCTGTACGCGATTAGGTCATCGGCGTACGCTATGGCATGGTGAAGGGAACCAATTAGATCGCCGGTGAAAATGCTAAACAAAATAGGCGAATTCACCGCTCCTTGTTGCAGACCATTCTGTATTTTAAAAGTTCTGGTAGAAGTTTTATTGCAACTTTTCACAACAAACGTTCTACCATGAAGCATGTCATTTAGAATATATAGCAGTGGTTTACTCATGCCATATCTGATCAACTTATAGAAAAGACCGTCTAACCAAACGGTATCGAAAGCCTTCTCCAAGTCAACCAGACATGCACCCGTACACTGCTTTTTAGCTTTGTTCCATTGAATATCAGATACTAGCTTAGACGCGGCATGTATGGTATCATGACCCGCCTTAAAACCGAACTGATTTTCTGGAATAATATGTTTGTCCTCAGCCCATGTGGACAGAGCTCTATTGAGAACCTTCTCGAATACCTTGCTGACACTCGGAAGAAGACTAATTGACCGGAGATTTGCTGGATTGGAACCATCCTTACCTTTTTTAAGGAGAGGATGTACCACTGCCGTCTTCCAACGCACTGGATAATATGCATTATTCAGCGCATTGTTGAACAACGTGGTGTATATGTCCACCGCTTCCGAAGGGAGGTTTCGCAGCACAACATTGGGTATGCCGTCGACTCCTGCTGACTTCTTTTTCTTTATTTTGTGAAAGATGTCCAAGAGGTCCATCTTAGAAACGAACAGGGTGTTATCCCCGTTTCGCTGGGCGATGACTGCATTTGCAAGTCGGTCGTCATTGAACCTAGTGAAACCAGGATTCTCGGATCGCCAATGCGAGATCTCGTCTCTAAGATAGAAGTGTCCAACGAAGGCTCTATTCTCAAGGTCGTAATTCGGGCGAATGCACTCATTCACCTTATATATTCGCTCGAAAACAGCACCCACCGTCTCTACCTTCTCTTGAGCATCTTCCACTATAAAGTGGTCATCATCCAAGATGGCCTCATCCGGATCTATCCCTATTGTCATAAGTAAGTTTCTGTTCTCTGTCGTCCCTTGGAGTTTAATACCCTGAAGGTCATTTTGATCTTTTCTCCTAAAAATTTTATTTATTTCCGGAAACATACTCGGGTTGTTGGACTGTACAGCCCGAATTTTGTTGTTCCAGAAAAGAGATATAGATATTCTGTAGTTTTCTTTAATTAACTGTTGGAGATTTTTGATCTGTGACTTCAGAGTTCTAATCTCCAAATCGTGTCGGTCAGTAAACCTCCTGTGCAAGAGTTTTAGTCTTGACAGGAGTCTACTTTTTTGTTTGTAAAGTGCGTCTATTGTCGCGTTTCTGTACATGTTCGTCGAGTGAAGTTGCCTATATTTAGGAATTGTCCTGTCCATTGTACTACGGATTGCATCCTCCATACGTTGCAGGTACCCATCGATCTCAACGTTCGACAGATTCCTGTTGCATGGTGGCGCAATACCGTTCGAACGAAGTTCCCTTGAGACGGCACCGGAAAAGCGCGGCCAACGTGTCTTACCGTAGTTGTAAGAGTGCGTCGGCACGTACTCCTCCAGTTCCACAAGGTCGTTCGGAAGCAGTATGACGGCGGCAAGTCCACAGTGGTCACTGTCGTACTCAACCGTCGTCAAACAATTTTTCGTCCGTCGAAGAGTGTCGTCGGTCAGTTTAAGTCTTGAGTCTAAAAGCAATAGATCCAAATAAGAGCCACTACGAGGAAATGAAGGCATGTCAGTAGCCAGCAGATCGACTTTACACTCAATGCTGTGAAGCCCCAGCCAATTGAATAGCTGGGTCCCCCTTTGATTGGCTAATTGATTTCCCCAATCTTGGTGTTTAGCATTGTAATCACCGGCCAAAAGGAAATAGTTTTCATCCGAGTTCAGATTCAGACATCGAAAAAGCGTTTCGAGCTCTGTTATAAAACATGAGGTTTGAGAAGCTCCCGGCGGTGCATAGAGCGAGACCACATACAATCGCCTCCCCTGTTAGAGAGGGATGCATATGATACACGTTTCCAGCAACCGGAATCGACGTACTTCACCGCTATATATTACCTTATGAGCAATGCCCTTACGTAAGAAGATCGCAACCCCACCCGCGAGAGTCGAGTTGGGTCGGTCCCTCCTTATGATAATGTAATTGTTATCCGTCAGTTTGTGATGCTGATTTAGCCTAGTTTCGCTAACCATACATACATCAGGACGTTGGTCTTTTAACAACTCAAGGAAGTTGGTTCGTCGTTCTATCCTAACTAGCGAATTCACATTCACGGCTAGGATCTTAAAAGGCCTCTCCGGCAGCGCGCCCGTTAACCTAAAAATTGCGCAAGCGACGGCACTGCACGGTAGATCAAGTCTACCCTACGCGCCTGCTCACTTATTTGCCGTGATAGTTCACTCATTTGTGCCTGAATGACACGCAGAGCGACCATCACCTCTGACTCCCCAGTAGCTGCCCTTGACACAGATGGCTGTGCGGCCTCTTTCTGGGGAGGTTGTACCGTTTTCCCAGCTCCACCCGCCATTTGGGCGTAGGAGACTTGGGGAACGACGGCCCTTGGAGTCGGTCTGGCTGTATGCCTTCCCTCGTCCTTGGTTACTGTTGGAGCAGCTTTTAATGATTTTTTAATAACTTGGTATCGAGGACATCCCCGATAGTTAGCAGGGTGTCCATCTCCACCACAGAGAACACATTTCAATTGGGTCTTATCTTCGACCCTTTCCTCACCGAGCTTACACTCTTTTTCTTTGTGTTTCTCTCCACACTTTACACACCTCGACTGCATTTGGCAGTTGAATGCGGCGTGCCCGAACCGTTGGCAACGAAGACATTGTAAAATGTCTCCGTGCCTGTTTATTTTTTCCCATCTTACCATCTGGTAGTCCAGGACGGAGATGTTCCTTAGACTCTCCAGACGGCCACTGGGAGATAGGGTGACGAGGAACATCGGCAATAGCCGCCTCTCCCGTCTAGCCTTAGCCGTGGTGAACGACTTGACCCCGATAAACTCGAGATCGTCGCTCGCTAACCTGCGGAGTTCCGCTAAGAGCTCCTCCGGGTCAGAGGTAGGCTCTACCCCTTTTAAAAGCATGCTTTTTGGCTTCTCCTCTTTGGGAGTAAAAGAAAAATGTTCGGTGGTTGTTGTTTGCAACAACGCCCGAACGATCTTGTGGTCACCAATGTTTTCACATTGGATCGCATGTCGATCTTGTCCTAAACGCTTAATAACAAATTTATCGCCTATGGCGGACTTACATAGGTTTAATGTTGCTTTGACATCCATTTTGTGGGTGTTGATGGGGGGCACCCTGCTCTTGGCTGCTGTCTTCCTTGGCTGTTGCTGTTGTTGTGCTGGCTGTTGTTGTTGTTGTTGCCTCTGCTGCTGCTGTTTTGGCACCGTCTCTCGTGGCTGCTTCGATGGCGCGGCTTTTATAGCCGCGGTCCCCCGTTGCTGCTCTTGGGTAGCAGTTTTCTTTCGTTTATTTTGCTCCACAGCTATTTTATTAGCTGTCGTGCCTTGTTGCTGCACGGGAGCATTTTTAACATTTGTTTTTAATGTTGTTGGTTGTTGCTGTTTGGCCTTGTCTGACTTTGCCAACAGTTGTTGTTTTGCCTCGCTTTCGGCTTTCCTGCGGGCCACCTGTTTTTCTTTGATCTCTTCGATCTCCTTGCATAATTTTTCTATGATAATTGACAACGCATGTAGTCTCTTATCTTCTACATCGTTGTCATTGCGTTCCTCGTCAGCACCGTTCCCCCCTTCGTCTGCCAATGCAGCGAAGGAATTCCCACTACCGGTGTAACGGCCCTCACCACCGTTGGACTCGTATTCGTAAGTGCGCCGCCTCTTTTTTGCAGTTGTTGTTGCTGCCGTTGCTGCAGTTGTTGGCACCGCAATTTGCATTGCGGTTGTTGCCGCTGCTTTGCTTGTTGTTGTTGTTGTTTTCTGTGTTGGATTTTCATCCAACACTTTTTTTGATGATGATGGACCGGTATGGTCCATCACAAACGACTGTGTCGCTTTCTTTTCACTCTCTATTATTTTATTTTTTCCTTTATCTGAGCAATTTGCTTCAGAAAAATAAAAATTGCTATGCGCCCGGGTGGGAGTTGAACCCACGTTCCTCCACACTGGGTACCTGCTGTTCGACTCGTTCGGCTACTGCCTTAGTTGAGTACCACTGAATTTATTGAACTTTTGTAAAGCACACCACTTGAAAATAAACTCACAGCTAAAATCGTCAACACGTCTATACTCGATAGCTGTTGCTGAACGACTGATGGGAACCGACTCTTTTTGGGTGACAAGGCCATTGTCAAACAAGAAATATAAAATCTTCATTTGTTGCAAGCGTCACCAAACCAAATAAAGAAAATAAAAGTCACCAAATGCCAATAAAGAAAAGAAAACTGAAAGACTAAACAGACTATTCAAAGAACTAATTCTGCAAAAAACTCTTAACCAAAAGGAAAAGGAAACTATCGAAGAAATCTGTACTCAGTTCTCAGACTTTTTTGATCTTGAAGTAGACAAGTTACCGCACACAAGAGCTATGGCTCACGCAATTCCCACTGATAAAAGTCGGGGACCCATTAACATCAAACAGTATAGATTACCTGAATCTCAAAAACAAATAATAGATGATCAGGTTAAACAAATGTTAAAAAATAATATAGTTGAAAATAGCATAAGTCCATGGAATAGTCCGCTTTTAGTTGTACCCAAAAAAGTTGATCAAAATGGAAATAAGCAGCACAGAGTTGTCGTTGATTTTAGAAAGCTCAACGAAATTACTGTAGGTGATGTTTTTCCTTTGCCGAGAATCGATGACATTCTCGACAAATTGGGCAATAGTAGATATTTTTCAACACTAGATTTAGCGAGTGGCTATCACCAAGTTTCAATCGAAAAAAATGACAGACAGAAAACGGCGTTCAGCACTGATAGAGGTCATTATGAATTTATTCGAATGCCATTCGGTTTGAAAGGGGCACCAGCAACCTTTCAACGCCTTATGAATCACATACTGACAGGGCTTCAGGGCAACAAATGTTTTGTAGGTATATCTGGATGACATTGTGATCTATGGAAAAAATCTTGAAGATCACAACAGAAAACTGATATGTGTTTTCGAAAAAATTCGAGATGTCAATCTGCGGTTACAACCTCGTAAATGTAGTTTTCTTCGGCGGGAGATCGTTTATCTGGGATTTAACATTACTCAAAACGGTGTTTTTCCAGACAAGGCTAAAGTGAGAAGTATATTAGAAATCCCAACACCAAAAAAAATCTAAAGAAATTCAGTCATATTTAGGGATGGCAAATTTTTACAGGCGTAGCGTTCCTAACTTTTCCGCTTTAGTAAGACCTTTACGTAATATCACTCACAAAGACGTTCCTTTTAGTTGGAATAGCGATTGTGAAACGGCTTTCACTACTTTGAAAGCTATTCTTTCTAGTCCACCAATACTTATGTATCCAGATTTCAAAAAAGAATTTTTCCTCACCACGGATGCCAGTGGAACAACATTAGGAGCTGTTCTTTCTCAGATTAGAAATGGTCTTGATTGATAGCCGATAGCCTTTGCAAGTAGAATTTTAAGTGCTACAGAGCGTCGCTATTCCAGAATTGAACGAGAAGGTTTGGCCATAGTTTGGGCTGTTAAAAATTTTAGGTGTTACCTGCTAGGTAGGAAATTTATATTATATACAGACCACCAGCCATTGGTCCATTTCTTTAAAATTTCTCAATATTCCACCAGGTTGACTAATTTTCGGCACAAACTATCAGAGTTTGATTTCGAAATAAAATACAAGCGAGGAAAACAAAATGTTGTGGCTGACGCCCTTAGCCGAATTCCCGATAATAATTATGATATGAATAAGGTGCATGCAATAACTAGAGCACAATTTAATTCCCAAACTAAAGACGATTCAAATAATTCCAACAATAAGCAAAATAGCGGACATCAGGCAAGATCAAAGACAGCTTTGGTAAAAGCTGATAGTTCAAATCAATCAAAAGTAGATAATTATCCATGTTGCTCTGACAGTGAAAGTGTAACTGATAGTGAAAGCGACACAAGTTATCTACACCAGGAATGTTCAAGCGATAACAAAAAGAAAGACAGTAGTACAATTTATCTAACAAAGGAAGACGAAATTAGTGAAGTTTTAAAAAAATACCATAATTCTCCATTAGGTGGACACCAGGGTGTCTTAAAAACGTACATACGGATAAGATCCAACTTCAAGTGGAAAAATATGTTTGCTGACATAAAAAAGTATGTTAAAGCTTGCAAACAGTGCCAAATTAACAAAAAATCGAAACATACTTTGATGCCTATGATGATATCGGCAACTTCGAGAAAACCCTTCGACAAAGTTTTCATGGATATTGTGGGACCTTTACCTACCACTATTCTAGGAAACAAATTCATACTAACTTTTGAGGACGATTAAACTCGATTAATGGACTACTATGCACTCCCCAATATGGAAGCAGGAACTGTAGCTAAGGTTTTCTATGATGAAATAATTAGCAGATAAAGATCGCCACAGCAACTATTGACAGATCGGGGTGCTTACTTTTGTAGTGAACTTTTTAAAAAGGTATGCAAGTTTCTAAAAACCAGGAAATTTGAAACTACGGCTTATCATCCACAAGCAAATTTAGCCTTGGAACGTAACCATGGGCCATTAGCAGAGTACTTAAGATCATTTTCAAAAATCAACCTCGCTGATTGGGATCAATGGCTCCGACAAGCTATGTATGTGCAAAATAACACTCCACACGCTAGCTCCAAGCTAACTCCCATGGACGTTCTCTTCGGTTTTAAATCCCCTATGCCAACTGGCATTACGAGGACACCAACTCCTATACATGATCACGAAAACTATTTTTTTTGAACTTGAACTAAGACATAAGCTCCAGAAGGCTTATCAGGTTGCTAGAACTAACATTGATAAGAGTAAGGAAAAGACAAAGGAGTATTTTGATAAAAAAATAAATCCACAGTCTTTCAAAATAGGTGATTTGGTTCTTCTACAAGACATGAGCAGAAAAAAACAAACTTTGAAGTTAAGGAAGTTCATAACAACGTGAACACTTTTATTTCACGTAAAAATAAGCTTGAAAGTGTTCATAACAATCATCTCAAACATTTTTATGAATAGAAGTGTCTACCAGTATATTTTAAGGCCTTTAATTAAAATTTTAATTTACAAAAATTCATTGCCCTATCCACCTGCAAAAGACAAAAATTTACGGAATGCCAAACGAGTCAAGAAATTATTCGCTCTTCCTTAAATACTTCTTTGTAGTATTCTTAAAGGTTAACGAGTTGCAGATTAATAAGTTTTCAAACTCATAGCAAGAAGCTTCCGCTAATTTTTAATCTTTCTTCTAGAAGTTATTTTAGTTACATTCTTATTTCTAATTACTGACCTTCCTAAAAATGTTTCCATTTATCTGGTTTTAAGCTCCAATTTCAAGATATTTAACATTTTATGGAATTCCATTCAATCCATATATTTTTGTACTTTTGGTTCTATTTTATGTCAACGTTGGTTTAATTATTTTTGGCTAATTTCATGTACAGCAACCATGTCCAGTTGGTATTTTTACTGTGTCCTAATGCTGACTTGGTCTTGCACCCATGCGCAATTCCATGTATCGGTATTAAGGAATGAGACGGGAATCCATGGAGAAAAAGTGGGAATAATGCAGCATTCACTAAACAATTGGAAGATCGTCTCGCACCTCCAAGGAAAAGAAGTAGTTGCTGAGTCGGACCTACTTATTACAGCCGTCAACCATTTCTTCAACACGTGCAATAGCACAAAGAGAGACCAAGTGCTACAGTTGTTAATAGAACAGCATTGTCGAACGGGGCATAAGTCCTCTCACTCAAAAGATCTAAACATTGTAGGGTTTGAGTTGGCCACAAACAGTCTTCCTCTTGAAGTTCATCTGCGGGATCATAAATACAAAAACGACACTTGGCTAACTAAATCAGCTATTTACGGAGTGATTATCCTACTCCTCATGTTCTTTTTATTTCTATCGTTTAAAACTTCTTCTTCTTCTTCTTTTCATTTCCGGCGTTACGAGTAGTGATCTTGAAGCGATCACAACTCTCCCACTTTTCTGCTTCACACTAGTGATCCGCCTGTGGGGTACGCCGCGTTGACCTCAGAAAGCGTCGGCAAGCCTCCCGGTTTTGGATTGTTCCATGTCTGAGGCCAACCAAATGCTGCTGTTTTTGCATTTGCTTGTACCAGGAGTGTTTTGGCCTGCCTTTTCTTTTTCGTCGCGAATTTGTTGAAACGTTGTACGATATTGCCTTTCGGACGGGGTTCTGCGGATCTCTCCTTTGAACATGACAATACCAACTGAGCCGGTCGTGCTGAATTTTGTCCAAGATGGTACTTTTGACATGAAGGCTTCCACGGATCTTAGTACTTCTAATTCGATCAAGCTTTGTTACTCCTGCTGTCATTCGAAGCATCTTCATTTCGACTGCCGTCAATTTGCTCTCATACTTTTTGTACATTGTCCAACATTTCTATCGTTTAAAACTATTCTGCTTAAAATAATTTGCATTAGATGTGCAAAGAAATCTAATTCCCTCACTACCGACAACTCCCATCCCATTAAAATGAAGGGGCACGAAGTCTACCATTTTGAGTGTCTACAAATGAAAACACAGACCTTACCTATCCAATCAATTCCCTTCGCCAAAGCCTACCATTGTTAGTATCCACAGATGGAAAAACAAATGGAAAAACAGACCTTACCTATCCAATGAATTTCCCCGTTTCCAAAAGCAAAAGTTTTAATATAATGTGAAATATTTTCAATTAATTAATTGAACTATTGTAACCTAAATAACGTATATAAAAATTTAACAACTTGTCAAAATGTTCAGACATGATATGTATAAATACATGATATGCACATTTACATTTTTAAATTAAAAAAAACAATCTGTAACTAGCTTATGCAAAAAAAAAATTAAATAAATAATAAAAAAAAAAAAAACCAAAACAATTTTAGAGTAAGACTTATATTAATGTAAAACTAAAAGTAAAACAATAATTTTATTAAAAGATGTAAACTAAAAAATAAATAAATAATAATAAAAAAAAAAACCAAAAAAATCTTAGAGTAAGACTTATATTAATGTAAAACTAAAAATAAAACAATAATTTTATTAGAAGATGTAAACTAAAATTATAATATCATATCTTTAATTATTGTTTTTTATTGTCATAATTTTTAACTATGATCTTGTTTAAATAAATTGAAAGCTTTTCCAAAGGGGGAGGAAAATAGCATATTCACTACGTGTAATATGCAAGCCACGCACTTTCCCACGTTCAGTGATTTTGCGTTGACCTTGTTTGAGCAACGATCACATTGAATCTTCCTAATGGAAAAGTTAAGTTGTTTCTTGACAGTCAACCGTGTCGGTTTAGTTATTTATACCACAGCTTCTCATGCTGCTTCCTTTTCTTTTTGAGAATACGGCGTTCCTCCCTTCTTTTCTCCTTGTAAATCTCGTTTTACTGATCGTAAGCAGCCCTTGTTCGTTTTTGCATCAGCATTTGTCGTGCTTTTTGTTTGGCTGCATTTGCCTGCCTGCATTCTTCATCGATCCATGTTTTTCGTTTTGGTGGCCGAGTGAAACCCAGAACCTCAGAAGCAGCGGTTCTGATGGCTTCTTGGCATTGCTGCCACTGGTCTTCAACACTTAATGCTGACGGCGTGGGATTCAAGAATAATTGAAGGGACACTCGATTGGAAAAGGCATTGGCAATCTCTTGCGATTTTAGCTTTCCGACGTCATATCTCTTCACAGCGTTAGTTCGTTCAGGTCGTGAACAAGATATCCTCATTCGTACCTTGGCTACAACAAGATAGTGGTCCGAGTCAAAGTAGGCCCCTCGCAAAGTTCGGACATCTAACACACTGCGGATTTTGGCTAATTACCTTATCCCTGAGTCTTCCTCTAACGACAAATCCACACCCAAATAAACGCTGTTTCTGTTGTCTGTAGCAGTCGCCATAGTAAAGTTCATCTTCTTTATGCCCGGTCCACTCCATCGCACTTCTTGGATAGCGGTTATGTCTGCTTTGCAGCAGTCCAGGGCGTCCGCTAATTCTCCAGCTGCAAATAGTCCGTTAAGAGATCTTACGTTCCACGTTCACATTCGGAGGTCATTTTCCCTTCATTTGTTTGCTTGGGTCGTCAACTTTGAAATCATTATCGTTATCTGAGGCTATTGGTTGTTTTGGAACCATATGTTTTTTCCGTGGCTGGTTAGTTAGCCCTACGCACAACCCCCAACCTGGAGGGCCAGGTCCTTTTGGATCCCTTCGGACATAAAGGGCTGGAATATCCAGTGTCAGTACCCTGCTGCAGGGGTGTGAGTGCTGCCGTTGGCTCATCAGCAGCTCCTCCGCCACCATCTCTACTTCAATACCCTTTCCTAGTATTGAAAGACCCTGAAAGACCTTTAAGCCAAATATGTTGGAATAGCTCCTTCAGGGATTTCTGCTTTTTTTGACTGCTGAAGTCCACCGTTGATTCTGTCATTCGAATTCATCCGCTGGGACATTTACGCGAAAGCTCTCACCAATGAGATTCGTGCAGTCAGTCATTGTTTGCAGAGCAATTATTATAGTGTTGATCACAATTCTTTTGTTCCGCATTCCTTTGTCAACACTCGCACTTACTAGTTTAGCAGGTCAGCTCTGGACGGAGCATCCCAGGGCCCAGTGGATACCGCGTGGAGGTATAGTAAGCACAATTGACGTGTCCTATAAGTTGCAACATCTGGGCGCCGCCAAGTTGGCACCAGTCAGAGCCTACCCGAATAGTACAACGCCCATCCACTATTTTACTACAGATTTCTAAACCTTATACTTTGGTTTTTAATTTACATTTCTGTTCAAGTTATAAATAGCTATAGGATTGATCAAGTCTCATAGTCAAATTTTTAATAAAGTTTTTACCTAATCAATGCTTTTGCTAGTTTTGAGTCAAACACAGAAAACGAGAGAAAATCTTTATTATTTTTATTGAAATTTAAAAAACAAAAGCTACTTTTTCCAATAAATAAAACCGTTCCAAATGGTTGAGTAGTGCTAGGGGAGCCTTGGAACTGACAAGGCGACTGTTTTAATAGCAGACAACTTGAGTTGGAGTACAAATATTATTACAATCATGAGGATAAGTAATTAGAATCGAAAACTGCACTACAAAAATGACTCTAGGTCACATTAAAAGAGCGATGACCTCGAACAATGGCCTGATATTTGGATCTTACTACTCCATTTAAGAATAAAATTAAGAAACGCTTCTCAGTGAACTTGTTCCACCGGAAGCTTTTCTTAAAAATGGCCATTTGTACATAAAAAAAGTAGATCTAAGTTATTAGGTCTGTTCGTTGAACTTTCCCCAGGGTTGACCCAGGTTTTCTTGACAACCCCATGAGTTGCCAAAAAAACCTGGGTTTTCCAGTCCTCAAAAAACGCTAAACCACAAATCGCCACACATCTCTGTCACTTAAATAAAAACACATGCCATTTGACAGCCCTCAAATCACCACAGCAAAAAGCTAGGGCGAGTTTGGGGAAAACCTATGGCTCAAAAAACACTCAATTTGACATTCAGGGCGAATTTAGGTTTCTCAAAAAACGCTTTGTGGCGACCCTAGGGCAACCCCAGGGCTTTAACGAACAAACCTATTCTCAGAAAAAATATAGTTTCAAGAGGCTAGTTTCTTGAACTTTTTTGAGTTCTTATATTATGTTATTTGCAACTGGTTTTTTGGCCGAGAGGCACTAGTATTAACACATGGATTAGCTTTGAGTACCAGTTAAGGATCAGTTAGTAAGCATAGTCAACGTTTAAGTTAGTTGAATATATGTAAATGTATTTTGGTCCGCATGCAAGTGGATATAAGAAAAACTAATAAAAACCAATCAAAATACTCTTTACTATACCAGACATAGACCACTGGCTGATGAAATTTTAGTGTGTGAAGCGATGAGAAGACAAAGAAGAATCCGAGGATTAATTTTTGTAGCGCTGAATTATAGCGCTAGAATGTTTTTTTAAGGATTAAAAACTGATAAATCTGCCCGCGTGATTGATGGAAAACGAAATTCAAAGATATCATCTGTAAATATACTTTAAGAGGGGTTAGTGGTCTAGAATTTTCGGACAATCGATTTTTTTTTGTAAGTATAGTACCTTGAAAATATACTGTTAAAGTTTGATGACAAAATTCCGGGTATTTCAGCTTTCAGGATCTACACCCAATTAGAAGTTCAGGTAAGTAGTAGAGTATAGTCTTTCCGGACCTATAAAGTTCCAGAAACTATGTCCTTATTCGGACACATTTCCTTTCGTTCTACAAAATGAATTCAAACATGTCCATAGTTCCGACAACGATACACAAAAGAACGAGACAATAAAGTACAGCGAACATGTCTCTGTTTAGTTACAAAATGAATCGCATGTGTATTGTGTTTGTGTTGCGAAATTCCCAACCAAAGGCAATATACAAGATAAAGAACGAGTTGAGTTGAGCTCCATTCAAATCCAAGCCATCCACAGCGGCATACTTTACTCCACAATCCACATAGCATAGAAAGAAACATACACGAACGAAATGGTTCCATGTCTCACATTGCCTATAACACTTCTTCGTAGTTTCACACATTTTGCTAGGTGTGGAGTATAGTGGACTTGTCGTAGTTCCTAGTTCCTTCATGTCCGGCTGAATGTAAATCGTTCCGATCATACTCATAGTTCCGTTGATAGTTCCATGTCTGTTATTTTTTGTTCATATCATAATTATTAGGATATAAAGCTAGCTTGCGTCTGCTAGCTCGTTTGTTATTGTGTGTTTTTGTGGGATTCAGATAAGATACAGTTTTGGATTGTGTGTGTTTTTTTAGTAGGTTTGCTGTTTTGATCTGAATTTAATTGGTATTTTGGAATCATAATACAGGTGGATAATTGGTAGTCTTTTTATAGTTTTTTCATCTGTTGAATTCTTTCTGATTGGAAAGCTGAACTTTTTTTCGTATTAATTTTTGTGTTCAAACTAATAATCTTTATTTGCTTAGATTAAAACTAAAACCCTAACGAATAAAGTTAATAAGCCTTTGATTTCAAGCTATAATAGAGCTTCAACGAGATTTGTCGAGCTCATGCTACTTAATATAGAATCTTGATAGTTCCGCGGACAAGGTTCCAGGAACTATAGTTCCGACCGGAAAAAAATCGTTCCATGTTCGTTCCGCCTTTCGAACTGTTTTGCACAACTCTAATAAGTAGAAGAATCGGTGCGTCGGTGAAAATTGTTCGCTAGTTGCAGCTGCTCGGGTAAGTATACCTTACAAACACTAATGTTTAAATCTAACGGGATAAATTTTAGTTTTAAGACTTATATTTGTTAGACGAACGTAGTTCTCAGCGATAGTAACATCGGGTATTAAATTTCATTGGAAAATATAGCAACATTCTAGAGACTTTGACCGCGTATATCTCGAAACTACCCACTTTTATTGTCTTGCGGGTGCCAAAACAAGAAAACCACTCGACCTACTTGTATGAAATTAATTAATATGTTATTTTGTGCAGTTCTAGTTCTAGCTATCGCAGAAACAAAAGCAAATAGTAGCTATCCATTAAATACTTTTTTTTATTTACAAAACATTAAAAAAAACCCGGTTGTTTCCAAATTTGTACTTATAACTGTTCGTCATTTGGTCAAGCTCCTGCTATAGCTATATTTTTAGTTACTAAAAATCTGTCCAGACTCAGATCAGAGGGAGACATAAACGATCTCTCAACAGTGAATTGAATTTTTTAGAGAGTAAAATTTCAGGGCTATTGTTAAAGATAAAAAATTTTTTTATTGTCTTAAGTTCAATTTTCTGAAGGCATAGTAATAAAATAAGTGTAAAAAAAATTCAAAACATTTCTCTCTACCTTCATACACAAAACGTTTTTTAAAAAACTTTTTAAAGTTTAAGATGCTAGACAACCAACCCCTCTAAGTAGAAAAGCATTTTATTAAAATTTGGAATTGTGGTACCTTGGACTATTGTGATATCTATCTTACACATACCCCAAAGTATTAAAAAAAGAAACTTGAAACTCCGCCGCAAATCAAAAACTAGTTTGAATGTTGGTCACATGAAAATATGTATGAGGAAACTACGAGTTACTGATCAATTTATAATTTTGGTTTATTTAAGTAAATTTATAATTATTTTAATGGATGAAGTTACTTATTATTCTTATCATTATTTCCATGTTATCTGGCTAAGCATCTCAAATATCTCCGATAAAACATTTTTTACAGCAATCATCAGCGAACCTCTTCGTGCAACCTTGGTCACACTTAAGCAGCCCAATTCCTAGTCAAATGAAACCACTCAGCGGAAGCCCCATTCTAGAGTTGGCCGAGCAAATGGAATCGATATAATCTTTATCTGTCTAACTTATAACAACATTATAAGAAAGCAAATTTAACTACTTTAGCCACTTCATATTTTTAGCATAAGGAAAACATCGACACCATTCAAATGTTATGTTTTTATGTATGGGTGTAAGTAATCTTAATTATTTTTAAAATAAGAATACAATGATGCATTCAAATCGCCAAGACGTTGAAATTATTCGATTCAATTAAAATAATAAATAATTTATCGCTACTCGCATACATATACGCATATTATATATTCATACATACTGTAATGAACACCCAACATTTATACCAATTTCCTAATCGAAAACGTTTAACCGAAAACACAACTGGCAACACTATAATGGAATGGTATAAATGACAGGCATTGCTTGTAAGCCAGTGTGTGTGAGTGTAGAGATGCTTGACAGCAAATGTGGAAACCATGGAGAAGAAACTGGAACGCTCTAGATGAGTGTTGTTCTATATAAATAGGCCGCTGACGCAACGAGCAGTCAGTTTTGATTATAGAGTGATAAAGTTAAGAGTGAATTGTTATGAACAAGTGATAGTCCAAAAGTCGAGTTGAGATCGAATAAAGTATAGATACTGAATAAAAGTGTTAGAAATAAATTGAAAAGTGAAGTTTTATTTTGCGAACTAAGCGCTAGTTACATTGGTGTCAGAAGTGTAAATAAAACTTATTTGATAAAAAAAAAAAAGAAGAACGAATTTGACTAGTAAAGTGTAAGAAAAAAAAAAAAAAAAAAAGTTAAATACAGTGAAAATGGGTAAGTTGTTGGAAAAGCTCAACTGCACTGAGCTTAAAGTGAATTAGGTAAGCGAAATCTTTCTAGAGCGGGATCGAAAAATGAGCTCGTTCTGCGCTTGCTCAACTATTTGGAACAGCAAGGGGAAGACGCAAACACTTTTGTTTTTGAAACAGAAGTGGAGGAAGGGGAAGTAAGTGAAAGTGTAGATTTTTCTAGTATGATGAAACTTTTGTTAGAACAGCGAAACGAGCAAAAGAAGGAACAGCACAATGTTTTCGAACGACTCGAAGTACAACAAAAGAAGCTGGAAGAGCAACGAAATGAGCAAAAGAAAGAACAGCAGAATGTTCTGGAGCAACTTGAAGCACAACGAAACGAACAAAAGAAAGAACAACAGAATATTCTCGAAAGAATTGAGGCTTAACAGAATGTTTTGGAAGGTCAGAAAAACATTCTAGAAGGCAAATTGGGCAACATTGAGAAAAATGTATGTGCCCTTGACGAACACGTTGAAGGTATGGAAAAACAGCTTTCTGTTGTAGGGAATCGTTTCGAAATCGTAGAAAGCCGATGTGATAAACAGTTCTCTGTTCTGTCCAAGGAATTGGACCAGATCCGGAAAATCAAAATTCGAGAATCTACTGGAGAGTTTTCAAAGAAAAAGGAGATGAAACCGCCGACATTTGATGGACAGTCTTCTTGGCCAGTCTACAAGAGACAATTTGAGGCAGCCGCGACAACAAATGGCTGGGATGACGAAGACAAGTACATTGCACTGACTCTTGCTCTTAGAGGACCAGCAGCTGAATTACTTCAAACAGTTCCAGCTGGTAAGAGCGGCGATTTCAGCTCTCTCGTGGCAGCTATAGATAAACGCTTTGGAGATAGCCACTTGAAAGAAGTCTTCCGAGTCCAACTCAATAACAGAGTCCAGAAAAGGGGTGAAAGCCTACAGCAGCTCCAAGCAGACGTCGAAAGACTGGTTCACCTGGCATACCCGGATGCTGGAGAGGAAATCAGTCCTTCGTTCGTGCCATTTCTGATATACATCTTCAGAGGTCTGTTCGAACTGCTAGATTACGTACTCTTTCTGAAACTTTAGCATTCGCTTTGACAATTGAAGCCGCAGAACAGGCTTCTCATGGAGTACATCGACTTAGAGAAGCCATAGTCGAAGAATGCTCGTGCCAAAGAGCTGAAATACAGAAGAACCAGCGGAGCGGACTTGCAAGATGTTGGAACTGCAACAAGACCGGGCACTTACATCGTCAATGCCGACTACCACCAAATAAAGCAGCTTGTCAACATTGTGGAAGCAAGAGATCCAACCCAGAACAAGGTAACAACAACATCAGTGCTGCTTATCAATCCGTTTCCCATCAGGGAAACGAGTAAGAACCAACTTCGAGGGGCAGAAGCTGGTTTCTTGTATCGATGGCCCCAGAACCACCATCCAGGTCTCTCAGACCAAACGAGACAACAAAAGTCTGACTGTGGAGACTACTATTAACGGGAACAAACATGTGGCTACCATCGACACCGGTGCCACAGCATCCATAGTACGTCGAGACCTGGTAAAGACGACGTGGCTTCATAACACCAATAGCTACCGTCTAAGAACTGCAACGGGAGAAGCAGCAAGAGTATATGGAGAAGTGTGTCTTAAGATCCGACTGGCCGATCTAGTGTTTACACATCAATTCCTGGTGGCAGATATATGTGACGAGTGCATCATTGGAATCGACTTCATGAAACAGCACGGAGTTATTTTGGACATCGGTAATCAGGTTTTGAAGTACCAAAATAAGGAACTTCCAATGACCTATTCGAACGAAAGTACGTCGACACTGAGGACTGTCATCACGGAAGATCTGATTCTGCCTCCTTTCATTTTCATTTCATTTATTTAGGTATATATATACTGTACAGTAAGAACATATTCTTTAAGAAGCACAGGTTATGTACATAATTTACTTAATTTAAAAGAACTTAAAAGAGAATTTAATTAGATATATTAATGAACGAGACATATCAATTTTCATTCTGCAAATGTTTAAACAATATTAAATTAAAATCTTTCTGTTCAGACTTACGTCTTATTGCGAGTGGAAGGTCGTTCAATAAGCTTACAGCATGTACGAAGAATTGTCTACGAGAAGTGAGGCAAGAATACATAGGAGGCCTTATAGTTAAGTTACGAATTGATTGAGAAAAGTGAAGTTTGTCATATAGATACACTGGTTTCTTGGATCGTACTATTTTAATTAGAAGAACGAGCGTTCTGTAATTCAAGAAAGTTTTGAGACTGCTTCCCAAAACTGTCTTGGAGTGTTCGGATACATGATCGAATCTCCGCAAATTAAAGATATATCGAGTGGCTGAGTTAAAAGCAACATTTAGCCTTCGGAAAGAGTTACATTCAGAATTGGCAAAAATTTCACAGCCATACATTATTAAGGGTAGGATAAGAGCCTTCACTAGCCTTAGCTTAACCTCTGTAGGCAAATAGTTTCTGGTTAAGGATAGGCCCCTTAACGACCCGTAAATCTTGGAAACAATTTGGTTTATGTGCAAGTTCCATTTTAGACTGCTGTCAAACGAAACTCTTAAGTTTTTTATGCTTTCTACCATTCCTATCCTAGTGCCATTTAGGATAATAGGTGGAAAAATGGTAGGGTCAAGGACACGTTTATATATGGCAATCGCCTTTGACTTGTCTGTGTTGATCTGAATTTGATTAAGTCTTGACCAGTTGGAAAGAGCGGATAAGTCTCGATTTATCTTTTCAAATGCATCATTAACTAGACCACTGGGAAAATTAAGGTATAGCTGTACATCGTCCGCATATAAGTGAAATTGACAATAAGATAAACAAAGAGGAAGATCATTAATAAACATTGAGAACAAAAGTGGACCAAGTATAGAACCTTGAGGTACGCCCCGACGGATAGGAAGAAACGTGGATAGTCGATTTTTACATGACACTGCTTGGACACGGTCACAGAGATACGAGAATATAAGTTTAATTGAAGAGTTACTAAAGTTGAAGTTATTACATAGTTTATTGCAAAGAATAATAGGGTCAATGGAGTCAAATGCTTTCGAGAAGTCTAGTAGAGCCAATAGTGTGATCTTATCATCATCGATTGCTGTTCGGATATCGTCTGAAACTTTTAAAAGAGCTGTTATGCAACTATGTTCTGATCTAAAACCTGATTGAAAGGGTGTTATAAGGTTAGCATTTTCAACATAGTGCCTTATTTGAGCTGAGACAATAGTTTCGAAAGCTTTAGAAAGAAAGGGCAAAATAGCGATTGGTCTAAAGTCTGAGCTTCCGCCTTTTTTGGGAATTGGTATCACACGCACGTACTTCCAGAGGTTTGGGTAAACAGAGGTCGTTAAAATTGTATTGAACAAATGGGTAACATAAGGACATAAATAGGGAAGAAGTATTTTCACGAAAACAGGGTGAATGTTGTCTACACCTATACACTTAGATTTGACAGAGAAAATTGCCGAACATGTTCTATAAACATCAATATTGGACAGTGAGAAAGCATCTTCGCGAATAGACTGTAATTCTAGTTGCGAAGAGCTATTGGTTCTCAGAGGAACCGAATTTATAAATTTTTCGTTAATCTCTTCAATATTTGCAGTTTCGCAAGAAGAGGGAGACGATTTTCCTAGACCTATTTTACGGATCTCATCCCATAGATGCTTGGAAGAGCGGTTATAGTCGAATTTATTAGAGAAATAGGCAAGCTTTGCTTTTTTAATTAACATTGTTACTCGGTTCCGATTGATTTTGTACTAGGCGAGCATGTCTTCACAGCCAAATCGTTTCCAACGACAGTATATACTATTTCGTACTGTTATGGCTTGAAGAATATTTCTGGACATCCATGGACAGTTGACATTTCTTACAACACGAGTTTTTAAAGGAACATGCTTGAGGAACAAAAAACTAATATTTTCATTTATAATTTCGACTTGCTCATTTGGGTCGCCAGTTTGGTAGATCGAAAACCAATTTAGGCTGAGAAATTCTTCAAATATGGATGGGGCATTAATGCTATGGAAATCGTAGAATTGGAAAGCGTCTGTTTGATATTTGTTGTTGATGTTTATATTCAGTGTAATAAAAAGTAGATCATGATAGGAGAAAGCAGGAAGTGATAACTGATTGTAAAATTTGAGTAAGTTGGGATCACTAAGAAGCATTACATCAATGAGAGACGGTGTTTTGTGGGGCATGAAATGTGTGGGGTCAGTTTGATTTACAAAGTGTAAGTTTAGCGCGTTCATGGATTCCTTAAAGGGAATACTAATCTGTGCTTTCAAAAGATTCAAATTCATGTCACCGCACACAATAATATTAGGAGAAAGGTTATTGACTTCATCTATAATATCGGCTATAGTTTTATAGTCCACTAAAGCCGGTGGCATGTAAATAGTACCTAAGATACATTTATCATAGCCGCTGAGGATTTCTATAAAAATTTAGTCTGAGGCAGATCCGGCTAGGGAAGAAAAAACTACTTTCGAACGGATGGACTTCCTAATGAAAACTGCTACACCTCCTCCAATTCTCTCTGAACGGTCTGCGCGATATAAATTGAAATTTTGAAGTCTAAAGAGACCATCTTTAAGAATGGGACTAAACCATGTTTCCGATACACATATTATGTCAATAAGATTTCCTTCAAACAACAACTTGAATTCATCTAACTTATTAACCAGACTTTGTGCATTTATATGACAGATATGTAAGCCCTCGTATCGGCTGCACATAATATTCAAAACACATCTCGAGTTATCGGTCATACTGTTGACAACGTTAGAGAAGAAAAAAAAAAATAATAATAATAATAATATTAGGCAAATTGACACAAGATTGAACAGAGAACAATTACGTTGGAAATTAAATAAGTAAGTCGCAGAAAAAATAAAAAGTATTGAAATATCTCTTACAATACAAGCAAAAATAATTGAAAAAGAGAAAAAAAAGAAAGAAAAAGAGAGCAAATAAAGAGAGAAAATATAAGTTGAATAGATAAATAAAAATTGTGTTGTAACTTTACTAAGAGTTTCTGTTGTCATCGAACGCAGGCCCGATCAAATTTCTGATATCATCTATAGATTGGACAAGCACTGATGGACGGTTCAGATCAGTGCGGATGTAGAGTTGGCCATTGTATGTGTGCGTAGCTGTGATGAGAGATCGTCGTTTGAGTTTCAGAGCTTCCCGTTGCAAGTTGTAGTTGCGCTTTGTTAAGCTTTCGTTCACATAAAAGCTTTTATGAGAGTTAAAGCCTATGTCAAGAAGCTTAAGCGGAGAGTTTTTCTGTTTGCGGTAGATGGCAATGGCTTTTAACAGATTTTGCTTATCATTCTTGTTGGTCAGTTTCAGTATAATGCAGGCGTCTGAGTGTGCAGTACCACGATGGGTTGATGAACTTTTTTTAGCTCTGAAAACCTCACGGAGTGCGGGGTGTGATAAGGTGATGGTTGTGCATAGCTTTTGAAAGACCTCGCTCGGATTTTCATTTGGCATTTCAGGAACTCCGGAGATAATGACATCTGAGTTGATTTTTTCTCTTTCGATTTTGTCGACATTCAATTCGATACTCTTACAGCTGTCAGTTAGTGTTTTTATTTGTTGTTGCATTTCTCGCTTCACAGCATCAACCTGATTTTTGATTTTGTCTTCTAAAGCTGTGAGTTTTGTGTCCAACATGGTCAGTAGATCTTTCTTGAAATCATCTCCCCATTTCTGTAGATGTGTCTGTATACGGTCCCAGAGTTTGTCGGCATTATATGCATTGTTGACGTTTGCATTGTTTACATCTCTTGGTGAACTTGTATGAGTTGGCTGCAATCTGTTCCGTGTCTCAGTTGGCATATTGATGAATATGGCGCGAACTCACAAGAAAACGAGGAAAACAGGCAGAAATTAATTTCGTTATTGAGAAGTAATTAAGCTTCGAATGAAGGCCGATTTTTTTAGAGTTATTATCAAAGCAAAGTTTTAACGCATTAAATAACTTTGACTCAAAAAACTTAGGGATTATTTTACAAAATTAAGAAATTTAACCGGACTAGAATTAAACGCTACCGGTGAGATTGCATTCTGTCTTAAAACCTTCTTCTGAAGTGTTCGTTTGGACAAAACTGGAAGGTGAGTTTGGAAGCCTTCGATACCTAATGGTGGAACCACACCCAGAGTGTTCCTCCCAAAGCGTCATCATTGAACAAATACTAGTAGCACCGAAAAACAAAATGGTCCCAGTACGATTACTAAACACCAGACCGTACGATGTAAGGTTGAAGAAAGGAGAAGTCGTTGGACGTTGCGAATCGGTTGCAGCAATTACGAAGATCACAAACGAAGCCCCGAGAAAAACTATAACTCCGGAGGAGCTCAAAACCATCACAGCTAAAATACTGTATTCATCCAACCTTGATCACCAACAAACAAGGATGGCTGAAAATCTCCTACAAGAGTACACTGACATCTTCGCATCGCAAAAGGGACAATATGGTAGGACACAGTTGGTGCAGCATCGCATCAACACAGGAGATGCAAGACCGATTCGTCAACCCACAAGACGCCTTCCACTGGCCAAACAAGGTGAGGTTGAGGAAATGATAACAGCAATGAAGAAGGACGGTCTTATTGAAAATTCCAAAAGTCCTTGGGCTTCACCAGTGGTGCTAGTGAAAAAGAAAGACGGAAGCACTCGTTTTTGTGTGGACTACCGAAGGCTGAATGATGTGACTAAAAAGGACAGCTATCCCCTGCCGAGAATCAGTGATACCCTGGATGCTATGGAGGGAGCCCAGTGGTTTTCGACGCTGGACTTGAAGAGTGGATATTGGCAAGTTGACATCCACCCTGATGATCGGGAAAAGACGGAGTTTTCTACAGATAATGGGCTCTGGCAGTTTAAAGTTATGCCGTTTGGGCTATGCAACGCTCCGGCAACATTCGAGCGTTTGATGGAGTGCGTTCTTCAAGGACTGACGTGGAAAGCGTGCCTTGTCTACTTGGACGATGTCATTGTTTACGGGAAAACATTTGACCAACATTGCAAGAACCTAAAAGCCATGTTTCAGAGACTTCGAGAGGCTTACCTCAAACTGAATCCAGAAAAATGTGCACTTTTCAAAACCGAAGTTAAGTATTTGGGACCCATCATCTCTTCCCAAGGAGTGAAGACTGATCCTGAAAAAGTTGACTCCGTCAAAAATTGGCCAACACCACAGGACAAACATCAACTCCGAAGCTTTCTTGGTCTTGCCACATATTACCGACGTTTTGTTAAGATTTTTGTTGGAGCTGCAAAAAGTTTGCATTAGCTCACCGCAAAAGGGAAGCAGTTCAAATGGTCAGGTGAGTGTGAAAAATCTTTTCAGGAACTCAAATACCGCCTCTGTAACGCTCCAGTGCTGGCACATCCAACACCTGGCAAAGCATTCATCATCGACGCAGATGCAAGCAACGTTGGAATCGGGGCGGTACTATCCCAAGTACATGATGGCGAAGAGAAAGTGGTGGCATATTACAGTAAGGTCCTCTCGAAGCCTGAAAGAAACTACTGCGTGACCAGAAGGGAACTGCTAGCTCTTATCTTGGCAACAAAGCACTTCCATAAGTACATCTATGGACAGAAATTCCTTCTGCGGACAGACCATGGTGCTCTGAACTGGCTGTTGAACTTCAAAAATCCAGAAGGTCAAGTGGCAAGGTGGATAGAAAGACTACAGACTTATGATTACCAGATTCAACACCGCAGAGGAAAGCTGCACTCAAACGCCGACGCATTGTCCCGAAGACCTTGCAAAGAGGATTGCAAGCATTGTAGGCGACAAGGAAACAAAGAAAATATTACCGCTCAGCGACTAAGAGCTGACCCCATATGCGGATGGAGCAATGAGGAAGTGAGGACCGCTCAACAGGAGGATCCAGATATCGAACCCATTCTCGCATGGAAAGAAAATGAAGAGAAACCTGAATGGGGAGACATTTCTGACAGGAGTCCAGTTCTCAAAGCTTATTGGGCACAGTGGGACTCACTATATGTGCAAGAAGGTGTCCTCAGGCGAAGATGGGAGTCCGCTGACGGTAAATCATATGTGATGAAGCTGATCGTACCGCAATCGAAAGTCAGTGAAGTTCTTCGGGAGATGCACGACGGACCTTCTGGAGGTCACCTGGGAGTTAACAAAACACTGGAGAAGGTGCGACATCGGTTCTACTGGTTACATGCTAGAGAAGACGTGGAGAAGTGGTGCCGAACATGTGACAAGTGTGCTGCAACCAAAGGACCCGGTAGGAAGATTCAAGGTAAGATGCATCAGTACAACGTTGGATCGCCTTTTGAGAGGATTGCAGTAGATGTGGCTGGGCTTTTTCCAGAGACCAACGCTGGAAACAAGTACATTCTGGTTGTAATGGACTATTTTAGCAAATGGCCTGAGGCGTATGCCATCCCAAATCAAGAAGCCAAAACGGTGGTCGACCAGATTGTGTTTAACTGGGTAAGTAGGTTTGGCGTACCTATGGAATTCCATTCCGACCAAGGGAGGAACTTCGAGTCAAACATCTTCCAAGGAGTGTGCGGACTACTTGGCATCAAGAAGACCAGAACCACACCGCTTCATCCACAATCTGATGGGATGGTTGAAAGATTCAACCGGACCTTGAAAGAACACCTCACCAAGGTCGTAGGCGACTACCAAAGAGACTGGGATAGGCACGTACCGCTATTCCTGATGGCCTATAGAAGTGCAGTACATAGCTCGACAGGACAAACACCAACGGATGAAAACCTACAGCGACCGGATGAAGACACGGTACGACACAAAAGCGACAACGTCAGGATTCCAAGCAGGAGATCGTGTGTGGCTTTATAATCCTCATCGTCAAAAGGGATTGTCACCGAAACTTCAGCAGAACTGGGAAGGTCCTTATACTGTTGTCGCGAGGATTAACGACGTGGTTTACCGCATCCAAAGAGGATTAAGAGGCAAGTTAAAAGTAGTTCATTGTGACCGGCTGCATCGATATAGTGGCGAGGCTGCAGATGGAATTATTCGGGACGAACAATCTTAAGGAGGGGGCAGTGTAATGAACACCCAACATTTATACCAATTTCCTAACCGAAAACATTTAACCGAAAACACAACTGGCAACACTATAATGGAATGGTATAGATGACAGGCATTGCTTGTAAGCCAGTGTGTGTGAGTGTAGAGATGCTTGACAGCAAATGTGGAAACCATGGAGAAGAAACTGGAACGCTCTAGATGAGTGTTGTTCTATATAAATAGGCCGCTGACGCAACGAGCAGTCAGTTTTGATTATAGAGTGATAAAGTTAAGAGTGAATTGTTATGAACAAGTGATAGTCCAAAAGTCGAGCTGAGATCGAATAAAGTATAGATACTGAATAAAAGTGTTAGAAATAAATTGAAAAGTGAAGTTTTATTTTGCGAACTAAGCGCACGTTACATTGGTGTCAGAAGTGTTAATAAAACTTATTTGATAAAAAAAAAAGAAGAGCGAATTTGACTAGTAAAGTGTAAGAAAAAAAAAAAAAAAGTTAAATACAGTGAAAATGGGTAAGTTGTTGGAAGAGCTCAACTGCACTGAGCTTAAAAGTGAATTAGGTAAGCGAAATCTTTCTAGAGCGGAATCGAAAAATGAGCTCGTTCTGCGCTTGCTCAACTATTTGGAACAGCAAGGGGAAGACGCAAACACTTTTGTTTTTGAAACAGAAGTGGAGGAAGGGGAAGTAAGTGAAAGTGTAGATTTTTCTAGTATGATGAAACTTTTGTTAGAACAGCGAAACGAGCAAAAGAAGGAACAGCACAATGTTTTCGAACGACTCGAAGTACAACAAAAGAAGCTGGAAGAGCAACGAAATGAGCAAAAGAAAGAACAGCAGAATGTTCTGGAGCAACTTGAAGCACAACGAAACGAACAAAAGAAAGAAGAACAGAATATTCTCGAAAGAATTGAGGCTTAACAGAATGTTTTGGAAGGTCAGAAAAACATTCTAGAAGGCAAATTGGGCAACATTGAGAAAAATGTATGTGCCCTTGACGAACACGTTGAAGGTATGGAAAAACAGCTTTCTGTTGTAGGGAATCGTTTCGAAATCGTAGAAAGCCGATGTGATAAACAGTTCTCTGTTCTGTCCAAGGAATTGGACCAGATCCGGAAAATCAAAATTCGAGAATCTACTGGAGAGTTTTCAAAGAAAAAGGAGATGAAACCGCCGACATTTGATGGACAGTCTTCTTGGCCAGTCTACAAGAGACAATTTGAGGCAGCCGCGACAACAAATGGCTGGGATGACGAAGACAAGTACATTGCACTGACTCTTGCTCTTAGAGGACCAGCAGCTGAATTACTTCAAACAGTTCCAGCTGGTAAGAGCGGCGATTTCAGCTCTCTCGTGGCAGCTATAGATAAACGCTTTGGAGATAGCCACTTGAAAGAAGTCTTCCGAGTCCAACTCAATAACAGAGTCCAGAAAAGGGGTGAAAGCCTACAGCAGCTCCAAGCAGACGTCGAAAGACTGGTTCACCTGGCATACCCGGATGCTGGAGAGGAAATCAGTCCTTCGTTCGTGCCATTTCTGATATACATCTTCAGAGGTCTGTTCGAACTGCTAGATTACGTACTCTTTCTGAAACTTTAGCATTCGCTTTGACAATTGAAGCCGCAGAACAGGCTTCTCATGGAGTACATCGACTTAGAGAAGCCATAGTCGAAGAATGCTCGTGCCAAAGAGCTGAAATACAGAAGAACCAGCGGAGCGGACTTGCAAGATGTTGGAACTGCAACAAGACCGGGCACTTACATCGTCAATGCCGACTACCACCAAATAAAGCAGCTTGTCAACATTGTGGAAGCAAGAGATCCAACCCAGAACAAGGTAACAACAACATCAGTGCTGCTTATCAATCCGTTTCCCACCAGGGAAACGAGTAAGAACCAACTTCGAGGGGCAGAAGCTGGTTTCTTGTATCGATGGCCCCAGAACCACCATCCAGGTCTCTCAGACCAAACGAGACAACAAAAGTCTGACTGTGGAGACTACTATTAACGGGAACAAACATGTGGCTACCATCGACACCGGTGCCACAGCATCCATAGTACGTCGAGACCTGGTAAAGACGACGTGGCTTCATAACACCAATAGCTACCGTCTAAGAACTGCAACGGGAGAAGCAGCAAGAGTATATGGAGAAGTGTGTCTTAAGATCCGACTGGCCGATCTAGTGTTTACACATCAATTCCTGGTGGCAGATATATGTGACGAGTGCATCATTGGAATCGACTTCATGAAACAGCACGGAGTTATTTTGGACATCGGTAATCAGGTTTTGAAGTACCAAAATAAGGAACTTCCAATGACCTATTCGAACGAAAGTACGTCGACACTGAGGACTGTCATCACGGAAGATCTGATTCTGCCTCCTTTCATTTTCATTTCATTTATTTAGGTATATATATACTGTACAGTAAGAACATATTCTTTAAGAAGCACAGGTTATGTACATAATTTACTTAATTTAAAAGAACTTAAAAGAGAATTTAATTAGATATATTAATGAACGAGACATATCAATTTTCATTCTGCAAATGTTTAAACAATATTAAATTAAAATCTTTCTGTTCAGACTTACGTCTTATTGCGAGTGGAAGGTCGTTCAATAAGCTTACAGCATGTACGAAGAATTGTCTACGAGAAGTGAGGCAAGAATACATAGGAGGCCTTATAGTTAAGTTACGAATTGATTGAGAAAAGTGAAGTTTGTCATATAGATACACTGGTTTCTTGGATCGTACTATTTTAATTAGAAGAACGAGCGTTCTGTAATTCAAGAAAGTTTTGAGACTGCTTCCCAAAACTTTCTTGGAGTGTTCGGATACATGATTGAATCTCCGCAAGTTAAAGATATATCGAGTGGCTGAGTTAAAAGCAACATTTAGCCTTCGGAAAGAGTTACATTCAGAATTGGCAAAAATTTCACAGCCATACATTATTAAGGGTAGGATAAGAGCCTTCACTAGCCTTAGCTTAACCTCTGTAGGCAAATAGTTTCTGGTTAAGGATAGGCCCCTTAACGACCCGTAAATCTTGGAAACAATTTGGTTTATGTGCAAGTTCCATTTTAGACTGCTGTCAAACGAAACTCTTAAGTTTTTTATGCTTTCTACCATTCCTATCCTAGTGCCATTTAGGATAATAGGTGGAAAAATGGTAGGGTCAAGGACACGTTTATATATGGCAATCGCCTTTGACTTGTCTGTGTTGATCTGAACTTGATTAAGTCTTGACCAGTTGGAAAGAGCGGATAAGTCTCGATTTATCTTTTCAAATGCATCATTAACTAGACCACTGGGAAAATTAAGGTATAGCTGTACATCGTCCGCATATAAGTGAAATTGACAATAAGATAAACAAAGAGGAAGATCATTAATAAACATTGAGAACAAAAGTGGACCAAGTATAGAACCTTGAGGTACGCCCCGACGGATAGGAAGAAACGTGGATAGTCGATTTTTACATGACACTGCTTGGACACGGTCACAGAGATACGAGAATATAAGTTGAATTGAAGAGTTACTAAAGTTGAAGTTATTACATAGTTTATTGCAAAGAATAATAGGGTCAATGGAGTCAAATGCTTTCGAGAAGTCTAGTAGAGCCAATAGTGTGATCTTATCATCATCGATTGCTGTTCGGATATCGTCTGAAACTTTTAAAAGAGCTGTTATGCAACTATGTTCTGATCTAAAACCTGATTGAAAGGGTGTTATAAGGTTAGCATTTTCAACATAGTGCCTTATTTGAGCTGAGACAATAGTTTCGAAAGCTTTAGAAAGAAAGGGCAAAATAGCGATTGGTCTAAAGTCTGAGCTTCCGCCTTTTTTGGGAATTGGTATCACACGCACGTACTTCCAGAGGTTTGGGTAAACAGAGGTCGTTAAAATTGTATTGAACAAATGGGTAACATAAGGACATAAATAGGGAAGAAGTATTTTCACGAAAACAGGGTGAATGTTGTCTACACCTATACACTTAGATTTGACAGAGAAAATTGCCGAACATGTTCTATAAACATCAATATTGGACAGTGAGAAAGCATCTTCGCGAATAGACTGTAATTCTAGTTGCGAAGAGCTATTGGTTCTCAGAGGAACCGAATTTATAAATTTTTCGTTAATCTCTTCAATATTTGCAGTTTCGCAAGAAGAGGGAGACGATTTTCCTAGACCTATTTTACGGATCTCATCCCGTAGATGCTTGGAAGAGCGGTTATAGTCGAATTTATTAGAGAAATAGGCAAGCTTTGCTTTTTTAATTAACATTGTTACTCGGTTCCGATTGATTTTGTACTAGGCGAGCATGTCTTCACAGCCAAATCGTTTCCAACGACGGTATATACTATTTCGTACTGTTATGGCTTGAAGAATATTTCTGGACATCCATGGACAGTTGACATTTCTTACAACACGATCGATCGATGGTAGATCGAAAACCAATTTAGGCTGAGAAATTCTTCAAATATGGATGGGGCATTAATGCTATGGAAATCGTAGAATTGGAAAGCGTCTGTTTGATATTTGTTGTTGATGTTTATATTCAGTGTAATAAAAAGTAGATCATGATAGGAGAAAGCAGGAAGTGATAACTGATTGTAAAATTTGAGTAAGTTGGGATCACTAAGAAGCATTACATCAATGAGAGACGGTGTTTTGTGGGGCATGAAATGTGTGGGGTCAGTTTGATTTACAAAGTGTAAGTTTAGCGCGTTCATGGATTCCTTAAAGGGAATACTAATCTGTGCTTTCAAAAGATTCAAATTCATGTCACCGCACACAATAATATTAGGAGATAGGTTATTGATTTCATCTATAATATCGGCTATAGTTTTATAGTCCACTAAAGCCGGTGGCATGTAAATAGTACCTAAGATACATTTATCATAGCCGCTGAGGATTTCTATAAAAATTTAGTCTGAGGCAGATCTAGGGAAGAAAAAACTACTTTCGAACGGATGGACTTCCTAATGAAAACTGCTACACCTCCTCCAATTCTCTCTGAACGGTCTGCGCGATATAAATTGAAATTTTGAAGTCTAAAGAGACCATCTTTAAGAATGGGACTAAACCATGTTTCCGATACACATATTATGTCAATAAGATTTCCTTCAAACAACAACTTGAATTCATCTAACTTATTAACCAGACTTTGTGCATTTATATGACAGATATGTAAGCCCTCGTATCGGCTGCACATAATATTCAAAACACATCTCGAGTTATCGGTCATACTGTTGACAACGTTAGAGAAGAAAAAAAAAAAAATAATAATAATAATAATATTAGGCAAATTGACACAAGATTGAACAGAGAACAATTACGTTGGAAATTAAATAAGTAAGTCGCAGAAAAAATAAAAAGTATTGAAATATCTCTTACAATACAAGCAAAAATAATTGAAAAAGAGAAAAAAAAGAAAGAAAAAGAGAGCAAATAAAGAGAGAAAATATAAGTTGAATAGATAAATAAAAATTGTGTTGTAACTTTACTAAGAGTTTCTGTTGTCATCGAACGCAGGCCCGATCAAATTTCTGATATCATCTATAGATTGGACAAGCACTGATGGACGGTTCAGATCAGTGTGGATGTAGAGTTGGCCATTGTATGTGTGCGTAGCTGTGATGAGAGATCGTCGTTTGAGTTTCAGAGCTTCCCGTTGCAAGTTGTAGTTGCGCTTTGTTAAGCTTTCGTTCACATAAAAGCTTTTATGAGAGTTAAAGCCTATGTCAAGAAGCTTAAGCGGAGAGTTTTTCTGTTTGCGGTAGATGGCAATGGCTTTTAACAGATTTTGCTTATCATTCTTGTTGGTCAGTTTCAGTATAATGCAGGCGTCTGAGTGTGCAGTACCACGATGGGTTGATGAACTTTTTTTAGCTCTGAAAACCTCACGGAGTGCGGGGTGTGATAAGGTGATGGTTGTGCATAGCTTTTGAAAGACCTCGCTCAGATTTTCATTTGGCATTTCAGGAACTCCGGAGATAATGACATCTGAGTTGATTTTTTCTCTTTCGATTTTGTCGACATTCAATTCGATACTCTTACAGCTGTCAGTTAGTGTTTTTATTTGTTGTTGCATTTCTCGCTTCACAGCATCAACCTGATTTTTGATTTTGTCTTCTAAAGCTGTGAGTTTTGTGTCCAACATGGTCAGTAGATCTTTCTTGAAATCATCTCCCCATTTCTGTAGATGTGTCTGTATACGGTCCCAGAGTTTGTCGGCATTATATGCATTGTTGACGTTTGCATTGTTTACATCTCTTGGTGAACTTGTATGAGTTGGCTGCAATCTGTTCCGTGTCTCAATTGGCATATTGATGAATATGGCGCGAACTCACAAGAAAACGAGGAAAACAGGCAGAAATTAATTTCGTTATTGAGAAGTAATTAAGCTTCGAATGAAGGCCGATTTTCTTAGAGTTATTATCAAAGCAAAGTTTTAACGCATTAAATAACTTTGACTCAAAAAACTTAGGGATTATTTTACAAAATTAAGAAATTTAACCGGACTAGAATTAAACGCTACCGGTGAGATTGCATTCTGTCTTAAAACCTTCTTCTGAAGTGTTCGTTTGGACAAAACTGGAAGGTGAGTTTGGAAGCCTTCGATACCTAATGGTGGAACCACACCCAGAGTGTTCCTCCCAAAGCGTCATCATTGGGAAAATACTAGTAGCACCGAAAAACAAAATGGTCCCAGTACGATTACTAAACACCAGACCGTACGATGTAAGGTTGAAGAAAGGAGAAGTCGTTGGACGTTGCGAATCGGTTGCAGCAATTACGAAGATCACAAACGAAGCCCCGAGAAAAACTATAACTCCGGAGGAGCTCAAAACCATCACAGCTAAAATACTGTATTCATCCAACCTTGATCACCAACAAACAAGGATGGCTGAAAATCTCCTACAAGAGTACACTGACATCTTCGCATCGCAAAAGGGACAATATGGTAGGACACAGTTGGTGCAGCATCGCATCAACACAGGAGATGCAAGACCGATTCGTCAACCCGCAAGACGCCTTCCACTGGCCAAACAAGGTGAGGTTGAGGAAATTATAACAGCAATGAAGAAGGACGGTCTTATTGAAAATTCCAAAAGTCCTTGGGCTTCACCAGTGGTGCTAGTGAAAAAGAAAGACGGAAGCACTCGTTTTTGTGTGGACTACCGAAGGCTGAATGATGTGACTAAAAAGGACAGCTATCCCCTGCCGAGAATCAGTGATACCCTGGATGCTATGGAGGGAGCCCAGTGGTTTTCGACGCTGGACTTGAAGAGTGGATATTGGCAAGTTGACATCCACCCTGATGATCGGGAAAAGACGGAGTTTTCTACAGATAATGGGCTCTGGCAGTTTAAAGTTATGCCGTTTGGGCTATGCAACGCTCCGGCAACATTCGAGCGTTTGATGGAGTGCGTTCTTCAAGGACTGACGTGGAAAGCGTGCCTTGTCTACTTGGACGATGTCATTGTTTACGGGAAAACATTTGACCAACATTGCAAGAACCTAAAAGCCGTGTTTCAGAGACTTCGAGAGGCTTACCTCAAACTGAATCCAGAAAAATGTGCACTTTTCAAAACCGAAGTTAAGTATTTGGGACCCATCATCTCTTCCCAAGGAGTGAAGACTGATCCTGAAAAAGTTGACTCCGTCAAAAATTGGCCAACACCACAGGACAAACATCAACTCCGAAGCTTTCTTGGTCTTGCCACATATTACCGACGTTTTGTTAAGATTTTTGTTGGAGCTGCAAAAAGTTTGCATTAGCTCACCGCAAAAGGGAAGCAGTTCAAATGGTCAGGTGAGTGTGAAAAATCTTTTCAGGAACTCAAATACCGCCTCTGTAACGCTCCAGTGCTGGCACATCCAACACCTGGCAAAGCATTCATCATCGACGCAGATGCAAGCAACGTTGGAATCGGGGCGGTACTATCCCAAGTACATGATGGCGAAGAGAAAGTGGTGGCATATTACAGTAAGGTCCTCTCGAAGCCTGAAAGAAACTACTGCGTGACCAGAAGGGAACTGCTAGCTCTTATCTTGGCAACAAAGCACTTCCATAAGTACATCTATGGACAGAAATTCCTTCTGCGGACAGACCATGGTGCTCTGAACTGGCTGTTGAACTTCAAAAATCCAGAAGGTCAAGTGGCAAGGTGGATAGAAAGACTGCAGACTTATGATTACCAGATTCAACACCGCAGAGGAAAGCTGCACTCAAACGCCGACGCATTGTCCCGAAGACCTTGCAAAGAGGATTGCAAGCATTGTAGGCGACAAGAAAACAAAGAAAATATTACCGCTCAGCGACTAAGAGCTGACCCCATATGCGGATGGAGCAATGAGGAAGTGAGGACCGCTCAACAGGAGGATCCAGATATCGAACCCATTCTCGCATGGAAAGAAAATGAAGAGAAACCTGAATGGGGAGACATTTCTGACAGGAGTCCAGTTCTCAAAGCTTATTGGGCACAGTGGGACTCACTATATGTGCAAGAAGGTGTCCTCAGGCGAAGATGGGAGTCCGCTGACGGTAAATCATATGTGATGAAGCTGATCGTACCGCAATCGAAAGTCAGTGAAGTTCTTCGGGAGATGCACGACGGACCTTCTGGAGGTCACCTGGGAGTTAACAAAACACTGGAGAAGGTGCGACATCGGTTCTACTGGTTACATGCTAGAGAAGACGTGGAGAAGTGGTGCCGAACATGTGACAAGTGTGCTGCAACCAAAGGACCCGGTAGGAAGATTCAAGGTAAGATGCATCAGTACAACGTTGGATCGCCTTTTGAGAGGATTGCAGTAGATGTGGCTGGGCTTTTTCCAGAGACCAACGCTGGAAACAAGTACATTCTGGTTGTAATGGACTATTTTAGCAAATGGCCTGAGGCGTATGCCATCCCAAATCAAGAAGCCAAAACGGTGGTCGACCAGATTGTGTTTAACTGGGTAAGTAGGTTTGGCGTACCTATGGAATTCCATTCCGACCAAGGGAGGAACTTCGAGTCAAACATCTTCCAAGGAGTGTGCGGACTACTTGGCATCAAGAAGACCAGAACCACACCGCTTCATCCACAATCTGATGGGATGGTTGAAAGATTCAACCGGACCTTGAAAGAACACCTCACCAAGGTCGTAGGCGACTACCAAAGAGACTGGGATAGGCACGTACCGCTATTCCTGATGGCCTATAGAAGTGCAGTACATAGCTCGACAGGACAAACACCAACGGATGAAAACCTACAGCGACCGGATGAAGACACGGTACGACACAAAAGCGACAACGTCAGGATTCCAAGCAGGAGATCGTGTGTGGCTTTATAATCCTCATCGTCAAAAGGGATTGTCACCGAAACTTCAGCAGAACTGGGAAGGTCCTTATACTGTTGTCGCGAGGATTAACGACGTGGTTTACCGCATCCAAAGAGGATTAAGAGGCAAGTTAAAAGTAGTTCATTGTGACCGGCTGCATCGATATAGTGGCGAGGCTGCAGATGGAATTATTCGGGACGAACAATCTTAAGGAGGGGGCAGTGTAATGAACACCCAACATTTATACCAATTTCCTAATCGAAAACATTTAACCGAAAACACAACTGGCAACACTATAATGGAATGGTATAAATGACAGGCATTGCTTGTAAGCCAGTGTGTGTGAGTGTAGAGATGCTTGACAGCAAATGTGGAAACCATGGAGAAGAAACTGGAACGCTCTAGATGAGTGTTGTTCTATATAAATAGGCCGCTGACGCAACGAGCAGTCAGTTTTGATTATAGAGTGATAAAGTTAAGAGTGAATTGTTATGAACAAGTGATAGTCCAAAAGTCGAGTTGAGATCGAATAAAGTATAGATACTGAATAAAAGTGTTAGAAATAAATTGAAAAGTGAAGTTTTATTTTGCGAACTAAGCGCACGTTACATTGGTGTCAGAAGTGTTAATAAAACTTATTTGATAAAAAAAAAAAGAAGAGCGAATTTGACTAGTAAAGTGTAAGAAAAAAAAAAAAAAAGTTAAATACAGTGAAAATGGGTAAGTTGTTGGAAGAGCTCAACTGCACTGAGCTTAAAAGTGAATTAGGTAAGCGAAATCTTTCTAGAGCGGGATCGAAAAATGAGCTCGTTCTGCGCTTGCTCAACTATTTGGAACAGCAAGGGGAAGACGCAAACACTTTTGTTTTTGAAACAGAAGTGGAGGAAGGGGAAGTAAGTGAAAGTGTAGATTTTTCTAGTATGATGAAACTTTTGTTAGAACAGCGAAACGAGCAAAAGAAGGAACAGCACAATGTTTTCGAACGACTCGAAGTACAACAAAAGAAGCTGGAAGAGCAACGAAATGAGCAAAAGAAAGAACAGCAGAATGTTCTGGAGCAACTTGAAGCACAACGAAACGAACAAAAGAAAGAACAACAGAATATTCTCGAAAGAATTGAGGCGCAACAGAATGTTTTGGAAGGTCAGAAAAACATTCTAGAAGGCAAATTGGGCAACATTGAGAAAAATGTATGTGCCCTTGACGAACACGTTGAAGGTATGGAAAAACAGCTTTCTGTTGTAGAGAATCGTTTCGAAATCGTAGAAAGCCGATGTGATAAACAGTTCTCTGTTCTGTCCAAGGAATTGGACCAGATCCGGAAAATCAGAATTCGAGAATCTACTGGAGAGTTTTCAAAGAAAAAGGAGATGAAACCGCCGACATTTGATGGACAGTCTTCTTGGCCAGTCTACAAGAGACAATTTGAGGCAGCCGCGACAACAAATGGCTGGGATGACGAAGACAAGTACATTGCACTGACTCTTGCTCTTAGAGGACCAGCAGCTGAATTACTTCAAACAGTTCCAGCTGGTAAGAGCGGCGATTTCAGCTCTCTCGTGGCAGCTATAGATAAACGCTTTGGAGATAGCCACTTGAAAGAAGTCTTCCGAGTCCAACTCAATAACAGAGTCCAGAAAAGGGGTGAAAGCCTACAGCAGCTCCAAGCAGACGTCGAAAGACTGGTTCACCTGGCATACCCGGATGCTGGAGAGGAAATCAGTCCTTCGTTCGTGCCATTTCTGATATACATCTTCAGAGGTCTGTTCGAACTGCTAGATTACGTAGTCTTTCTGAAACTTTAGCATTCGCTTTGACAATTGAAGCCGCAGAACAGGCTTCTCATGGAGTACATCGACTTAGAGAAGCCATAGTCGAAGAATGCTCGTGCCAAAGAGCTGAAATACAGAAGAACCAGCGGAGCGGACTTGCAAGATGTTGGAACTGCAACAAGACCGGGCACTTACATCGTCAATGCCGACTACCACCAAATAAAGCAGCTTGTCAACATTGTGGAAGCAAGAGATCCAACCCAGAACAAGGTAACAACAACATCAGTGCTGCTTATCAATCCGTTTCCCATCAGGGAAACGAGTAAGAACCAACTTCGAGGGGCAGAAGCTGGTTTCTTGTATCGATGGCCCCAGAACCACCATCCAGGTCTCTCAGACCAAACGAGACCACAAAAGTCTGACTGTGGAGACTACTATTAACGGGAACAAACATGTGGCTACCATCGACACCGGTGCCACAGCATCCATAGTACGTCGAGACCTGGTAAAGACGACGTGGCTTCATAACACCAATAGCTACCGTCTAAGAACTGCAACGGGAGAAGCAGCAAGAGTATATGGAAAAGTGTGTCTTAAGATCCGACTGGCCGATCTAGTGTTTACTCATCAATTCCTGGTGGCAGATATATGTGACGAGTGCATCATTGGAATCGACTTCATGAAACAGCACGGAGTTATTTTGGACATCGGTAATCAGGTTTTGAAGTACCAAAATAAGGAACTTCCAATGACCTATTCGAACGAAAGTACGTCGACACTGAGGACTGTCATCACGGAAGATCTGATTCTGCCTCCTTTCATTTTCATTTCATTTATTTAGGTATATATCTACCGTACAGTAAGAACATAGTCTTTAAGAAGCACAGGTTATGTACATAATTTACTTAATTTAAAAGAACTTAAAAGAGAATTTAATTAGATATATTAATGAACGAGACATATCAATTTTCATTCTGCAAATGTTTAAACAATATTAAATTAAAATCTTTCTGTTCAGACTTACGTCTTATTGCGAGTGGAAGGTCGTTCCATAAGCTTACAGCATGTACGAAGAATTGTCTACGAGAAGTGAGGCAAGAATACATAGGAGGCCTTATAGTTAAGTTACGAATTGATTGAGAAAAGTGAAGTTTGTCATATAGATACACTGGTTTCTTGGATCGTACTATTTTAATTAGAAGAACGAGCGTTCTGTAATTCAAGAAAGTTTTGAGACTGCATCCCAAAACTTTCTTGGAGTGTTCGGATACATGATTGAATCTCCGCAAGTTAAAGATATATCGAGTGGCTGAGTTAAAAGCAACATTTAGCCTTCGGAAAGAGTTACATTCAGAATTGGCAAAGATTTCACAGCCATACATTATTAAAGGTAGGATAAGAGCCTTCACTAGCCTTAGCTTAACCTCTGTAGGCAAATAGTTTCTGGTTAAGGATAGGTTAAGGATGTTCCATTTTAGACTGCTGTCAAACGAAACTCCTAAGTTTTTTATGCTTTCTACCATTCCTATCCTAGTGCCATTTAGGATAATAGGTGGAAAAATGGTAGGGTCAAGGACACGTTTATATATGGCAATCGCCTTTGACTTGTCTGTGTTGATCTGAATTTGATTAAGTCTTGACCAGTTGGAAAGAGCGGATAAGTCTCGATTTATCTTTTCAAATGCATCATTAACTAGACCACTGGGAAAATTAAGGTATAGCTGTACATCGTCCGCATATAAGTGAAATTGACAATAAGATAAACAAAGAGGAAGATCATTAATAAACATTGAGAACAAAAGTGGACCAAGTATAGAACCTTGAGGTACGCCCCGACGGATAGGAAGAAACGAGGATAGTCGATTTTTACATGACACTGCTTGTGCTCCTACTACTAAAAGGCATCCACCACTCTTATTCAACCATCGATGTACAGGATGAGCTACAAATAGAAGGCATTCCAGCGTCCAAAGTCACGGTATTCCGTTCAAGGAAAGCCAAGAACAAAACCTTCAACTCGTTTGTGGTTGAAGTAAACAAGACCTGTGAAGTAGCCGATGTATATACAAAAACAAGGATCCTCAACCAAAAAGTACACTGGGAGCGGCTAAAGAACAGCGACATCGTTCAGTGCAAAAACTGCCAGAGATTCGGTCATGTGGCCACCAACTGCGGCATGAACTACGTCTGCGTGAAATGCAACGAAAACCACAATCCCGGTGAGTGCAAACGCAAAGATAAGGACCAGAAAGTGTACTGTGCCAACTGCAAGGAGTTTGGTCACCCAGCAAACTACCTCGGATGCAAGGTCCTACTTGCACAGAAGGATAACAAAAAGAAAGCTGAAGCCGAGAGGAAGCAACAACAGGAGTTCCGGACCCAGTCAATATGCAACCTCACGAAACCAACACTTAGCTTCGCAGCCATGATCAAGCGAGGAGGCACGGAAAACACATTCCCCAAAAACAAACAAGCGATAGGTGCAAAGACACAGCAACCAACGATGCAGACTAGGAAACCGTCACCAAAGGAGCAAAATACCCACAAAAAACCAAATCTAGACGAGGAAATAAAGGAACACTTTGGTACTGACATGGAAACAGCCATCAAGAAACCCCGCTCTGCCGTTCCATCCAACTACGCCTCACTTAGCAAGGAGAAGAAGTCCGTGGCTCTGGCTGCCTTTATCTTCGATTTATGCAGCGCATAAACCGACTACAAATAATCACGTACAATGTTAACTCATTGTATAGTGTATTAAAAAGAACGTCATTTCACCTCTTCCTAAAAAAGCACTCACCGGACCTGGCCCTCAACAGCGAAACCAACGTTACAAAAAGGAACAACATCGACTTCAAAGGCTACAACACCTTCAGGACAGACAAGGTTCCAGGCAAAAGAGGCACCGCGCTCTTTGTAAAAAAGAACATAAAAGCCTCCCAAGTCATGGTTCCTGGTCTGAGAGCCTTCGAAGCAACAGCTGTAGCCATAGAAGTCGAAAATAATGACTCATTGGTTGTCTTCAGTATCTACAACAACTGCAGCGCCAAAAAGAACGATATTAATCACGATCTCTCTATTTTCAGCACCATCACCGCTCAACACACGTATGGACTCATAGGAGGAGACTTCAATGCCCGACACCCACGATGGTTCGACACAACCTCAACTGATGCTGGAAACACTTTGGTCAAATGGCTCGATGAAGACACCGGAAATCATTCATTCACTGTGGTATCAAAGCCGAAGCCAACCTTTCCCAGAACACCATCCTGGCTGGACTTCTTCTTGGTAACCTCCAACCTTGTAGATATAGTTCCTGAACTACAGAACTTCACCTGCAGAACATTGACATCGGATGCAGACCACGAAGTTCTACTTCGAATCAATCTTAACAGGCCGATCATCTCTATTAGTCCTTCGACAGGTGAGGAGTACATCAACTACAGCCGCTTTAATACCGAAGATTTCCAAAGAAAGATCGAGGAAACAATCACTTTGCCGGAAGCAAACAGGAACCTCTCCAACGACGAGATCGATGAGGCTATTCAATCAATGGAGGGCATAATAACAAACGCCTTAGATGAACAGAAGAGACCGAGAACATCCAGAGACAGATACCAGCACCTCCCAGAAGGGATTGTGCGGCTATACGAACACCGCCAAAGGCTGAGGAAGAAGCTGCAAAGGATTCAGCAAAGAGATTGGAATACCGTGAGCAACACCTACCAAATGGTGAAGAGTGAGCTCCAATGCACCCACATCATGCTGAGGAACGCTCTTCAACACCACAACAACGGCCAGTTCCAACAAAGGCTGCAGAACATCAAGCCTGGACCCGACGCATTCAAAGCCATCAACAACATCATCGGGAAAAAACCAAAAATGCCAGAAAAAATAAGCACCGGACAAGGGGAAATCGAGACAACCCAGGACAAAGCAGATGCGTTTGCCAATTTTTTCAAGGAAAACTTTGTGCCAAAACCACCCAACGATCCAGGGTTTATCGAAGAAGTTGAGGCAACTCTACGACAACTGCAGCAAGCGGACACTCAAGTCATGTTATTCAACGATGATAACCTTGCAAGTGACCCGATACCTGCAGAAAACTTCACGAACCCAGAAGAAGTAGCTGAAATGATCCACGGCGGACGACCTAAAAAATCATCCGGACCTGACATGATCTCCAACTACATCATAAGAAGGTTTCCCCAAGTTCTGATGCTATTCCTGGCAATCATATTCAACAACTGCATCAACAACTGCTATTTCCCAAAGAGATGGAAGACTGCAAAAATCGTGCCAATCCCCAAGAAAGGTGATAGAAGTTCAGTCTCTGGATATCGTCCTATCTCACTATTGAACAACACCAGCAAAATCCTGGAGGGAATAATTCTCCGGAGACTAAAGGTATTCTGCAACCACAACAATATCATCCCAAGTATGCAGTTCGGGTTCCGGGAGAACCACTCCACCCTTCATCTGATCTTGAGGTTTCAAAAGGACGTCGTAAGGACTCTGAACAGCTGCCAGGCTGCTGTGGGATGCTTCCTTGATATCGAGAAAGCATTTGATAGCATCTGGATCCAAGGGCTAATTCACAAACTAACTCTTCTTAATTTTCCAGGTACATTAATCAAAATAATTTTCAGTTTTCTCAATTGCAGGTCATTCTTCGTCCAAATTGAAAACAGCCCATCAGCAACCAAAGGTATCAGAGCAGGAGTAGCTCAAGGATCAAAGCTCGGGCCCTATCTCTACAACATCTTTACCTCAGATCAGCCTCAGCCAAACAACGCCAAGAACTTGCTGTATGCAGATGACTCCCTTACTTATGCAACCTCGATGTCACCAGCAATTGCAGCCCAAAGAGTCGAGGATCACGTTAGACGTCTCTGGGAATACTACACCAAATGGGGCATCAAAGTTAATTCGTCCAAATCCGAATTTACCTGCTTCAGGAGACCCACAAGACGTCGAAACACAAGATCAGCCGCAAACTGTCACAAAACAACCATCAAACTACCCGATGGAACACAGCTGAAGACGAAAAAAAGCATCAAGTACCTTGGCATAAACTTCGAGGAAAGATTACGCTTCAACCCACATGCAACAGCAGTTCTTAAAAAGGCAAACTACGCCTTCCACCTCATACACCCTCTAATGCGAAGAAGGAACGGACTCAGCCAGAAGACAAAGTTGCTGTTCTACAAACAGCTCCTCAGACCAATCATCACTTACTGCTTCCCTGCTTGGTTTAGTATATCCAAAACCAGCATGAAAAAAATCGGAGCATTTGAAAGGAAAATTCTGAGGATTTGCACAGGACTCAACTTTGACCGTCAACGACAAAGGTACTTCAGCAACAAAAAGCTATACGAAGCATCAGGAGTCCTTCCCATCGACAGATTCCTTTTGAACGCTGCAAGGAAAATAACCCACAACCTTAGCAACCATCCCAATCCACTGGTGAGAAGCATGACAAGCGAAGAGAGACATCCCGAGCCGCGATACTTAGATATGATGGCATTACTGAACGAAGAAATCATTTCAATCAATGACGAAGAGGCAATACCCTTTTACGAGGTAGCAGCCTCAGCTTATCACCGTGACTAGAGGCCACACAAACCCCCTTCAACATAGAGACAACCGGATCTGAACAACCCGAGATTTTTTTAATAACCTTATAAATACATATTTTTTTTTTTTCTTATCATAGCAATAATTATAATTATTTTAGCAAACAACACATTAGTTAAAGTTAGGCCCCTTCTGTGCCAACAAAACAAAATATATCTAAATGTAATGTAATCTTAGAATTAAGAACCAATTGTATATATACCTGTTCAATAAAAATAGTTAAACAGTTAAACGAGCAGTCAGTTTTGATTATAGGGTGAAAAAGTTAAGAGTGAATTGTTATGAACAAGTGATAGTCCAAAAGTCGAGTTGAGATCGAATAAAGTATAGATACTGAATAAAAGTGTTAGAAATAAATTGAAAAGTGAAGTTCTATTTTGCGAACTAAGCGCACGTTACAATACGTTTATAAATAAATACAAATAAACATTTCAAAAGTTTATGATGAGCAGATGCGCAATCAAAGTTCTTTAAAGGTTTGGATTAAGCTAATACCTTTGGTTCTGTTTTTTTATTACTATATAAATTATGACTTTGTGTTAGATATTATGTACTGCCTATGTAGATACTTTAATGTGAGTATAAGTAGAAGCAAACGGAATAGCTCATTTTTGTCAAAACTTGATAGCAATAAGTCGAAATTAAATTGTGCGATAATATGTTGTTGAAAGCTTTCAAGTTTGTCTGATTTAAAACTTTTAGATTCCTTTTAAGTAAATTCTTAACAATGAACAAAAATTAAAATTCAAAAGAATTTTTAAATGACATACAAAAGAAATCGTTCTTGACTCTGAATTCTGTATGTAGAAGCCAAAATAAAAGCCACTACATACGAAAGCATGCAGGGGCATTGGATTTGATTTGCTAAAATAATTACTGAAGCCGTACGAGTACTAAAAGACGCAGTGTTGGTCAGTGATGTTTGATTCCTGGTGTTAAAACGTAAACTGGAAAACATAAGGAGTATTTACGATCCGGTTCAACCAGTCTTGAACTGTTGTATCATTGTAAAAGTGTTATTTTTTTCTAAAATTCAACAGTAAATTTCTATTTATATTGGTAGCATAATTTTTCTACAACTTTTCTGCAACGCCCTGACCATTAGCATATGAAAAAATTTCAATGCCTGGGGCCGTTGACAGTTTGGTAGCTGTCATCTTCAAAGCAAAATAGAAGTTTTTGCAACAATATCTATCAATCAAAAATGTTCGCTTACCACGGGCGCAGCCGAGGGGGAGTTTCAGGGGTTCAAACCCCCATCAACGTATTCGCGTATATTCGTCAAGAATGTGCTTTAGCTCTTTATGTACATTGTATTGCACACTCTCTCAACCTTGCTATTGCTGACTCGTGTTCTCAAGCAGATGATCGAAATTGCGTTGGAATCGTGCAGTCTGTTGGTTCCTTCTTTAGACATTCCGTTGAACGCACTGCTGTTTTCAATGGTAAAATTCGGGAGCTATTGCCGGTTGGAGATCAAAAAACCCTGTGTGAAACACGGTGGGTTCACAAGTATGAAGCCGTTATTAGATTTAAGGAAACTTATCCAGCTATTGTCAATGCACTCGAAGAACTCAAAACTAGCCACAATAAAGAAACATCGCAGCAAGCTGTTCAGATGCTTAACAAACTTCGATCTTTGAATTTTGTTATGTGCCTAGTGATAGTGATTTTTCAAAAAGTCATGAGCCTTACATTAGGCGTGTTTTTTTCACAGCGCTGTTATATACATAACATCATTTTACACGCAAAGCAAAAACAACATCCCCGACAACCAATGTTATGGATAAAAGGATGGTTAAGATTTGGTCGGGAATAGATTTTTGACGTTTAGTCGAGTATCGAATGAGATTTTCGACTTTTCATTTTTTAATGTTGGTCGTCTAGAGACTTTCATGTTTCTCGAACAAAAGCAAAATGGGTAGCAAAGGGTAGGTTCACAAATGTGTAACTGAATAAATTCGTATGCCCACACTAACTCCGAAATTTATTTGCTGAAAATTTTTGATTTTTAGAATTTTATTTATTTCAAGAGTAAGATTTGTAAATTTATATAAAGATACATATAAAATAACGTAATAGCAATTAAAAAAGGTCTGTTGCGTGACTGAAAGATCTTTTTGCATACTTCTTTTCACATTTTTCTGTGAATGTTGACATTTTTTTCAAAGGTAATTTTTGAGTATTATATAAAAATTGTTATATTTTTTTATTATTAATAGTTTAATTCGTTTGAAACAAGAAACAAAATATTTTTTCCAACTCACACATAAGTCACAATCTCATATGAATTCAACCCCAGCATGTAAACAGAGTCAAAAACACAAGAGAAATTCCTTGTTACCTTTGTGAACGAACCTATTTTTGACATTTCTAAACTAACAAAAAACGGACGAAAAAAATTGTTTACCTGCATTAATTTCACTACGGAATACTTTTATTTTCCACTCCATACAATTATTTTGGGTTTTTAACAAATATTTTTTGCGTTTTTGTGCGAATTTGGCAAAAAAAAATTCATTGGTTGACTTTTATTGGTTTGACAACTGATCAAAAACACCAACACACATAAAAAAAAAGAAGCGTTTTTTTTGGATATCATGTTATGTACATAACATCCTTGTGAAAAAAAACACGCCTATTGTCGCTATCAAAACAACTGCAAACAGTTAACACCGATCTCATAACAGCATTCAGTCACGTGGATAATGTTATTAATGCTTTGCAACTTTTGAGAAATAAAGACAAAAAGCACGGTCATCGATATGAAGAAGCAAAGGTGATGCTCGATGAAAATGGTGGTATACTGCAAATGACACGTATCGTTGGAAGGCATCTTAATCGCTCTAACTCTCCTGCGTCGGATGTATACACGTATTATTGGCATTATCTGGTGTGCTACTTTCAAATTTTGCAGTATTCGGCAGTGCTACCCGAAAGAAGTACATCCGTCGTCAAAGTACAACTTGAAGTGTGGAAATCCGCTTTGATTATCTCCTCCCCTAGTCCAAATTCTGCTTTGGAATGCTTGGATAAGTGCGGTATGAAATTATATCCTAATATTTACACGTTGCTAACATACCTGTTTCCACTGCTATGGAGACTTAAAAACTGCTTGCGGTACACAACGAGTGAAAACAGACTGAACGGCTTGGCTCTGATGAATATTCACTATGGGATAGATGATATTGACGCATATGAAGTAGTGAATATACAAGGTGTCCCGTAATTCGTGTTATATACTTTGGGATGTGATTCTTGGACTTGGTTATGTATTTCATACAAATACAATTATAACAAGTGCTCAAAGTGCCCTCCTTCGTTTTGAATGCATGCCAGAGCCCATTTTTGGATTTCATTTCAGGTCAGGGTACACCAAAGTTAGCCTTTTTTTAAATTGTCAAAAAGTGATGTCAAAGTTGAGAAACGGACTTTACTGTAGAACAACATCATCACATCATTTTCTTAGAATATGACCAAAAATCACATCCCAAAGTACGTAACACGAATTACGGGACACCCTGTACTAAAGAAAATCAGAAGATTAATTCTGTAGTACATATGTAATCAAATGAACCACTTTGAAGTAACATAAACAAAGAATGACATGAATCTTGAGAATTATTACGATACCGTTTTTAACCATGAAGCGATGAACTGAAACATGAATTAATTGTCGCTGGAATAATGTTGCTTAGAGTGCGCGCATATAATTATATGTTCTTTACTCTTCCCCTCTTGATTGCAACTGACCGCAATTGTTTTGAAGTTTTTCAACTGTTTTGTAAGTATTACATAAGAAAAGGCTGATGTTACATTTTGATGCAAGGTTACGTAAGCTAAGTATGTCGAGGAATAAGAGATTAATAAAGATTATTGAAGCAAGAGTCAACAAGAAGCATTAACACCGGAATGTTAACTGTGTTTTTGTAACCTTCGTTTGCCAGTGCAAGGCCTGAAAAAGAGTGATCTGCAAAGGAGCTGTAGTCGGTTTGATCAGTTGGTAGTTCTTCCGCATGATGAAATCACGCCGAAAATTTTAATTGGTTTGGACGCGAGTCTTTGAATTGAGACAATTCAACTTCGAGATGGAGGGTCATACGCTGCCCACACTTTCAGTATTTATAGGTATGGAGAGTATTTTGCATACGGTGCAACAAAACCTCAGGACGGACAAGAGAGGAAGAAATCCTTTTAGAAGAAGAGGTCTATATACTTATGTTTAGTCGGGAGGGACAATTTTATTAGAAAATTGAGTTATTTTTTAAAAAAATATCAAAAATTAACTAAGCCACTTACTACCACATTATTACTTAATTAGGTGGGCATTACAGTTCGGGGTGAACCTGGACCTCAACCAACATCCTTCTGTGACGACTTAGATTTCGGGCGAGCTCTCTCCAATTTTGCACTCTAAGTCGGTTGAGGTCTTCATCCACTTGATTGTGCCACCTAAGACGAGGTCTTCCCCTTCCGCGATTTTCTTGCAATGTGTTTTCGAAAGCCGGGACGTTTCGGTCCATCCGCGGATCCTAGGTACTACTGTAGGTACTACCTCGAAGTTATGTCTGTCTATTGTGACGTTTTGTTTAATTCGTCGATGTTCTATGTCCTTGTTTGATGACATATACTTCGTTTTACCCTCATTAACCATCAAACCCATTTTTGCCGCTTCTGTTTCAATACTCGCAAAAGCACCTATGACATCACGCTTTTTTCTTCCCATTACGTCAATATCGTCTGCGTAGGCGATTGTACAGACTTTTGAAAGATTGTTCCTCTGGTGTTGACGTTTGAGTTTCTTACAATCTGTTCAAGTATGATGTTGAAGAAATCGCATGACAGTTTGTCCCCTTGCCTAAAACCTTTTTCGACATCAAAGGTCTCGGTGAGTTCTTTACCGACCTTGACGGAGCAGCGTGAATTCTCTTAAGTCATCCTGCAAAGTCGTACGAGTTTTGCAGGGATGTCGAAACTAGACACGGCTCTGTACAGCTTGTCTCTGTAATACGGCCTTGAAATCGATAAAGAGATGGTGAATATCGATATCATGTTCTCGGGTTTTTTCCAAGATCTGCCGTAATGTGAAAATTTGGTCTATATTGGACTTCTCTGGTCTAAAACCACATTGATAAGGAGAAGGACCTATCAAGTTGTTGACGTGGAGTTTTAGACGTTCACATATTACAGCAGACAAGATCTTAAAAGTGACGTTAAGGAGGTTAACCCTTCTGTAATTGGCGCAATTGTGAGGGTCTCCCTTCTTTAGAATCGGGTATACGATACTGAGGTTCCATTCATCGGGCATGCTTTCTTCCGACCAGATCATGCAGATCAGCTGGTGCATGCTCCTTTCCAACTGGTATCCAGCTGCATTGAAAAGTTCGGCATCAAGGCCATCTGCACCTGCGGTCTTATTTAATTTAAGTTTGCATATGGCAAGCTGTGGTACCCGTGGGGTGATGGATAGCATGTCCGCCTGTTAATCCAGAGGTTCGAGTTCGAATCCCAACAAAGGCAAAACGTGGGGAATTGGTAAGTCCTCCGTTAGTATTCATTGCCTTGAAAAGCGCTTTCTCGATTAGCCGTTCCGAACCGGCAGGAAATTGTAGGTCCCTTCCATTCCCTCACAAGGCATGGTTGTGAGAAATGCGCTAGGCCCAGGGGCTCCTCGCTCTGTTGCGCCACCCTACTTATTTATTTATATGGCTAGCTTAACTTCTTCTAGGTCGGGAGGACGGCACTCTTGATCATCGTCCAAGCTGAATGGGGCAATCTGCCTGACAGCGGAATTTGTGTCCTCATCGCTGTTAAGCAGTCTGCAGAAGTGATCTTTCCAGATCCTCAATAGCGACTGTGACTCTACAACTATGTTTCCCTACTGGTTTTTACAGGCTTGAGTTCGGGGTTTGCCACCCTCGCAGGATCTTTTCAATTTTTGGTAAAACTTCCGAATCTCGTTCCAGTCATGGCACCTCTCAATTTCCTCAAACGAGCGCTTTGTGGTGTAATAAGTAAGTGAGTAAGTAATTCATTCATTTTATTGACTATTATGGATACATTAATTTATATTATTTAATGAATCTAAAAGCTATGGCACTGCCGTCAGCTCGATTGGCATATCATTTTCATACAAGTTATTTTTATATAAATTTGTAAATTAACATAAAATGAATTTATTCGAATTCAGTTATTAATAAAAGTCTATACTTATAAACTTCTTTAAAAAAAAGGTATAGTTGTCTCCAGTCAAATCCAAGAATTCTGATTCCTCCCGGTAAATGTGTAACTACGTCATTAATGAAGAGTGAAAATAACAGAGCACTTAAGAGACATCCTTGTTTAACACCAGTGTTTGTTTCAAACCATTCTGAATAATGTGAGCCATCCCAGACAGTTGCTTTCGATTCAGCATACATCTTCTTTACCACTTGTATGAACCTCGTAGATACACCTAATTGCGAAAGTTTGTAGAAAAGAGCGTTGCGGTTTACATTGTCAAACGCTGACTTAAAGTCAACGAAAAATGTGTATATAGTTTTTTTCTAGTAAGATATGGTTTTGACACAATTGTAAAAATATGGTCTACAGTTGAAAATCCCTTTCTGAATCCCGCTTTAAACTCAGACAAAACGTTGTTGGTTTCGACCCATGCTTCTAGTCTATTAGCAAGTACACCACAAAATAGTTTTGCCAGCACATTCATGAATGAGATTCCTCGGTAGTTCTCTTCATTATTCATGTCACCTTTTTTGTGAATCGGGAAAATGACCGAATTTTTAAACGATGAAGGAACATCCTCGTTGCGATAAACTTCATTGAAAATTTGTCTGAGGTAGGATATATACGATGGAGTTGCATTTTTGAAAAATTCGTATGGCACGCCGCGCCGCGCCGTCTTTACCAGGTGCTTTTCTGTTTTTAGACTTAAAAATAACAGCTTGTACTTCTTCCAATGATATTTCGCCATCAAGGATCTCATCGATAAAAATGGGCTCAGCGTACGAAAAATTTAAACTGCAATCGCTATGAAGCAGATTCTTAAAATAAATGGAGAGAGCTTCAGCAGATACTCCTGATCCTATCATAAAATTAAGCCCATTAATTTCCTTGGCCACATTCCAAAATTCTTTGGAGTTTTTTGTTTGACCTAACGTTTGAGCTTGGTTGTTTTCGAACTCTGTTTTTTTCTTCAAACATAGTTTTTTGTAGTAGGTATTCACTTCGTTATACCAAATCTTAAGGTTTTGAAAGTTAAAGTTGGATTTCCTCAAGGAGTTAAAGAGAACAAATGCAAAGGTGATGCTCGATGAAAATGGTGGTATACTGCAAATGCCGCGTATCGTTGGAAGGCATCTTAATCGCTCTAACTCTCTTGCGTCGGATGTATAAGTTAAGAGAACATAAGTTGAGTTTCCAAAAAAAATATATTTTTTCTGCAGCTAGATTACCTGACCTTTATTGTATCGAGTGTTTATTAAGACTGAACTTATTACAATTAATTGACTACCAAACATGCATTCGATTTATTATTAATTTTGAGGTGTCAGCATAGGTGTTTGGGTATTGGGTAATGTTGTTCTTGGAATTGTTTATTGCATTCTTCGTTCGTTGTTTCTTACTAATTTCGTCTGTGAGAACGGAAATTAGGTCGTGTCATGGAACTGCTGGCGTAGCTAATATTCTGTACGTTAACTCATCCTCCTCTAAATGCGATAGTCCTCAATCGCTTAAAAGTATGGTATGTCGTTGAACTTTGACTGCGGAAGGGTAGGTGTTGGTTTAGGTGCTGCATTTGATTCTGTAGGGATGTGGATGTTCTTCATCTCATGCTGTTGGATGATGACCTTTGTATTATTCCTTCTTTTGTGAAAAAGTTTAAGCATTATTACGATGATTAAAAGAATGCCCATGAACGAAATTGAGCCATAGGTGGTTATCATCTGTGTTTCTTTTTCTGATTGGAGCAGCTGAATTTCTTTCGTATTGTGCATCATCTCTAGAGATAATATTGAATGGTATTCTTTTTCTATTGGGGATGGTTGTAAAATTGCTGGGAGGATAGTGTGAGTCGATATTACTTTTTCTGAAGTAGATTTTCGGTCATTAATTGTTTTGTTGGTGTTGTCATATTTGATGAGGAAAGTACCAGTTATATTTCGGGAAGCTGATTCAGCTTGGAGAGTTCCGTTAAGGCTATTAAGCAGAATAGTACCCCGGGTTATCTCTTCAATTGCTGGGATGTGCTGACCGCTGATAATGTTGCAAGATGCTATTTGACTTTTCAAAAGATTCGAAATGCATGTTGAGATTCAATGCATTCACAAGATTTTTATTTTCACATATAGAAATATCATTAATCTGTTTACAATTATTTATAAGACCAAACATTTCGTCTTTATTTTTTAAGAATTTCCTTGTAATGAATTTCAATGACTATCCCATTTCTTTTGACAGGTTTGATAAGGATTTTTTCATAAGTTTTGGGACTTGTTAGAGGAATATTGACAATATATAAAATTAAAATTGAATTTGTTATGATTTTGATTTCTGCAAAGTTTAAAGCTTCTTCGATTGTGGTAAAAGGAATGTGTTCTTTATTAAATGTATTTATTGCAAGGCTTACTTCTTCTTTAGATAGTATGAGTGAGTTTACAATTCCTAGTTTTGCCCAGTGAATGGCTAAAGCAATATTTTCTAATTCCTCTTTTACAATTTTGAATTTATATTTAATTTCGGATATAATGATTGAATTGAAACTTTTATTTTCTTTTAACATTTTTTCAATTTCATTTGTTACTTTTGTGATATTGTTAATTCTTTCATTATATAATTTGTTGATTACAACTTGTGTATTTGTGTTTTCAAGGATATTGTTAACTTTGTTTTTGATTGTAATAAAATCGTCGTGGTCGGGACTGCCTGCAATCCACTTCCACGCTGTGCCTATAGAATCTATGGATCTCTTAACATTGTGTGGCCTTAAATTGTGGATTAAATTTTGAATTTGTTCATAGTCGTGGGAAAGGAAAGGAAACAAGGGATCGTTAACAGTTGAGGAAAGTTCGAGAGTTGGTGCAATATTGGTCAAAAATTTGTCATATTGATCTAGGTCAATCTCGTGAATAAGTTTAAAGTATCCGGTTTGTATTTTAGCTTGTCCAGTATGTAAAGATACGAATTGAGAGTTGGAGAAGTCTAGTATCTGTATTTCTGTTGATGCATTATTGAGCATGTACCTGAAAATAGGAAATGCGTAGTTAGTACATTAATTCCTGATGTTACTTTTATGTATCGTTCTTCCTGACTGTGCTATGACTGTTGTATTTTTATTTTCCTTAACCATATCTTTTTTATATCTAAAAGTTAACTTAGAGCCTAGTCTTTTGTTGTGTCTTACGTAAATTATGTCTCCTGGGTTGTAAGTATTAGTTGGTTCTCGTTTCTTATTGTGGTATCTTATGTTTTTGTTTTGTTTCTGTATGATTCTATCGATATTTTGCTGCCGGACATTCTCACAGTCTTCAGGAGTTATTCTTGGAGACCGACCAAAGAAAAGCTCTATCGGTTTTTTCTGTGTGGTTGAATGAACTGTAAAATTGTACTCGTTCGTAGCTCTTTCGAGTAGTTCTTCGAATGAACGAGGAGTCTGTTCTGCTTTAAGGCAGTGCATTATTTCGGAAAGGGTGGAATGGAACCTTTCAATCTGTCCGTTCACCTCACTTCTGTAAGGTGGGGTTTTGTAAATGCGTATTTTTAATTCGTCCTCCATCATGGATGTAATGGAAGCAGAATTTAATGCCTTTTCATTATCTATAACAATATTTTCCGGAATGCAAAATGAAAATAATATTTCTCGAAGTGGTTGTCTAATGTGAGTAATGGCTCTTGATTTGATAATTTTAGTTTTTGCAAATTTTGTAAGTTTGCAGATGGCAGTTAGTACAAGTTTTTTTTCAGTTGAAAAGATGTCAAGGTGAATAGTGTGGCCTGGATAGTTTGGTATAGGAGTAGGTTCAAGAATTGGTTTGTTCGGATGACGATCGTATTTACTTTCTTTGCATGTTCGGCAATTTTTAACTAATCTTTTGATCTTTGCTGCCATTTTCGGAAAGTAAAAGTTTTCAAGTAGGTATTTGTTGTCTATTTTCCTCTGGGTTACGGTGTGCTCTACGGTGTACTCTTAAAATTTTTTCTTCTTGTTCACTTTCATCGGTAATGTCTTCAACCATAGATTGAGTAAACCTCACTTTAAAACTAGCAAAATGAATTGGATAGATATTCTGTATTCGACCCATTATGTCTTCTGTTGTTGATAAACCGTTTATGTTACTGGGGTTGAGAAATTTCTTAAATATGGTTATAATATCTGTTTCTGTATAATTTGGTTGGTTAAAAGTGTGTCGGTGATATGTTGGAAATGGTATAAGGAACTCATGATTAGTTTCATTTCCTATCTTGAGAATCAATTGGTTACGGAAGACGTTAATTGGGATTTCTACAGTAGGAATCAAATTGTGTGAAGAGCTATCGTCGCTATGCTCAGTCATTGTCATTGTATTCACCTCTGACGTTAGTGGAAGTCGTGATAAAACGTCGGCGACTATGTTGGACTTTCCTGGTTTGTACTTCAATTCATAATTATACTCTTCCAAGATAGCTTTCCACCGCTTCATCTTGTAGTTTGTATTTTTGTTGCTGCGTGCGTAGGTCAGTGGTTGATGGTCCGTATAGATTTTTACTTTTTTAGATCCGTATAGGAGCATTTAAGCATTTAGCATTAATTTTTATTGAACTTAGTATGTTATATGTACAATTTGATTAGATCTACTTAAAGTTAACAATGTGGGTATTTATATGTTGTTGGCACAGAGGGGGCCTAACGTTCTTACATTGACTAAGATAAAAAAAAATAATTAAAATTAATTGTTGCTGTGGTTGGTTAATTTCCTCGTCTGTCGTTTTCTTCTCTCGGATCTTTCAAGTCCGGTTGTCACTGCGTTTTGATGGGGAGGGGTGAAGGTGGGAGGTTGGTGGCTCGTAGCCACGGTGGTATGCTGACCCTGGGTCAGCATAGAAGTTGATGTTCACTTCATCACTTGTAGGGATAAGATCCTCATCAGTGTCGACTTGCACTTCGACGGGACAACCTCGCCTAACAGTGAATGAAAATTAAACCATCGCCGCGCCGTGTCTGCCCTTATCTGCAAATTAAATTCATCTGTGCCATCCATTCCCCAATTCAGTTACTAATTAATTCAATCAACCATCAATCCATCCGACTATAGTTAATCATAATAAAAGCCCATATTCTCGCCGCGCAATAAACAAAAAATAAAAAAAATAAAAAACTCAGATCAAAAGCAAGTGCAGTGCTAAAAAAAAAAAAAAAAAAAAAAAAGTGTAGTGCACCCACCAAACCACCAAAACTAGAAAAATAAATATATACATAATAACAATAATCTCCTTCTTCGCAGCGAGCGGTTTGTTTTTCTTTCTACCCTTCATCTCCTCTCCTAGCCAAGTCGATGGTCTCTGTACTTGCATACATTGCTAATGTATGCTTGCATGGAGCGCATTGATTTGTAAGGCGGACAGTTAACCATCGTGTGTTGTTTCTCATTAGATAACCGAATTCATATTGCGCTAGGGCATAACACCGGCTGCAATTAGTTTTTTCGGTTTTCTTTTGGGAACTTCACCTGATGGTTTGACTTAGTTGTCTTTGTTAGTATTTTGTTTTTTTATTTCTGTGTGTTGTAATGAGGGGTATTTTCAGTGTTAATTTTAGCAACATCCGGGGGCTGAGATCAAATTTCTTTTCAGTGTACGCTCACACTGCCAAATGCAGGCCAGCTGTTTTGGCACTGAGTGAAACACAGGTGGGTCCGGATTCTGATCCTTCAGAGTTTTTCCTTCCTGGGTATAGCTTGGTGCCATTATTCTTTTTCTCCTATGGCCCCGCCGTTTATATCCGTAATGATGTTGCTTATCAACTTCTCCCACAGTACGGCCTCTGTTCAAATACGAACTTTAACTTCATGTGGTTAAAACTCAACGTCAATAAGCATATCATCCATTACTGTTTTATTTATAGAAGCCCCAATTTAGATAGTAATTCAACTTCTAACGAGTTCGATGCGCTATCTGACTCCATTACAAGAATTGTTTCCCTTTATCCTCGCACTGAAATCGCCATTGCGGGTGATTTCAATGTACACAATTCTGGGTGGCTTCGCCATTCTGGCCAGACAACACCCGAAGGCAGGTGTGTTGAGATTTTTGCTGAATTAAATCTTTTAACTCAGCTTGTTGATGAGCCCACTCGGGTTCCGGATATTTCTGGCCATTCGGCCAACACATTAGATTTATTTCTCACTTCTCATCCCGAAAAATACAGGGTTAAAGTGTCATCACCTCTAGGCACATCGGACCATTGTGTCATATCGGCAGATTTCCCGGTTTCCGTCACAGTAAAAAGAGAGAAAGTCCCAAAAAGAACTGTATGGCAATATGAGAAAGCCAATTGGGACGGCCTGAATAATTTCTTTCGAAATTTCAATTGGTCATTGTGCTTTCTTGATGGTAACGTGGATGCATCAGCTGACATGATATCTAACGTAATTCTCAACGGCATGACTAACTTTGTTCCGCATAGATCAAAGAGCATCATCCCCAAAGAAAATTCGTGGTTCGATTCGAGCTGTAGAGAGATGATTAGGGAAAGAGAAAAATGTTTTCGGATTTTCAAAAATGACCCTACAGAAGAAAACAGAAATAAGTTTAAGCGCGCCAGGAACGCCTGCAATATTCACATACAGAAGACCAAGTTTTTATATGACCAAAAGGTAAGGCAAAAAATACTATTGTGTCCAAAAGGAAGTAAAAACTTTTGGTCTTTTGTTAAGAATATTAAGAACTCGACCACGTCATCGGTCCCAACGCTCGTCTTCAATGACTCTGCTTATGTCAACTCCATCGACAAAGCCAATTTGCTGGCAGCTCAATTTGCTGCCAACTCGACACTTCCTTATAGCATTTTGGCTCCACCTGAGCTTGAGTCTGCAAACTCTTTGATGCAGCCGATATTTTTTCGAACTCGCTCGGTTGCGAGAGTCCTTAAAGATCTCAACATACATAAATCCGCTGGTCTAGATGGTATCCCCGCCGTTATTCTGAAGAGGTGTTCTTCTACGCTGGCAAAACCACTGCGTAAACTTTTCCATCTTTCCTATTCTGCTGGGTTTTTTCCGAGCAGATGGAAAACTGCATTTGTCCAGCCGGTCCCTAAAAAAGGCGAATCTTCCTCCCCTTCCAATTACCGTCCAATTGCACTAACGTCCCTTCTTTCCAAGGTCATGGAAACGTTGATAAACCGTCAACTTATGAAATATCTTGAAGAACGAAAGCTTCTTAATGACCGTCAGTATGGCTTTCGTAGCAAACGTTCCACTGGTGATTTGATGGCTTATCTCACCGAAAAGTGGAACCAATCTTTACATTGTTTTGGAGAAAGTAAGATTATTGCGCTTGATATTTCTAAAGCATTTGATAGAGTTTGGCATCAGGCTCTTTTATCGAAAATGCGTGCTTTTGGTATCGATGAGTCTCTTCTTCGTTGGATTAGAAATTACCTTTCCGACCGTTCAATACAAGTTGTGTTGGATGGCTTCAAGTCTGATACCCACTTCATAAATGCTGGTGTGCCCCAGGGCTCCGTTTTGTCTCCGACTCTCTTCCTCATTTTCATTAATGATCTCTTGTCTGAAACTTCTAATCCGCTTAACTGTTTTGCTGACGACTCGACCCTCAGCTTTTCATATTCGTTTCCAAATTCACGTCCCTGCTCTTCGGACGTGGAAATGGAACGGTTGCGTATGATAAGCTCATTGAATTCTGACCTTGACAGCATTGTTTCATGGGGTCTTATGAACCGAGTAGAATTCAATGCTTCGAATACCCAATGCTGTCTCTTGTCGTTGAAGCTTAACATTCCCCCATTGCCATTATCCATGAATGGTACCTGCATCGAAGAAACCGAAAAGATGTTAGTTCTTGGTATGTGTGTCAACGATGATCTTCGTTGGAATGACCACATATTTGAAGTCGCCAAAAATGCTGCTAAATGCTTAGGTTTTCTTAAAAGGTGCAGGAAATTTTTCACCCCTTCTGATCTGGCTACTATTTATAAAGCCTACATCCGTCCTAAGTTAGAGTACAATTCACATATCTGGTCAGGTGCTCCTAAAACATCATTGTGCCTACTCGATAAGGTTCAAAACAGAGCATTAAGAATGATAGGTGATAGTTCAATTGTTGAATCAATTGATTGTCTTGATCATCGTCGTAATGTTTCATGTCTCTCTCTTTTCTATAGGTTTTTTTACAAACAATGCTCGGACGAAATAGCCAGTTGCATTCCTCCCCTTAAGCAATTTAACCGCAATACACGCCTCGCAAGGAATGCAAATCAGTTTTACCTTCAGCCCAATTTCGGTCGTACAGTGAAATATAGAGATTCATTCTTTAGCCGTACTACTCGGATGTGGAATGCTTTACCTGACTCTGTTTTCCCCTCTCATTGTAATACACAGAAGTTTAAAAATAATGTGCATCGGCACCTCCTTTCTAATCCTTTCCTTCCTTCTTAACCGCTCGCACTGTGTTAATAACATTATAAGGGTATTAATAACCCCTTGATGTGCGCGTATATTATAAAAAAAAAAAAAGAAGTTCCATTGCTAGAAGGTACCGCGGGCTGGGATGTCTTGGCTGGCTTATGATGCTCCTTATTAGGGGATTCGGGTGGTCGGTCATGTTTCGCAGACATCTACGGCTGGAGTCGATGAGGTACCTGTCTAGTTGTACTATTTTCGCTTCTTCGTAGATTCTCCTGTTGCTGACGTGCTTCCTTCGTGTCCTGTCATAATGTAGTCCTGTGCAGATCCGCGGAATCTTCCGCTCGAGAACTGCCAGTTTGTTCATGTGGGTTTTTGTTGCCGTGTACCAAGTAGGGAAACAGTACGTGATCACAGGCCGAATGAGCTGCTTGTAGAGAAGTAGTTTCGTGTTCTGGCTTAGCCCGTTGTTCTTTCGCATTAGTGGATGGATGCGGTGAAAGGCGAAGTTGGCTTTCCTTAGTACAGCAGCTGCATGCGGGTTGAACCTGTGTAATTCGTTGAACTGTACTCCCAGGTACTTCACATTGTTTTTGGCCGTTAGTTGAGTACCATCAAGTAAGGAGATCTTGGAACTTCTACACTTGTTGGCTGAGCGTCCTCTTGCGTACCCGGGTCTGGTGTATGGTCGTCTAAAGCATATTAGCTCAGATTTGGCTGAGTTTACTTTGAAGCCCCAATGCTGGTAGTACTCGCAAAGCTGTCTAACGTTGGCTTCAACTCTTCTGGCAGCAAATACCGGGGACATGGACTTGGCGTATGTGAGGGAGTCATCTGCAAACAGGAGAGTTTGTGCATCTTCTGGCTGTGGTTGGTCTGATGTGTAGATGTTGAACAAGAACGGTCCTAGCTTGGATCCTTGTGCAACTCAGGCGTTGATTGTCCTTGTTGATGACTGGCAACTTCCTATTTGAACGAAGAATGACCTGCAATGAAGAAAATTGTATATTATTTTGATTAGTGCCTGTGGAAAATTTAGTTGGAAGAGTTTATGCACTAGTCCTTGAATCCGAACACTGTCAAATGCTTTCTCAATATCGAGAAGGCATGCAACAGTGACTTGATGGCAATTCAAGGAAGAGGCAATGTCGTGCTGAAATTTAATAAGAGGATGTAAGGTGGAGTGTTTTTCACGGAAGCCGAACTGTGTGTCTGGTATGATGTTGTTGTTGCTGCAGAAGGATTTCAGCCGTGTCAGTAGAAGCTCCTCTAGTATTTTGCTCATGTTGCTCAAGAGAGAAATGGGTCGGTATCCAGAGACGTCTTTGTTGTTGGATTTCTTGGGGATTGCAACAATCTTCGCTGTTTTCCATTTGTTGGGAAAATAGCAGTTGTTGATGCAATTATTAAGGATAATTGCAAGGAATATCGTCACTGATTGGGGTAGCCTTTTGAGGATGAATGTGGATATCTTGTCCGGTCCTGTTGACTTTTTGGGGCGGTTTCTGTGTAGGAACTGTTGAATTTCTTCAGGAGTGGTGAGCTCAAGGTTGTCTGTTGGATCGCTGGACGGATTATCATCGCTGAATTGGATGGTCTGTTGGGGAGCTTGTGCGAGTTGAACTGAGGAGTTGACTTCTTCCAAAAATGCAGGGTCCAAGGGTGGATTTGGTTTGAAGTGCTCTTCAAAGAAGTCCGCAAATCCTTTGGCCTTATCCGCGTCGGTTGAAGCTTCGCCATGGGCTGTTGTTATGGTTTCCGGCATGGGGTTTTTTTTTCCTATAATCCTGTTGATTTTTTGGAAGGTGTCGGGTTCTGGCTTAATGGATTGAAGCCTGTTTTGAAGAAGAATGTCGTTGTGGTAGTTCGCTGCGTTCTTGAACATGATGTTTACGCATCTGAGCTCGCTGGAGACGGCCTGGTAGTTGCTGTTGATGGTGTTCATTTCTCGTTGTTGAATATGTTGTAGCAACTTCCTTAAGTGTTGTCTATGGTGGTAAAGTTTCTGGATGTAGTCCGGCAGGTGCTCGTATCTGTCCCGGGAGGTTCTTGGCTGCCTTTGCTTCTCAAGCGAAGATTCAATTACGTTTTCCAGATTGTCAATTGCTGAATTAATTTCCTCATTCCGGAGGTTTGTGTTGGTTGGCGGTAGTGTGATACACTCGTCGACGTCTCTTTGGAGTTTAGCAGTGTCTAGCTTTTTGTAGTTGACAAAACCCACCTCTGGTTGGTTCACAGAGATTTTCTGGTGCCGGAGGTTGATTGAAAGAAGGACGGCCTCATGATCTGAATCGCCGGTTAATGTCGTGCAGACGAAGTTTCGGAGCTCCGGGAGGATAAATATCAGATTGGATGTTGCGAGGAAGAAGTCGATGGTGTCCTTGGGAAGGTGGGTTTGGGTTGCGACACTACTACCAGAGAGTGATGGTCAATATTTTCATCCAGCCAATTGACAATTGCGTTCCCGTAACTGTTGTCTTGTGTATCCATCCATCTTCGGTGTCTGGCGTTGAAGTCTCCTCCAATAAGTCCATAGGTGCTTCTGCATAATATCCTGTTCAAGGTATGGAGATCGTCTCTAATATCTGATGCTGTTGCCTTGCATTTGTTGTAGATGCTGATGACTGTAAGCGTCTCATCTGATCCCAGTTGGATTGTGATGGCGGTGGCTTCAAAACATCTTAAACCAGTGATGATTACTTCATTGGCACTGCTGGATATTTTGTTGCTTATGAAGACGGCAGTTCCTCTCCTACCCTCTGTCTTATCTCTCCTGAATGTTTTGTAATTGGCGACGTCAATGTTGTTTCTCTTGGTGACGTTCGTTTCACTTACGAGCGCTAAGTCCGGGCTATTTTTCTTCATGAACAGATTGAAGGCTGTTCTCTTTTCCCGGCTGTATAACGAGTTAACGTTATAAGCCACTAAACGCAGTTTGTTGATGCGCACTACGCGCTGCATAGTTGGAATATAAAAGCGGCAAGAGCCACGGACTTGTTTTCTTCGGTCAGTTGATTATAGTTGGAGGAAACAGATTTCTTGGCCTTCTTCATGACTGTCGAAAGATCGGATCCAAATATGCGTTTGACCTCATTTTCCAGGTTGGGTTGCTTTTGTTGCTGTTGGATGACTTTGGTGGGAGCTGGTACCTTCGTTGACGGGGCTGGAGTGTTTCTCGGTTTGGGAGCTGGGTGGTTTCTTGCTGCTGGTGCTGTATTTTTCCTGGCAATGTCTGCATAGCTGAACGTCGGTTTGGTGAAGGTGCAGGCTGACCTTGCAACAAATTGTTGCTGCACTTTTTTGCTTTCAAGTGCCTGTTTCCTCTCCGTTTGCTTGGCTTTGAGTACAGGGCATCCTCTGAAGCTGGCTGGGTGTCCTTCGGTCTTGCAGTTCGCGCACCAGACATCTGGACTGGAGACATCCTTGCGTTTGCATTCACCCGGTAGATGGCTGTCCCTGCACTTCACGCAGACGTACTTCATTCCGCAGTCAACAGCAACGTGTCCAAATCGTATATCCGTATAGGAGACTCCTAAGCGAGTTGAGAGCCCAGATGATGGCTAGCATCTCTTTCTCGTTAGTGGCATATGCTTCTTCCGTTTGGTTCAACGTTCTTGATAAGAACGTTATGGGTTTATTGTTTTGAGATAATACAGCACCCAAGGCATAATCTGAGGCGTCTGTAGTTAATTCAAATTCTTTGTCAAAGTCAGGATAATTCAAAACTACTTCTTGTGATACAAGAGAATCTTTAATATTTTGGAAAGAGTTCATAGCATCTGTGTACTGTGTCAAGTTCAATTTCCTTATTTTTAGAAATGTATCTGGACACTCGTCCGTCTTCCCCTCTTAAAAGGAATGTCAGGGGTTTTGATATTTTAGCATAGTCTCTGATAAAACAGCGATAGTAGCCTGACATTCCAAGGAATGAACGTAAATCCTTCAGAGTTTTGGGAATTGGTAAATCGGAGATGGCTTGAACTTTCTTTGGGTTAGTTTTTATTCCATTCTTGCCTGTAATGAATCCAAGAAATTCGATTTCTTCTTGAAGAAATTCGCATTTATCCATTTGTACTTTAATGTTGGCACGTTCCAGTGTCTCGAAAACAGTTTTGAGATTTTTCAGATGATCTTCTTTATTTTTGCCGAAGATGACAATGTCATCAATATACACATAGCAACAAGTTCCTATGTGTTCTTTAAGAATATCATCTAACGTTCTCTGGAAAATAGCTGGTGAATTTTTTAGACCAAAATGGAGACGCAAAAATTCGAGTTTTCCATTGTTTACGGAAAACGCTGTTTTTTCAATTTCGCATTCCCTAAGCAGGATTTGATGAAACCCGTTTTTCAATTCGACTATTGTAAAAAAATTATTGCTACCGAGGCTAGCGATTACTTCGTCAATAGCCCAGTTCACACTGTACAATTAGTTGGACAAACTTCGTTTGATGGAAGTTGGATGGTCTGATGTAGTTTTCGTTCACACCTATCAAGCTTGTCGTCCAACTTTATGTCACATACCCTTCCACTCCGTCCAACTTCTAGATTTTCAAAAATTTTTGAAAACCATCCAACAAATTGGACAAGCGGTCGTATGAAGAGTTCACACTATCAGGCATTGGTTTGTCAAACCTAAGTTTGTCCAACTAATTGTACAGTGTGAACAGGGCTAATGGGAGGAATAGGGTATCGGTCTGGGATTGTAACAGAGTTTAACTTTCTATAGTCAATAACAAGCCGATATTTTTTTTCTAAGGATGCGTCCATTTTCTTTGGAACGATCCAAACCGGGGAGTTGTATGGGGACTTAGATGGTTTTATGATGCCATCTTTGAGAAGGTCATTAATTTGTTTCTCGACCTCGTCCTTTACAGCTCTCGGATAGGGGTATGATTTGGAATAAATCGGTTCGGAGGTTGTAGTACGAATTTCTCCTTTAACTGACGTCACATAAGTTAAAGAATCATCGGGTTCAGCAAACAATTTAGGATAATTGTTTACAATTTCCATGAGGTCAGTTTCGTCTTCTTTGTTCAAATGGGATGTTCTGATATTTAAATTATTGATATTTTCTGAAACATGTTGTTTAAGAGGAATAATAATGTTTGAACAGATGGTCATATAGCTTTCTTTCGTGTGAACGACGGCGTTTAATTTTCTTAGCGTGTCGTTACCGATAATACCATGAAATGATATGAGAGTTGGAAGAATATAGAATTAAATTTTTTCTATATTGGGGCTAAGGAGTTGAACAAAACCATGATGTGTTACTTTTATACTACCTCCAACTGAGTAAGCATTAAAATTTTTGTTGTTTGGAAGGGGATTTCTAATATATTTGGGTTGAATATAATCTCTGTTAGAGCCTGTGTCAATAAGAAATCTAAGTATTTGGACGCTCTTCGCAAAGTGTTCGATGTAGGGTAGCGAAGAGCATTTATATCTAAAAAATAAATGTCGTCTAGTTCTTCTGGTAAATTATGATCGTGATCTTCATATGTGTCGGCGTATTCGCTGATGGATTGGTCATAACTCTGGTCCTCTTGGTTCATCGTTTGTTCGCACTCCTCCAAGTCCTGATTATTTTGATTAGATTCATCGATATGATAAACTCGCTGCATTTTTGTTGGATGGACTTGCTGTGAGTACTGGTGTTGGCGTTTTTCAGGCATTGGTGGATTTCGGGGTCTGTTTTGATAATTTACCTTTTCTGATTTAATTGAATAATCAATGTCCATTGGCTTCGGAGGAAGTTGGCGTTGGTTCATTGGTTGCCTTTGTTGTTGTTGAAACCTTGGTTGCAACTAATCTTGTAATAGTCTGCACCATTTCGTCGTTAATTATTTGATTAGGTGGAGGAGGTTGTTCGTGCGGAACTTCTAAACGTGGTGGCCTGATTAAATTATTAGGATTTGCCATGTTTAAATTAAATTATAGACACAGGTGGAGACGATAATTTGCAGATAATTAAGGATAGAGCGACAAGAATTTCTGTTTGTGTATTGTTTCCTTTAATATATTGTTTCACTTTAATGTGTTATAAGCAAATAAAATTATTTGGTTCTAAATGTTATCAAACTATTAATTTTTCTTAAGATTTCCCTGCTAATTTGGTAGTTTATAGTAATTCAATTCTTAAATTTTTATAGAATTGTTTTTCTTTTCAAAAAGAAAAACTCAAAATTTAAAGTTTCTTTTTACTTTAGATTTTCTTATGTAGCTATTTAATATTTTTATAACTGGTTTCTATATTTTAATGAACTATATTTTCAAGTATATTTTTTTTTTTTTAAATTGTTTAGATTTCACTTTTGATTGTATTTTTTATAACAATATCATTATTAATTTTTTTTTATTTGTGGTACCCGTGGTGTGATGGATAGCATGTCCGCCGCAGTCGTTCAGCAACAGCTATCGCTTGTAGACGTGTTGACGACTTTAGCTGTGAGTTTATTTACAAGTGGAGTGTGTTATAAAAGTATAGTAAAATCAGTGATATTCAACTAAGGCAGTAGCCAAGGTTGTCTAGCAGCAGGTACCCAGCGTGGAGGAACGTGGGTTCAACTCCTACCCGGGGTTACCAATTTTTATTCTTGCGCTGAAGCAAATAGCCCAAATAAAGGAGAAAATCCGTATAGAGGGCCAAATAAAAAGCGACACAGTCGTTTGTGATGGACCGTAGCGGTCCATCGGCTATTGCCGATGTTCCTCGTCACCCTATCACCCAGTAGCCGTCTGGAGAGTCTAAGGAAAATCTCCGTCCTGGACTACCAGATGGTAAGATGGGAAAAAATAAACAGACACGGAGACATTTTACAATGTCTTCGTTGCCAACGGTTCGGGCACGCCGCATTCAACTGCCAAATGCAGTCGAGGTGCGTAAAGTGTGGAGAGAACCACAAAGAAAAAGAGTGCAAGCTCGGTGAGGAGAGGGTCGAAGATAAGACCCAATTGAAATGTGTTCTCTGTGGTGGAGATGGACACCCTGCTAACTATCGGGGATGTCCTCGATACCAAGTTATTAAAAAATCATTAAAAGCTGCTCCAACAGTAACCAAGGACGAGGGAAGGCATACAGCCAGACCGACTCCAAGGGCCGTCGTTCCCCAAGTCTCCTACGCCCAAATGGCGGGTGGAGCTGGGAAAACGGTAAAACCTCTCCAGAAAGAGGCCGCACAGCCATCTGTGTCAAAGGCAGCTACTGGGGAGTCAGAGGTGATGGTCGCTCTGCGTGTCATTCAGGCACAAATGAGTGAACTATCACGGCAAATAAGTGAGCAGGCACGTAGGGTGGACTTGATCTACCGTGCAGTGCCGTCACCTGCGCAATTTTTAGGTTAACGGGCGCGCTGCCGGAGAGGCCTTTTAAGATCCTAGCCGTGAATGTGAATTCGCTAGTTAGGATAGAACGACGAACCAGCTTCCTTGAGTTGTTAAAAGACCAACGTCCTGATGTATGTATGTTTAGCGAAACAAGGCTAAATCAGCATCACAAACTGACGAATAATAATTATTACATTATCGTAAGGAGGGACCGACCCAACTCGACTTTCGCGGGTGGGGTTGCGATCTTCTAACGTAAGGGCATTGCTCATAAGGTAATATATAGCGGTGAAGTACGTCGATTCCGGTTGCTGGAAACGTGTATCATATGCATCCCTCTCCAACAGGGGAGGCGATTGTATGTGGTCGCGATCTATGCACCGCCGGGAGCTTCTCAAACCTCATGTTTTATAACAGAGCTCGAAACGCTTTTTCGATGTCTGAATCTGAACTCGGATGAAAGCTATTTCCTTTTGGCCGGTGATTACAATGCTAAACACCAAGATTGGGGAAATCAATTAGCCAATCCAAGGGGGACCCAGCTATTCAATTGGCTGGGGCTCCACAGCATTGAGTGTAAAGTCGATCTGCTAGCTACTGACAGGCCTTCATATCCTCGAAGTGGCTCTTATTTGGATCTATTGCTTTTAGACTCAAGACTGAAACTGACCGACGACATTCTTCGACGGACGAAAAATTGTTTGACGACGGTTGAGTACGACAGTGACCACTGTGGACTTGCCGCCGTCATACTGCTTCCGAACGACCTTGTGGAACTGGAGGAGTACGTGCCGACGCACTCTTACAACTACGGTAAGACACGTTGGCCGCGCTTTTCCGGTGCCGTCTCAAGGGAACTTCGTTCGAACGGTATTGCGCCACCATGCAACAGGAATCTGTCGAACGTTGAGATCGATGCTCCTGCAACGTATGGAGGATGCAATCCGTAGTACAATGGACAGAACAAATCCTAAATATAGGCAACATGACTCTACGAACATGTACAGAAACGCGACAATCGACGCACTTTACAAACAAAAAAGTAGACTCCTGTCAAGACTAAAACTCTTGCACAGGAGGTTTACTGACCGACACGATTTGGCGATTAGAACTCTGAAGTCACAGATCAAAAATCTCCAACAGTTAATTAAAGAAAACTACAGAATATCTATATCTCTTTTCTGGAACAACAAAATTCGGGCTGTACAGTCCAACAACCCGAGTATGTTTCCGGAAATAAATAAAATTTTTAGGAGAAAAGATCAAAATGACCTTCAGGGTATTAAACTCCAAGGGACGACAGAGAACAGAAACTTACTTATGACAATAGGGATAGATCCGGATGAGGCCATCTTGGATGATGACCACTTTATAGTGGAAGATGCTCAAGAGAAGGTAGATACGGTGGGTGCTGTTTTCGAGCGAATATATAAGGTGAATGAGTGCATTCACCCAAATAACGACCTTGAGAATAGAGCCTTCGTTGGACACTTCTATCTTAGAGACGAGATCTCGCATTGGCGATCCGAGAATCCTGGTTTCATTATGTTCAATGACGACCGACTTGCAAAGGCAGTCATCGCCCAGCGAAACGGGGATAACACCCTGTTCGTTTCTAAGATGGACCTCTTGGACATCTTTCACAAAATAAAGAAAAAGAAGTCAGCAGGAGTCGACGGCATACCCAATGTTGTGCTGCGAAACCTCCCTTCGGAAGCGGTGGACATATACACCACGTTGTTCAACAATGCGCTGAATAATGCATATTATCCAGTGCGTTGGAAGACGGCAGTGGTCCATCCTCTCCTTAAAAAAGGGAAGGATGGTTCCAATCCAGCAAATCTCCGGTCAATTAGTCTTCTCCCGAGTATCAGCAAGGTATTCGAGAAAGTTCTCAATAGAGCTCTGTTCACATGGGCTGAGGACAAACATATTATTCCAGAAAATCAGTTCGGTTTTAAGGCGGGCCATGATACCACACATGCCGCGTCTAAACTAGTATCAGATATTCAATGGAACAAAGCTAAAAATCAGTGTACGGGTGCATGTCTGGTTGACTTGGAGAAGGCTTTCGATACCGTTTGGTTAGACGGTCTTTTCTATAAGTTGATCAGATATGGCATGAGTAAACCACTGCTATATATTCTGAATGACATGCTTCATGGTAGAACGTTTGTTGTGAAAAGTTGCAATAAAACTTCTACCAGAACTTTTAAAATACAGAATGGTCTGCAACAAGGAGCGGTGAATTCGCCTATTTTGTTTAGCATTTTCACCGGCGATCTAATTGGTTCCCTTCACCATGCTATAGCGTACGCCGATGACCTAATCGCGTACAGAACAGGTCCAAAGATCGAGGTCATCAGAATACTCTTGCAGCGTGACTTCGATAAGATTCAGCAATATTGCGATGACTGGAAGTTGAAAATCAACTTCCAGAAATCGGAAACAATTGTGTTTAGAACCTCGTTGGCTCGGGCCTCAAGGGATACGAGAAAGAACTGGCGAAAGCTGGTGATCGTTGATCTATATGGCCACCCACTGCCAAGCAAAGTAGTAGTCAAGTACCTGGGCATTTGGCTAGATCAGTATCTATATTTTAACAAACATATGGATGCGGCTCTGGCCAGGGCTAGAGGAGCTTTTGCTCTGACAAGGCGACTGTTTCACAGCAGTCAACTTGATAGCAGAGTGAAGGTGATTTGCTACATGGCCCTCATAAGGCCAATGATTGTCTATGGGTGCCCTGCATGGTTCAATGTTACAGCGTCTCAGATGGAAAAGATTCGGGTGTTTGAGAGACAGTGTCTACGTACCTGTCTTAGATTGCACAGAACACCAGAGTCGGAGTACAGAAAATATTATCCTAATGAGGTCCTTTACAACGGGGCTCAAGTAAACAGAATCGACAACTTCATGATAAAACTGACTCGGGGTCACACTGCAAGGGCGATGTCTTCGAACAATGGCCTGATATTTGGGGCTTACTACCCCAACATAGAATATATGGAGAGAACACGTTTCAGTGGATTCGTCCCACCGGAGGCTTTCCTCTATTTTGACATGATAGGTTTGATACAGAACAGATTGGCGGTTCCGTTAATCTACCACTGCTGCCGTAAGTCCGTGGAACGACGGCTTCTTTATAACCGGGACGTCGCCGCAGTAGGCGGAGAAGCTGAAGAGCCCCTCCGGCTCAGTAGGGCGGTATCAGATCGCGATCGACGGGACGTTATTAAAACGTCGAAAATGTTCTGGTGGTTGTGTGAGCAACATAGGGAAAATGTTACGGATAGCGAGTCGCCTATGGCTGGCTTACAAAGGTTTAGTGTGTAAGACTTAGGGTATAGGGGGTAGACACAGTGGCAACCAAAAAAAATTTTAAAAATGTAAAAAAAAAAAAAATATATAAAATATTAAAATACAAAAAAATGAAAAAAAATTAAGCGGCGTCGAAAATCAAAAAAAATTGTAAAAAATCAAAATCAAAAAAAAAAAAGTAAAAAAGACTGTGCGTCCCCAAAATCCAAAACAAAAAATAGAAAAAATACAAAACCAAAAAAAAATTATAAAACACAAAAAACAAAAAAAAAACAAATAAAAGCTACTGTGGCTGCTCTAGTTTTAAGTACTTTTTAAGTAGTTTTAATTAGTTTTAAGTAGTTTTAATTAGTTTAAGTAATTTTAAGAAAAACCGAAAAAAAAATGTTCAAGAAAGCAAAGTTTTTTTAGAAATTTTCTTAGCTTTAATACTAGTTATAGTTTAAACAGATTAGATCATTAGGCCAAAAGGCATTAGAAATAAGTTATATAGTGGAGGACCGTTAGACATAAAAAAGGCAAAACCTAGGAATTCAGGGCCAGTCCATGGATTTTCATGAAATTTTCGGAAATGTGTTTTGAATGGCGTATAGAAAAAAGTTAAAAAAAAAAATTTCAACGCTCCGAATTTTTTAATTATTTTTAAAATTAATTATTAACTTTAAGAATTTTATTTTATTTATTTAGGGTATTTAAGATACGGTTTTCCAAAGAGTAAGGATGGATAGGTTTTGTCAAGACAAAAAAAAAGTTGTATGGGAAGGGGGGTCTATATCTCTCCGTGTAGGCGCGAGGTGCAATTTTATATGAAATTTACTCAATTTTTTAAAAAATTATTAAAAATTAACTAACCCACTTACTTTCTCATACTTCAGTGTTTTTTAAAAGCTATTGCTTTGTTCTTTAATAAAAATTTTAATTTGAGTTTACTTAATGAACAGTTTCTGAGAAATCAAGCCTCAAAGTCAAAATTTTGAAAAAAGAAAATGTTTCCTAAAAATTTTTCCTAATAATTTTTTTTTTTACATAATTTTGCCCCATTAAGCGCCATTTTTTCTTTTCATATTCAATGCTTTTATTAGTTTTAATTCAAAAGCAAAAAACCGAACAAAAAAATTTTTCTTGGTTTAAGAGAAATTAAAAAAAAAACGAAAGGTACTTTTTTCTAGAAAACAAAATGTCGTTAATTTCCCGCTAATTGAACTTTTTTCCTGGAAGTGAAATATGAAATGGGTCTTAAATAGCATATTAAAAAAAGTTAAAAAAAATTTTTTTGTATGATCTTAATTTTGATATAAATTATAAATAATTAATAAAATTCTAGAGTTATCTTTTAATTATATTAGTTTTAAGTAAAATTTTAAAACTAAGACCTGTTACCAACTTGAACTTTGGTCTCAAAGGACAGCACATGTAATGATTTGTGCCCCAAATGCTGTTTCCGGTCAAACGTGTTGATAAAACCGAAAAAATGTGGTTTTTTCCCAAATTTTGAGTTTTCAACCAATCAAAGAGACTTAAATCAGTTAAATAAACGGCCCGAAGTTTTTTTTTTGGTGGGGAGAATGCTGATGTAGTGTTCTTTCTTTTAAATAAGAATTGATGCATCCCTTATTGATATTATGTTTGTTTGCATACTGAATGCACGTAGAAAAATTCGCGAGTATTTATTTGGCAAAAAACCATATTTTTTCGGATTCATCAACACGTTTGACCGGAAACAGCATTTGGGGCACAAATCATTACATGTGCTTCCCTTTGAGACCAAAGTTCAAGTTTGTAATAGGTCTTAGTTTTAAAATTTTACTTAAACCTAATATAATTAAAAGATAACTCTAGAATTTTATTAATTATTTATAATTTATATTAAAATTAAGATCATACAAAAAATTTTTTTTTAACTTTTTTTTATATGCTATTTAAGACCCATTTCATATTTCACTTCCAGGAAAAAAGTTCAATTAGCGGGAAATTAACGACATTTTGTTTTCTAGAAAAAAGTACCTTTCGTTTTTTTTTAATTTCTCTTAAACCAAGAAAAACTTTTTTGTTCGGTTTTTTGCTTTTGAATTAAAACTAATAAAAGCATTGAATATGAAAAGAAAAAATGGCGCTTAATGGGGCAAAATTATGTAAAAAAAAAATTATTATGAAAAAAATATTTTCTTTTTTCAAAATTTTGACTTTGAGGCTTGATTTCTCAGAAACTGTTCATTAAGTAAACTCAAATTAAAATTTTTATTAAAGAACAAAGCAATAGCTTTTAAAAAACACTGAAGTATGAGAAAGTAAGTGGGTTAGTTAATTTTTAATAATTTTTTAAAAAATTGAGTAAATTTCATATAAAATTGCCCCTCGCGCCTACACGGAGAGATATAGACCCCCCTTCCCATACAACTTTTTTTTTGTCTTGACAAAACCTATCCATCCTTACTCTTTGGAAAACCGTATCTTAAATACCCTAAATAAATAAAATAAAATTCTAAAAGTTAATAATTAATTTTAAAAATAATTAAAAAATTGAGAGCGGTGAAATTTTTTTTTTTAACTTTTTTCTATACGCCATTCAAAACACATTTCCGAAAATTTCATGAAAATCCATGGACTGGCCCTGGATTCCTAGGTAAAAAGCTTACGGTCCTCCACTAATAGTATAATTTAGAGTACCCGCCTAGGGTCAGTAAGTTAAGAGAGAGAGAGTCGTAAGAGATAGACGTGTTTAACAAAAGTTCCAAATAATTTAAAGAAAATCCAATTTAATTGATTAATTTAATTGTGTTTGGTTGCAGAAAAAGACTGCTAAGTGTTTGAATAGCAAATGTGGTTACTTCAAAGTAAGAAATGACAAACAATTGCAAAAAGTGTAAAAAAACAATTCGCGGAGAATCGGGCTTAAGATGTGCGGGCGTGTGTAATAAAATATTCCACAGTGCAGCCGGTTGCAGTGGGCTCGACTCAAATAGTGCCAATGTTTTGGATACGTGCAAAAACATTTACCTCGTTTCCACTTCGAATTGAATCACACTTCAATTCGAATTAGTGCCAGTGTATACCTACATCGAATTGAAATAGGATTACCCGATCCGATACAGCTCTTCTAGCTGGATCGATTCAAAAGAGTGTGTTTTATACCTAGATTACTCGATTCAGTGGGTAAGTAGATACCTGCATCGAAATCTGAATCATAATCCGATTCGATTACCCGATTCTAAGTGGAAACGAGGTAATTAGGTATATGTGCGACGATTGTGTTTTGTATATACACAACGTTGACCTTGTCTTAAAAGATATGTTGGAAGCAGTGAAGAAGAATAGTGATCACTTAAAAGAATATAAAAATGAGTTTGAAAGTGCGTTAGATGATAACAAGCGGGAAATTATGCATTTACTGCAAGCAATTGAAGAGGGGTATAAGAAGAGAATTGATGAAATGAAAAGTGCGCAAGAAATATGTGAAAAGAGTGTGGCTGAAATAAGTAAAGTGAGTGATTTAAGCAAAGCTTTTAAAGAGCAAGGAGAAAAAATATGTGATGATGTGAAAAAAATGGCAAGCAATAATAATACGGTCATGAAAAGTGTGAAAGAGATGAGAGTTGATATCGTTAAAGAGCTTAAGTCTAATGAGAAGAGCAAGTGTTCATATGCCGATCAAATAAAAAAATCGATTAGTGCTAACGCGCCGGTTATTTTGAAGCCGAGATCAAAACAAGAAAGTGAAAAAACAAGGTCAGATGTTAAAGAGAAAATTAAACCGTCGGAATTAAATGTAGTAGTGAGTGGTATTATGAATAGGCAAAATGGAGCGGTTGCTATTAGATGTGAAACTGATGAGGCGCGGTCAAAATTAGCTGGCGAAATAAAAGAGAAAATGAGTGAAACTTATGATGTGCATTTGCCTAAAATGCGTTTACCTAAAATTTTAATTACTGGATTGAGTGAAAATACGGGAGAAAACAAAATAATTGAAGCAATAAAAAAACAAAACAATTTAGAAGGAAGTGAAATGAAGTGCGTTAAAATGTACAAGTCATTTAAAAATAATCGGGTTTATAATGCGATAGTTGAGATAGACGGAAAAGGTTTCGAATACGTGATGGGATTAAAAAAATTGAACATTGAGTGGGATAGATGCCCAGTGTATGAAAGTCTGACGGTGTTAAGATGTTTTCAATGTTGGGGATTCAACCATAGATCAACAGTGTGTAAGCAGAGCTGCCAGGTATGTGCTAAGTGTGGGGAAGAGGGTCATACTTTCAAAGAATGCAAAAGTGAAAATAAGAAGTGTATTAATTGTAAAAAGACAAAAGAGAGGCTAAGCCTGAGTGAAATTGACGTTAACCATGATTGCAGAGATAGTTGTTGCCCTACGCTGCAAAGAAAATTAAAGATGGAGAACGAAAGAATAATATATTAGCAATCAAATAAATTAATTGAGTGCTTATGTTTAAATATAGGGGGAATGCAAACGAACATTGCTCAATTAGAAGTGTTAATATCAGAAAATAATTTTGAATTTATTTGTGCCACGGAAACGCATGTTACATCTGACGTTCAAGACTCGGAAATAAAAATAAACAATTATAACGTTGTTAGATGCGATAGTATATCGAAGCATACGGGAGGAGTAGTTTTTTTCATAAAGCCCGAATGGCAAGTTCAAGAAATTGTTAATATAGCAATTGGTAAAATGATTTGGTGGTTAGTTATCAAAGTGTATTCAAAGAACAGAAATATCATTTTGGTTGGAGTCTATAGATCCCCAAACTCTCCTGAAAATGTTTTTTGTGATTTTTTTAGAGAGAAGATTGAAGATATTGTGAGTGCCGAATATACTGAAGTAATTATAATGGGTGATTTTAATATAGATTGGTTTTCACAAGGGACATACAAAACATGTATTTATGAAAGTCTTTCGGATACTTCATTAAAACAAATAGTTACTGAGCCGACGCGTGTTACAGAGACCTCTTCTTCTTTGATAGACTATGTAATTACTAACGGTAAAAATGTAAGTGCGAAAGTAAACGCGGAATTTAAAATAAGTGATCACGAATCACTAGTAATCAACATCGAAACTAGTAGTGTTAAAGAGAATCGTAGTAAAAAGGTGATAAAATCATTGTTATTCAAAGAAGACCGTTTTCGTAGAGAGCTATTGAATGGTGGAGCCTCAAGTTTCAGAAGTAATGTTGCGGTGAATGATTTAGCAGTATCGATAAGTTGTATAGTAAAGTCTGCTTTAGAAAAAATGATGTTTCATAAAACAATTGTTGGAAGAGAGAATTTCTGTTGGTTCGATAATAACTTGCGTAGCATGAAGAAAAAGAAAGTTCAACTTCATCGGATAGCCGTGTGGTCAAATAATAGTAGTGACTGGAACAGGTATAAGATATACAGAAATAAATATGCGAATGAGCTTCAATGTGCTAAAAATAATTTCATTACAAAAAAAATAGACCAAGCTACCGATCAAAAATCAATGTGGAGGACGATTAAAACACTTGTGCTTAGAGAAGAGAAGAATGAAGTGGGAGAAATAATCTGTGATGGTGAATCAATTAAGTGTAAAAAGGAGATAGCTAATAAGCTTAACTATTTTTTCATTAAAAGTGTAGAGGAGATAAATGATAAAATACCTTTCGTACAATATAAAAATCTGGTGAATCATAATGATGAATTATCCTTTAAGTTTAAATTAGTTAATATGAGCGAATTAAGTAGTATTCTTAAAAATATGAATAATAAAAGAGACTTAAACGGTTTGTCGTCTAAAATGATACTGTGTGCTTTGGACATTATTGGCCCTTCTTTCTTAAGAGTCATAAACGAATCTCTACGAAATGGTATTTTCCCTCATCATTGGAAACAATCATCGGTTGTGCCAATAGAAAAGGTCAAAAAGACATTAAATCCCGCGGAGTTTCGACCGGTCAATATGCTAATAACGGAAAGTAAAATTTTAGAAAAAGTTGTTCACGGGCAACTACAAGCTTATATGGAAACTAACCATATTTTGACGGACTACCAATCAGGATTTAGGCAGCAGCATAGTTGTGAATCACTTCTAAATCTAGTTGTGACGGAATGGAAAACAGAAATAAAGGACAAAAAAGTGGTTGTTGCTGTCTTTCTGGACTTGCAAAGGGCGTTCGAGACAATAGATCGGGATATACTTGTGCTAAAATTGGAGAAATACGGAATAAGAGGAGGAGAACTACAATGGTTCAAAAGTTATCTGTCAGATCGAACTCAAAGAACAAAGATATCTGATGACTTTTCGAGTGTCCTAGATGTAACGTTGGGTGTACCTCAAGGAGCAGTGTTGGGAACTCTTCTTTTCATCATTTACATAAACGATTTGGAGAAGGTGCTGCAGCATGCTAAAACCAGGCTTTTTGCGGATGATACGTTGCTGTATGTTACTGGAAATTCAGCGGATGACTGCATCAATCAACTAAATGCTGATCTGGATAGAGTAGGGGTCTATTTAAAAATGAATAAATTGAAGCTGAACACAAACAAAACAAAGGCAATTATAATAAATGGTGTTTCAGATATAAATATTATAAGTAATGGAGAAATAATTGAGAAAGTTGATGAGATAAAATACTTAGGGGTGGTTTTAGATAAGAAATTAAATTTTGAAGCTCATTTAAATTATGTGTGCAGTAAAATTGCTAAAAAAATCGGGTTCTTCCAAAGGATCAGGCGCAAAATTTCATTAGTATGTGCAATAAGAATATATAATGTAATGATAAAACCACACTTCGAATATTGTTCAACGATACTTTTCTTAGGACCCAATCAAATGATTAATAGGTTACAAAAACTACAAAACAGAGGAATGAGATGTATTCTGATGTGTAACAGACTAACTCATATACAGTATATGTTAAATACTTTAAAATGGCTTTCAATTAATCAAAGAATGATAATGAATGTGTTATTTTTTATATTCAAAATCAAAAACAATATGTTACCAAGATATCTATCTAGTCAAATAGTTTACGTTGCCGATGTACAGCCATATAACCTTAGAAGTGGTGGAAATTTTAGATTACCATTTTGCACAACATCAAGATCTCAAAATGTATTATTGTATAAGGGTTTCAAGTTATATAATACCTTGCCAAGTGATTTAAAATCCGAAAATAATGTGATCGCTTTTAAAAGAAAACTAGTTACGCATGTGAAAGCCAATTATAGCTAATAAAATCATTAAAACTAGTAATTTTATGAATATAAATAAATTTTGTTAAACTTTTCATAAGATACCTATATAGATTATTAATAGTTACTATTGTAAATAATTAATAGCTGATGCTAAATAAATATATACATACATGCGTGTGTATGCTACTACAAAAAAAAAAAATTAAGTTATTATGTAAGATAGTTTAAACATTTTTGATAGCACGTAAGTAGTTATAAGAAAGAACAATAAAAATGAATTTAAAACTTAAAAAAACTGAAACTGAGCATGTCCGCCTGTTAATCCAGAGGTTCGAGTGCGAATCCCACCAGAGGCAAAAATGTTTTTTCTACGGGTATCGCCTTTCGCGAGGAATTGGCAAGTCCTCCGTTAGTATTCATTGCCATGAAAAGCGCTCTCTCGATTAGCCGTTCGGAACCGGTAGAAAATTGTAGGTCCCCTCCATTCCCTCACAAGGGATGGTTGTGAGAAATGCGCTAGGCCCAGGGGCTCCTCGCTATGTTGCGCCACCTATTTATTTATTTATTTTATCATTATTCAAAAGGACTTACAGCAAAAAAAAACATAACTGCTTTCATTTTTTTGTTGTGGTTTGTGTGTCCAGGGTGTCGGGACTGCTCTAATCGGCGGCAAGGCGGCTTTCAACTACAGCTGTGTTGATTCCTGTTTAGTCCCTTTTTACAGGACTTACTGAGGGGCTTCTTTGTAAATTCCTTCGCACTTTCACAATTGTTGTCTTTTAGTAAACGGGTATTTACTTTATCGCGCACAAAAATTAACTTGTAACACCTTTTATTAAATGGGTATTTACTTTATCGCGAACAAAAATTATCTTGTAACACAATTAAAACAATTATGACTATAGCAGTCCCTGTTGCTCGGGCGCCAGTTAAGAAAACATAAGTTGAGTTTCCAAAAAAATATATTTTTTCTGCAGCTAGATTACCTGACCTTTATCGAGTATTTATTAAGACTGAACTTATTACAATTAATTGACTACCAAACATGCATTCGATTTATTATTAATTTTGAGGTGTCAGCTTAGGTGTTTGGGTATGGGGTAATGTTGTTCTTGGAATTGTTTATTGCATTCTTCGTTCGTTGTTTTTTACTAATTTCGTCTGTGAGAACGGAAATTAGGTCGTGTCATGGAACTGCTGGCGTAGCTAATATTCTGTACGTTAACTTATACACGTATTACAAAATAAATTTATTCGTCCCATTTCAAGAACACTCAGTTCACCAATTAACCGAGAGGTTTGCGAAACACCGTAAAGCAGTATTGGCATTATCTGGTGTGCTACTTTAAAATTTTGAAGTATTCGGCAGTGCTACCCGAAAGAAGTACACCCGTCGTCAAAGTACAACTTGAAGTTACCTGTACACCTTAATGTGAAGGCACCCAGGAAAGAGTGACTTTATTGTGGGTGGCTAATTGAAATAGACATGTAAGGCAGTTCTAAACTAGTTTGGATTCGATTTTGTTTGAGGACAAAGCCCAACAGCTTCTATCTCCAAAAGTCTAGATTCCGCTTCAAAATCCAGGAGTTTACTCTGCACCTTGTAGCTGTGGTTCATCTAATATAGGTGAAACTAAATGACCAATTTGAATAAGGCTAAGGGAAAATTTTAAAGCCATACAAAAGAATGAAGTGACCAAATCAGCTGTATGTGAGCACTTAGCTTATAATAAAGATCATTGTATGCATTTCCATCAAGCTGAATCGATCTCGACGGAAAGATCTTACATCCCCAGACTGGTGCGAGGAATCGAAATAAAAATGTACTTAAATTTCTATCGAAATAACTGTTTTAATCTTTCCTCTGCTTGGGATTCACTAATCAACATATTAAAGGTGAACAAAATTAAAGTAAAAAACAACAATAAAGACAAAAATAACAACAACCGAGCAACTGACTAGGCAAGTTTGCTTGTTCACGAGTTAACACACTTTCACATTAACAAGAATGGCCGTTGCAACCAATTCCAAAGTAAGCACAGCTGCACCGGTACAATTTACAAACAAGAACAAAACAAAGAATAGAGCAATAACCACACCCACTTACTAACCATCAGTCTACCTGTGACCACGACGCGACGTATGTAATCAAGTCGAAACGTCGGGCAACAAAAATCAATAACTCGTTTGAATAATGCATGATATGGTCGGGGGAAAAACATGCCAAATGAATCGAACCTCAGTATCGTATGCCAATCCTAAAGAAGGGAGACCCTCAAATTTGCGCCAATTATAAAGGGTTATCCCTATATAATTGGCGCAATTATTATTAAAAGTATACAAATTAGCCTATTCATATTAAATAAACTGTGCACAGTGGCTTCATTGACATTTATACGTTCATTTATTTGTTGATTTTTATACGTTTTTTAATCACAAATCATCAAAATGAGTCGTGAAACAAGAGCCAAATCATCCAGTGAAGATTCAGCTGATCTGTCACTCGTAGATCTGGCAAATCTCATCAAGCGTACTGCAAAAAATTTAAGTAAACTAATTGACGAGAAAGTAAACAATCTGCATAAAAATATATCAGCGAAATTTGATATTAAAATAAGTGATTTGGAGAAAAAGTGCAATGACTCTGATAATAAAATAACTGTTGTAAGCGCAGCGTTTAACAAGAAATTGTCTGACCTTGAACAACAATTGGCAGTAGTGAATTCGCAGTTAGAAGTTATTAGCTCCAAGTCACTAAGTTGCGAGCGAAAACAATTTTCTCGTGATCTAATTTTGAAAAATGTTCCCTGCAATCCGTCAGAGAACCTGAATAATATTTTCTATGGCATCACAAAACTAATTCAATGCGAGAACATTTTACCATCAGTTGTGCTCAGGTTACCCATTAACACCACCGCCAATGGAGAAAAAAATACATCACCTCCGATTGTTATTAAGCTCTCGAGCTCATCTCAGAGGCAAACCGTTTTGGCGAAAATGTTTGCCCACACGAGACAAAATATACATAGCTTGTTCCTGAATGTCATTGAAACTGATGCTAACGCAGCCTGTCACAAACCGAAAGCCTTTGTGACAATGACAGATCAATCCTAAACATGGCTCCTAAACTACGCAGGGAGAAGAAACTGCTGAAAGTTTATTCGTTCCTAGGCAAAATTTGTGTTCAATCAACTGAGAAAGTGTCAAAAACATACGTAAATTCTATAAGGCAACTGGAGGACATCATACGCAGCAATGAAGCAGCCTAAAATTTCTTTTATTATTTTCAAAATTGTAATTAGTTTTTCTATTACATCATATTATATTTGTGAGTTCCGGTTTTGGTTTATTGTAAAACTATACATGTATATTCATATTTCTTCACTATTTATCTTCTTATTTCTCTATTCTTATTTTAATTTTCTTTTTCTATCTCTTTTTTCTCTCTTAACAAGAAAAATATTTGCTGATAATTCTGTACTGTACTATATAGTGGAGTGTGGAGGGCCGTAAGCTTTTTACATAGGAATCCAGGGCCAGTCCATGGATTTTCATGAAATTTTCGGAAATATGTTTTGAATGTCGTATAGAAAAAAGTTAAAAAAAAATTTCACCGCTCTCAATTTTTTAAATATTTTTTAAATTAATTATTAACTTTTAGAATTGTCTTTTATTTATGTAGGGTGTTTTAGACATGGCTTTCCAAAGGCTCAGGATGGATAGGTTTGGTCAAGACAAAAAAAAATTTTTTCATATTTTATCCATATGATTTGCGCAAAATATGGCTGTTGTATCAGACAACCTTTTGTAAATAGCTACTCCTGCTTCCTTCTGAAACTCGCAACTAAATTAGGAATATCATATATTTCTTCGTCATACCCAGGAGAGTTTTCGTTAAGATTAATTTATTAATTTTTTAACGATAGTGTTCATTGCTAGGTCTTATAAATGCGCTCGTAAACTTTGACAATTGAATGAAAAAAAGGAGAATGTATTATTTTTAAAAAGGAAATTAATTAATATTTGAGCAATCGTTTTCAAGCTATTTTCATGCAACCGTTTCAATTCCATGGATAATTAATCGCAATGAATTGTTGATCTCTTTTGATTTTTTGTCAAGTTTGAATCATCGATCAGTACGTCTCCTACTCTACCATGATGAAATTTCCAGCTCGTCCGTGTATCTTCTTGAGTAACCAAGAGCAAACCTATATCAGTTACTCTTGATAATGCTACGTTAACCAATTCTCTTGGGTGACAACGATTGTATTCATAAACAATCCCCCTTTTTTATGGTGTCTCTTAGGTCTCTGGTTAGATCAGCATCAATATTTTAACAAACATGTGGATGCGGTTCTGGCCAGGGCTAGAGTATCTTTTGCTCTGACGAAGCGACTGATTCACAGCTGTCAACTTGATAGCAGAGTGAAGGTGACTTGCTACAAGGCCCTCATAAAATAAACAGAATCAACAACTTCATGACAAAACTGACTCGTGGTCACATTGCAAGAGCGATGTCTTCGAACAATGGCCTGATATTTGGAGTTTACTACCCCAACATAGAATATATGGAAAGAACACGTTTCAGTGGATTTGTCCCACAGGAGGCCTTTCTCTACTTTGACATGATTGGTTTGATTCAGTAAATGTTGGCGGTTCCACTAATCTACCACGTATGTCGTAAGTCCCTAGAACGACGGCTCCTTTACAACTGAGACGTCGGTCGCAGCAGTAGGCAGAGACGTTGAAGAGCTCCTCCGGTTCAGTAGGGTAGTCTCAGATCGCGATCGACGCCGACGGGGCGTTATTAAAACGTCAAAATTGTACTGGTGGTTGTCGGAGCAACAAATTGGAAACGATATTGATAGCGAGTCGCCAATGGCTGCCTTGCAAAGGTTAAGAGTGTAAGTCTTAGGGTATAGGGAGTGGGCATAGTGGCAATCAAAAAAATCCAAAAAAAAAAATATATGTATATAAAGAAAAGCTGCATCAAAAACCAAAAAAAGTCAAAAAATATAGGAATCCAAAATAAAGTGTAAAAATAAAGCTGCTTCAAAAATAAAAAAAAAAATCCAAAAAAACCTAATAATAAATACAAGAAAAAAAATATATAAAAGCTACTGTGGCTGCTTTAGTTTTCAGAAGTTTTAAGTAGTTTTAATTTGTTTTAAGAAAAAACAAAAAAATGTGTTCTAAAAAATTAAGTTATTCCCATTTTCTTAATTTAAATGACATTTATAGTTCGAAATATACATATTTTGTATCTTCAGGCTGAAAGGCATTAATAATAAGTTATTGAATAATTTGGAGTACCCGCCTAGGGTAAGTTAATTAAGTTATTATGTATAAGCTAGTTTCAACATTTTTGGTAGCATGTAAGTAGTTGTAAGTTAAAGAAAAATAGAAAATGAATATTTAAAACCAGATCTAAAAAAGTCGTTGCCTAGTATATTCAGGATCGGGGAGAGTACGATAACTTTGGCGACAGGAAATAATAACGGTTTTTGGTGGAGGGGTTCAATACAAGCATTTTTTACTACGGCAGACGGGTGGGGAGGGGGGGGTATATCCTCTATATCGCTCCGTGTAGGCGCAAGGGGCAGTTTTATATGAAATTTGCTCAATTTTTTAAAAAATTATTAAAAATCAACTAAGCTATTGCTTTGTTCTTTAATAAAAATTTTAATTTGAGTTCACTTAATGAAACGAGTCAAAATTTTGAAAAAAGAAAATATTTTTTCTAAATTAATTTTATTTAATTAATTTTTTTTATAATTTTGCCATTTTTTCTTTCCATATTTACTTTTATTAATTTTTATTCAAAAGACAAAAACGGAACAAAAAAGTTTTTCTTGGTTTAAGAGAAATTAAAAAAAAAAACGAAATGTACTTTATTCCAGAAAACAAAATGTTGCTAATTGAACTTTATTTCCGGAAGTGAAATAAAAAAAAATGTTAAAAAAAAATTTTCATGTGATCTTCATTTTAATATAAATTATAAATAATTATTAAAATTTTAGAGTTATCTTTTATTATATTTGTTTTAAGCTAAATTTTAAAAAGAAGACCTATTACAAATTTAAACGTTGGGCTTAAGGGACAATACATATATTGATTTGTGCCCCAAATGATGTTTCCGGTGAAACGAGTTGATCAATCCGAAAAAATATGGTTCTCGAATTTTTTCTTAGATGGACAGCATGCTGATGTAGTGTTCTATCTTTTAAGTAAGAATTAATACATCCCTTATTGATATATTTTTGTTTGCATACTGAATGCACGTAGAAAAATTTGCGAGTATTTATTTGGCAAAAAAACATCCGCCGTATTTATAATCGCATTTAAAACTCCGAGAGACTTTAAAACACGCTTATTCGTTGATTAAAACAAAAATCGTATTTATAATCATTTTTCGTTAGTGAATAAAAGGCTGATTAGCTTAAACGCAGAAATGCGTTTTTTAAGCGTGTCTTAAGCGTGTTTTAGCGTATAAATGTCATTTGATTTTAAGTATTGAGTTGTCATTCAGTGGTTTATTTACATCTTTGAGAAATTTAAAAATAACTAAAATTGAAATGTACTCAAAATACATTAACTTTCTACATAATTTGGATGTAGTAAATGTGTTTTCAACTGAAAGAGATAGAGCGCAGAAAGTCTACAAAAAAAGATTTGATTCGATGAAGCTTAAGGAATCATTATTTAGGCAGAAATATATATATATATATATATATATATAATTTTCTAAATCGAATAAGAAGAAAATTATAGACCTGGTGAAAACTGATTTGGTAGGATCGAAGCGATTAGGCCATATTCCTGTTGATTTACAAGTGATGGCAGCTATATATATGTATATAAAATAATAAAACCATTTTAAAATAAATACATTAAAGGCACTATAAAATACTTAATATTGGGGACGAAATGAGGTATATTAAGTGTTTTATAGTGCCTTTAATGTATTTATTTTAAAATGGTTTTATTATTTTCTATAGATGCAAGATGATGGCGCTGACATTCACGGATTCAGCCAGCCTACCCTTAGTGTTATTTGTAACAAGGTTGCAAGAGCACTTGTTTCAAAGAGTGCACTCTTCATTAAAATGCCAACGCAAACGTCAAAGCAAATAACGAGATCAATGTATTTATGCGGATTCGAGGTTTCCTATGTGTCATCGGGGCAATAGACTGCACCCATATTAAAATTTCAAAAGTTGCAGGACCAGCAGGACAGTATTATATTAACCGGAAAGGATTCTACTCGCTAAATACACAAGTTGTGTGTGCCTCAGCCCTAAAAATTCGAGATATCGTGTGTAGTTGGAGGGGAAGTACTCACGATTCTCGAATTTTTAGGGAAACTAGAATCAAGGAAAGGTTTGATAGGGGTGAGTTCAAAGGACGATTACTAGGAGATGGAGGACACGCGTGCTCTATCATTCTTTTCACTCAACTACTCAATCCCCGAGCTCATGCGGAAGAGCAATACAACATAGCCCATATAGCCACGCGAAATACTGTTGAAAGGTGTTTTAGAGTGTAGAAAAGTCGTTTCAGGATTCTTCTGACAGGATCTCGATGCTCACTCGAAAACACAAAAACAGCAATTATAGTTTTGGCAGTCTTACTAGGCCTGTGTAAATTATGATCGATTCGATCTTTTTGATTCGATCATTCAAAAGTATTGATGATCGAAATCATTCAAGTCCTAATCAATCGATCTCAATCAATCTCGATATTCGATCTCAATTACAAAATTATACCTACTATGCATTTTGATTCGATATTTCATTTCCATTTAGTTTCGATTTCGATCTTTTTGACTCCATCTTATTCAATCATTTGAATGAGTACGAAAACTTTACGTTGCTCTCTCTTTCATGGTGCAGTAAAGGGTGGAGTCATAACTCATAAGCAGTTTAGGAATGATGTTGATGTTGGGTAGATGAGAAATGATTTAATGGATGTTTGTATGTATGCGTCAAGCATTTCTAGCCGTGTTTGGTGACTTCGGGACATAATGGTATAGCTTATCGGAATGATGTTGAGTAGATGTAGGATACATACACACATGTATGTTTGTTAACATTTTCAGTGCGAGCAATTCTTCAAGTTTGAAAGAGAAATCTTCCCGAGCTAATGTTGCTTCAAAAAATATATTGTTGCCTATGCCTCCACGGCACCAAACCACGCCCACGGTTAAGTTGGTTTGACGCATACCAACATACTATTTAATTTGGTTCAATTCAAATCGTACAACTACAAACTAAAATGATTGAAATCGAAACAGAACGAGAAAATAAAAATGATTGAATGAGCGATCGATTCAAATGATCGAATCATTTAGTAAACCGATACTTGATCGAATCGATCATCAAAAATGATCGATTTACCCAGGCCTAAGTCTTACACAACTTAGCAATTTAGTTCAAGGACATTGCCTGAGGTAAAAATAAAATATACTAGTATACTAGTAGTCAATAGCTTTTTTTTCTTTCCTTAATCATAATGTAGGTATTGATGAATACGAAGACGAAAACATCCGTGCTGAGCAAAGTCTACATTCCGAAATGGAAGCCTTTGAAGATGAAAGAAATTTAACACGAAGCGTTTTTATTCAACAACATTTTAATTAAATATATCTTACGTACTAATAAACACAAAAAAATTAACTTAAATCACAATTCATTTATTAAACCTAGGAGAACATAAAAAAACTTAACTAGCATTCAATTGCAACAATAATTAAAAAAAAAGAATAAGAAAAACAGATTAACAAAAGAAACACAACGAAAAACAAAACGAAAATAATTAAGTATCTTTCAAATGCTTTCAATTTAAGGAGGTGAAGCTCCTCCAATTGTTCCTTCTACCTTGCCTTGAGACGCATACTTTCCTCGTGCTCCACCTTGAGGAATTGAAGCTTTGCCTCATGCTCTTGTTTCATGTACTGTAGCTCCTTCTCCTTTTTGTTTTTCTCCAAGTTGAAGAACCTCTCTTTCATGTCATCTACCTTGGGGATTTTCTAAGAAAAAAGTTATTATGAAGTAATTAGCAATAAGAAAATATTTTCAACCCACAAACCTTATTCCTCTTGGGTTCTTTTTTTTGGCGCGGAACAAGAGTTTTCTCTGGAGAGGATAAGATAGCGTCAATTTCCTCTTCCAAAAACTCAACCATTTGGAAGGAGTTATCTATTTCTATTTCTTAGATTTCTGCCTGAGAAAGTTAAAAAAATTAGACTAACTTCATTCTTTTTTTACAATTTAGCTTACTTGTGCGGTGCTGTGGCTATCATCCTTGTTGGTATTTGAAGCGGTTGGTTCGTTTTCCTTATTCTGTCAAGAAACAAAAGCATTATACCATGAACAACTTTACAACATGTTATTTACATGTTACATACCAAGTCCTTTGATGAAAAATCGCAATCAAACACATTTTCATCTTCCTCGAACTCATGAGGAATCAGCTCCACCAGCTTCATATCGTCAGCATCATTTGACTTTGGAGCTGAATCACCACGTGTAGCATTTCTCATTTTTTTGAAGGCAAAAACACTAGCTTTCGCCCGCAACTGTGCGTTTGGAGTTGCGTTGTCTCCCTCTTCACCGCACTTATTTCATTGAAGCTAAAATTATTTACATTAAAGTTAATTTAACAATGCTATTGTGCTTACCAAAAAAATTTACATACCTATTTGTTATGTCTTTCCACGCTTCTCTTCTTGATTTTGTAGTGTTTGTATCAGTCTTCTTGTCTTCTATTACGTGTATTCTTTCCTCTACTAGCTGTCGCAAAAGAGCCTGTTGATATTCAAAAATATTACAATAAGTTTGAAAATGCTTACAAATTTGGTTTAGATTTCAAATACAACAATGAAATCTTCAAGTGGATTTAAAATGAATCCAGAAAACACATATGTAAGGCAGACACATTCCCAACCCTAAATCGTTTTTAAGTAACGTTATTAAATGTCCAACTTTTCCCATTTCTCTCGAAAAGCTGAACATTTTTGAAAAAACTGAAAAATCGTAAACATTTGCAAACAAAACAAAACAAAGTCGCATCATTTAATTTCACACGGTCAATTCTAAATGGATGGACTTACAGCTAAGAGTTGTGTGTTGTGGGTGGTTTGGTGAGCTACTACTCCGTGTGACCTTCAATATGGCCTTTTGCAATAATTGTTTTTGCAGGCAACAGATGCGCTTATTTTTTACATTTTGCAGGTATCTAGGTCCTACTGGACCCATTTTTCGTAGTATGTACCACCTATAAACTAATAAAGCTACCTACTTAATTAACTGCGTTGCTGTGAAGTAGGGACCTAGGAACACTTATCATTTTATAAATTACATGCTGAAATTGATTTCTATACAACCGAACTGTGTAGAAGAAATTTGGAAAACTGAACATTTAATGATGCTATTTTCAAACAGGTTAACGTACAGAGATGAATCATGTATTTCCTGAATCTGTGTTTAGTTTGCCGTATAATTTTATTGTAATGCAAACCCACCTTTTAATACCAATTTCCTAATCGAAAACGTTCAACCGAAAACACAAGCGGCAACACTAGTGTAAGTGTAGAAATATACCAGGGGGGGAAATGTTTGACAGCAAATACTGGAATGTGGAGACCATGTGGAAATTACTGGGAGGTTTTTGATATTTGATATTTGATATTTATTGTGTATATGACAACTGTACATTAAGATAACTTATAACTAGTACAGGATATATAAAGTAGTTAAATTAAGGATGTGCAAGAATGTAAATACAAAAGGAATTGAACTAAAACGTATTGAAAAGTTAGTTACAATTATATAAATCTTTTAAACAAACATTAATAAAAAAAAGGGGGAAATGAGTAAAAGAAAAGCAAAGTCGTCACCAATATGTGAATATTTGAATACAAAAAAAAAAGGATGTACATATAATTAAAAGTATATTACAAAGTTCAGCTCAAATTGCAGAAATATTCAAAGCAGAGTTTATAAAACCTTCTGTGTTTGATTCCAGACCTCAAATGACTGGGAAGATTATTCCACAGCCTGACAGCACAAACGAAAAATTGCCTGCGTGAAGTTAAAAAGGCAAACGTGGTAAAGCGTAACAACGTATAACGATTGGAGAAGCAAAAGTCTAGTTTGTCGTAAAGATAGCTGGGAGTCTTGTTAATGATAAGCTTGAAAAGAAAAGAACAGCAACGATATTTCAAGAAAGCGTGTAGGCTACAACCTAAGAGCTGATGAGCCTTAGAAGAAACACCAAGATCGTACCTTCGAAGATTAAAAACAAATCGAGCAATTGAATTGAATGCAACTTTGAATTTTTGCAGTGATTGGGAATCGAGATCTGCGAACAGTTCGCAACCATATGATAGGATGGGTATGACTAGCGCTTTGACCAATTTTAATTTAACATCAGTAGGTAGGAATGCTTTCGTTATAGATAACCCTCTTAGTGAAGCATAGATTTTAGAGATTACGGAATTGATATGCGCATCCCAAGTCAACGTATTGTTGAATATTAAACCGAGATTTTTTGCCTGGGTCACATACTCAATTTGGCTAGCACTTAAGTAAAGAGGAGGAAAGTCTTCAAAATGAGGTTTATTTTTTGAAATTGGAACTGCTTTCGTTTTTCCCGGATTAAGTTTGAGCCCATTACGTGTGGACCAATCGAAAATTGAACATAAATCAGCATTCATTTTACTTATTGCGTCTTCGATCATTTCGAAAGGAAAACTAATATATAACTGGACATCATCCACGTAGATATGATATTGACAATAAGACACTACTGATGGCAACTCATTGATGAACATAGAAAATAGTAAAGGCCCAAGGATAGATCCTTGAGGGACGCCGACACCAACATTGAGGAATGATGATAAATTGCCATTAATCGACACAGCTTGCCTACGATTTGTCAAATATGAATAAATAAGATTTTTGGTTGTATCAGAGAAATTAAAATAAGTTGTCAGTTTATCACAGAGTAGTTTTGAGCTTACACAATCAAATGCTTTCGAGAAGTCAAGAAGTGTTATCACAGATGTATATTTCCTATCAATAGCCAGCCTTATATCATCAGAAACCTTAACAAGTGCTGAAGTGCAACTGTGTCCGGATCTGAATCCTGACTGCAGTGGGCTTAAAAGATGATTTTGGTCTAAATAATTTTTGATTTGGTTACTTATGATTACTTCAAAAGCTTTCGATAAAAATGGAAGAATGGCGATCGGTCTGTATTCACTTTTTACACCTTGCTTCGGGATAGGGATAATCTAAGATTTTTTCCAGGAGTTGGGGTAGACTGAGGTCATAATAATGGTATTAAAGGTGTGGGTTATATGAGGAAGTATGAGAGGTAAAAGGATTTTTAGGAAGTCAGGATGAAGGTTATCTAACCCAGTAGACTTGGATTTAATAGAAAATATAGCATTTCCTACTTCATATTCATCTACTATGTGAAATTCAAAAGCATCATCCCTATCATTGGATATTATTGTAGAAGTGCAAGTAGAGAAAGAATTGTGCGGGGAGCAGAACTTAAGGTTCAACTGCTCTACATCAATATTTTCATGGGGCACATACGTGCGTTTATTCACACCAATGTTGCGAATTTCTTTCCACAGGAATTTTGATGATCGATTAGAATTGAATCTATTTTTATAGAAATTTTGCTTAGCTCCTCTTATTAATTTGGTAACCTGGTTGCGTAATGTTTTGAAATTACTTAGCATTTCTGCACACCGGAAACGTTTCCAGCGACGATATGAGATATCTCTAGCTTTTATTGCATTTAAGATTTCATTAGAGATCCATGGACAACTAGTAGATTTAATCTCTCGAGTCTTAATTGGAACATGCTTATTAAAAAGATTGTCTATGGCTGAGGTTATAAAATCGACTTGATTGTCAACGTCAGATGTCATGAAAACTGTTTGCCATTCAATTGCAAAACAATCGTTGAACAAATTTTCAACATTGATATTTTTAAAGTCCCGATACTGGAAAGATTGTGGAGGAGTAGTCTCATAATATAAATCAAAAGTAGCGAAAATAAGCTCATGATGCGAAAACACAGGAACGGATAACTGACTAGAACACGTTACAAGACTTACATCACTTACCAAAAAAACATCTAAGAGTGACGGAACACAGTTTGGCATGAAATGGGTTGGCTCAACACTATTTAAAAACGAAAGTCCCAATGAATACATAGAAGATTTAAACGAAACAGACGAAGATAGAAGAAGATTTATATTAAAATCTCCGCAGAGTATTAATTTAGGTGAACGGTAGGACATTTCCTCAACAATCGGAGAGATCACACTTGAGCTAGCTATACGTGGTGGCATGTAAATAGTACCGACGCTGCATCTATTTTCACCATTGAACAAGTCTATGAAATAATAATCACCATCTGAACACTTGGCATGAGATGATTGAATATTATTTTTGACATAAATTGCAACACCTCCTCCTGTTTTTTGAGTTCGGTCAGCTCGATAAGGTTTTTTGAATCCTCTTAGGGAGAAAAAATTGCTATTAAGAGAAGGGTGGAACCATGTCTCCGAGACACAAATTATGTCAATTAAACTGTCTTCAAATATCAATCTAAACTCATCAAACTTATTAACAAGGCTCTGAGCAGTAATGTGGCAAATATGTAAACCATTACTATTTTTACAGAGTGTGTTTATTAGGAGTTTATTTTTTTCGTTTATGCTGTTAAACCCAGTGTCATTGTTGCTGCCCATTATGGCAACAAAATTCTAAAACAAGGCTGGAATCAAAAAGAGAAATTCTGTAAACATTTGTTTTATAAAAAGGAGAGCTGAACATCATAGACAAGAATTGAGTACAAACAGAGAAAGAAAACTTGGTGCGACAGAGAGAGAAAGTTTAAAGTAAACAGTAGATTATGAAATTCTTGCAATAAAACAATCATTTTAACTACCATTAATTTGTAGAACATTGTTTGCGTCAGGTCCGACGGCATTCCTCAGATCGTCAAGCGTGTAGATGATGAAAGGATTTCCAATGTTGGGAGTGCTGATGTAGATTTGTCCGTTGAAAGAATGCACAGATTTGAGTAGAGACTTTTTTTTCAGTCTCTGTGCATAACGATGCAACTGATAATTATTTTTTGTGAGACAATCGTTGCTTTTCGGCGAATCGATGTTAATTGCACTGAGTCGGAGGGGAGTTTTTTTAATTTTTCGAAAGCTCGTCACAGCATGCATAAATTTTTGCTTCTCACGCTTCTGCACAAATTTCAGTATGATGCTGGCATCAGTGGGAGAACTTCGTTTTGTTTTGGCGCGAAAAATATTTTGAAGCTGAGCGGGCTGAATATTTACGGTGGAGCAGATATTTTGGCAAATGGTCTCCAAATCTTCTCCAGGAAATTCTGGTACACCAACAATAACAGCATCAGAACATATTTTCTCTCTCTCGAACTGATCAACGATGCGCTCAAGTCGAATTACATCATGTTTGGTTTTTCCAATTGTTCTTCAAAAAATAATTTATTATTATTAATCTGGGCATTTAAACGGTCTTCCAATGCAGCTAGTTTGTCATTCAGTGAATTATTGAAAGTATTCAACCACTTATCCAACTTGTCTTCCATACGGCTCCACAGTTTATCAGCAATACCAGTCGAATTGTTTGCATCTCTCGGAGATAGAACACTTCCTTGTTGTTGTGAGCGAGTTCCTCTGTTAGACATTTCGATTTCTTGTTCGCACAATTAATAAAGTATAAACTATAATTAATGCTAACACAAGAAAAATTGAACTGAGATGGATGTTCAAACGAATGGTAAAGTGATGTGCTAGTTGTAATGCATTCAAACTGGGGATTTAAAGCTAAAAAAAGGAATTTAATCGGATGACTGTGAAAACACGTCTAGCTTGTTTGCATGTTACTATCTTACTCAGGTTCTAGATGTAGTGTCATTTGAAATAAATAGGCCGCCGAGGCAACCAGATATCAGTTTTGATTATAGAGTGATAATGTTAAGACTTAAGAGTGAGTTAATTTGATTATTGGTTGAGTTGAAATCGAATAAAGTAGATACTGAATAAAAGTGGTAGAATTAAATGAAAGGTAAAGTTTTATTTTTGCGAACTAAGCGCACGTTACATTGGTGTCCGAAGTGTAAATAAAACTTATTTGATAAAAATAACGTATTTAACTAGTGAAGTGTGAAAAAAAAGTTAAATACAGTGAAAATGGGTAAGTTGTTGGAAGAGCTCAACTGCTTTGAGCTTAAAAGTGAGCTGGGTAAGAGAAATCTTTGTAGAGCGGGATCGAAAAATGAGCTCGTTCTGCGCTTGCGTAACTATTTAGAACAGCAAGGGGGAGACACAAACACTTTTGTTTTTGAAACAGAAGTAGAGGAAGAGGAAATAAGTGAATCTGTAGATTTTTCTAGTATGATGAAGCTTTTGTTAGAACAGCGAAACGAGCAAAAGAAGGAACAGCAGAATGTTCTCGAAAGACTCGAAGTACCACAAAAGAAGCTGGAAGAGCAACGAAATGAGCAAAAGAAGGAACAGCAGAATGTTCTCGAACGACTCGAAGTACAACAAAAGAAGCTGGAAGAGCAACGAAATGAGCAAAAGAAGGAACAGCAGAATGTTCTCGAACGACTGGAAGTACAACAAAAGAAGCTGGAAGAGCAACGAAATGAGCAAAAGAAGGAACAGCAGAATATTCTGGAACAACTTGAAGCACAACGAAACGAGCAATAGAAAAAACAGCAGAATGTTCTCGAACAACTCGAAGTGCAACGAAATGAGCAAAAGAAGGAACAACAGAATGTTCTCGACTAACTTGAAGAACAACGAAACGAGCAAAAGAAGCTGATTGAAGAGCAACGAAACGAGCAAAAGAAAGAACAACAGAATATTCTCGAATGACTTGAGGCGCAACAGAATGTTTTGGAAGGTCAGAAAAACATTCTAGAAGGCAAATTGGGCAATATTGAGAAAAATGTATGTGCCCTTGACGAACGCGTTGAAGGTATGGAAAAACAGCTTTCTGTTGTAGAGAACCGTTTCGAAATCGTAGAAAGCCGATGTGATAAACAGTTCTCTGTTCTGACCAAGGAAATGGACCAGATGCGGAAAATAAAAATTCGAGAATCTGCTGGAGAGTTTGCAAAGAAAAATAAGATATAACCGCCAACATTTCAATGACAGTCTTCTTGGCCAGTCTACAAGAGACAATTTGAGGCAGCCGCGACAACAAATGGCTGGGATGACGAAGACAAGTACATAGCACTGACTCTTGCTCTTAGCAGCAGCTAAATTACTTCAAACTGTTCCAGCTGGTAAGAGCGGTTCAAGCAAACGCTTTGGCGATAGCCACTTGAAAGAAGTCTTCCGAGTCCAACTCAATAACATAGACCAGAAAAGTTGTGAAAGTCTACAGCAGCTCCAGGCAGACTTCGAAAGACTGGTTCACCTCGCATACCCGGATGCTGGAGAAGAAATCACCAACCAGCTTGCTGTTGAGTCCTTCGTTCGTGCCATTTCGGATATAAATCTTCAGAGGTCTGTGCGAACTGCTAGAACACGTACTCTTTCTGAAACTTTAGCATTCGCATTGACAATTGAAGCAGCAGAACAGGCTTCTCATGGAGTACATCGACTTAGAGAAGCCATAGTCGAAGAATGCTCGTGTTTGGCACGAGCATTCTTCGAGCTGAAATACAAAAGAACCAGCGGAGCGGACTTTTTTTTTATAATTAACACGCACATCAAGGGGTTATGACTACCCTTATAATGTTGTAGAACACAGTGCGAGTATTTAGGAAAATCGGAGAGGATTTGAAAGGAGACATCGATGCACGTTGCTTTTGAACTTTTGTGAATCGTAATGAAGAGGAAAAATAGGGCTAGGTAGAGCATTCCACATTCGGGTGGTGCGACAAAAATATGAATCTCTATACTTTACTGCACGCCCGAAGATCGGCTCAAGGTAAAACTGATGATTATTCCTAGCGAGGCGGGTGTTGCGGCTAAATTGTTTCAGGGGAGGAATGCAACTGGCTATTTCACTAGAGCACTGTTTGTAAAAAAAGCGATAAAAGAGACTGAGCCAGGTAACGTTTCAACGATGTTTAAGAGAATCAATCGATTCTACAATTGAACTATCACCTATCAATTTGAGAGCTCTATTTTGTACCCTATCAAGTAGGCGCAAAGATGATTGAGAAGCACCTGACCAGATATGGGAATTATTATCCATTTTTTGGCGGATGAAGGCCTTATAAATTGTAGCCAGATCAGAAGGGGTGAAGAACTTCCTGCATCGTCTTAAGAAACCTAAGCATTTAGCAGCGTTTTTGGCGACTTCAAATATGTTGTCATTCGAACGAAGATCATCGTTTCCACACATACCAAGTACTGACAGCTTTTCGGTTTCTTCGATGCAGGTACCATTCATGGATAATGGCAATTGGGGAATGTTAAGCTTCAACGACAAGAGACAGCATTGAGTTTTCGAAGCATTGAATTCTACTCGGTTCATAAGACCCCATGAAACAATGCTGTCAAGGTTAGAATTCAATGAGCTTATCATACGCAACCGTTCCAGTTCCACATCCGAAGAGCAGGGACGTGAATTTGGAAACGAATATGAAAAGCTTAGGGTCGAGTCGTCAGCAAAACAGTTAAGCGGATTAGAAGTTTCAGACAAGAGATCATTAATGAAAATGAGGAAGAGAGTCGGAGACTCTAATAAACTAATAGCAAGCGAACAAATAAAAAAACATTTAGCCGATAATCACCTCATTATAAACCTACAATCAGGATTCAGGGATAAACATAGCTTCGTTACCGCGTTATTAAAGGCTACTGATGATGTACGTGTGCGCATTGACAGTAATATGATGACCTTGTTAGTATTTCTTGACTTTTCAAAAGCATTTGATTCTGTTAATCATGATTTACTTATTCGAAAGCTTCAAAGGCAGTTCGTTTTCGATGATTCGGCTTGTAAATTTTTTGCATCATATCTGCGAGGCTGTTCTCAAGCTGTGTATGTTGGAATAAAACATTCATCAAGTTTGCCTGTTGAGTTAGGTGTACCGCAAGGTTCCGTGTTAGGACCACTTTTGTTTTCAATGTTCATCAATGATATCTCGATGTGTCTATCAAAGTGTCAATATCATATATACGCAGATGAGGTCGAAATTTATCAAACATTTAACAAAAGTTCGACTGTTATTAGCGTGTCTGATATGAACAAAGACTTAAGTAACATTGCGAAATGGTCAGAAATAAATCAGCTGAAATTAAATGCTAGTAAAACCAAAGCGCTTGCTGTGAGTCGAGTAGCATTTGGTGTAAAATCTATACCCCCTTTAAAACTAAACGGCTCAGAAATACAGTTTTGCAATAAAATTAAAAACCTGGGTCTCATCTTAAATGATCAGCTGTCCTGGATAGATCATATCAACAATTTGGTGTCAAAAACTTACGGCATTCTTCGAGGCTTAAATCCTACTGCACGGTATTTGGCAACAGAAGTAAAGTTGCAATTAGTGAAGTCATATATCGTCCCCTTGTTTTTGTATGGATGTGAAATTTTTTCAAACATGGACTATTAGTCGCAAAGAAAAATTAATGTTGCTTTTAATAGTTCTGCCAGGTTTATCTTTAATAAGAACCGTGGTGAGCATATTTCTCATTTAGCTGCTCAAATCATGAGTTGCTCCTTGGAAGCCTTTTTCAAGTATAGAACAGTATTGGCTCTTTTTAACATTATCAGCAACAGAACACCGAGTTATTTATATGACAAATTAGTTTTTTCACGATCTTTAAGAACAAATCAAATCATACCTATTAGGTTCAAATATTTAATAAGCCAACGTCAATTCTTTGTAAATGCAATATCTATGGGGAACAATCTGCCAAACCGTATTAAAAATATGAGTAATCCTTATATGTTTAAAAAAAGACTTTTCGAACACTTTGCAACAAGTTATTGATGATTTCAGCTATACCTAAATAAAAATAAGATAAGCAAAAATTCAGTTTGTATTCTCTTCCATATTCTCTTCCTATATTCTTTCCTTTTCTTCATGCTGTCTTCTTTCTTTTCCTACTTTTAATCTATTAATTAATTAAGACCTAGATTAAGTTAAAATAACATTGTAAAAAAGAACATAACTGCACTATCCAAAAAGTATTTTATTTATAAGTGCAGGAATACATAAATAAATGAATAAATAAATAAATAAATAAATAAAAAAACGGAGCCCTGGGGCACACCAGCATTTACGAAGTGGGTATCAGACTTGAAGCCATCCAATACAACTTGTATTGAGCGGTCGGAAAGGTAATTTCTTATCCAACGAAGAAGAGACTCCTCGATACCAAAAGCACGCATTTTCGATAAAAGAGCCTGATGCCAAACTCTATCAAATGCTTTAGAAATATCAAGTGCAATAATCTTACTTTCTCCAAAACAATGTAAAGACTGGTTCCACTTTTCGGTGTGATAAGCCATCAAATCACCAGTGGACCGTTTGCTACGAAAGCCGTACTAACGGTCATTAAGAAGCTTTCGGTCTTCAAGATATTTCATAAGTTGACGGTTTATCAACGTTTCCATGACCTTGGAAAGAAGGGACGTAAGTGCAATTGGATGGTAATTGGAAGGAGAGGAAGATTCGCCTTTTTTAGGGACCGGCTGGACAAATGCAGTTTTCCATCTGCTCGGAAAAATCCCAGCAGAATAGGAAAGATGGAAAAGTTTACGCAGTGGTTTTGCCAGCGTAGAAGAACACCTCTTCAGAATAACGGCGGGGATACCATCTGGACCAGCGGATTTGTGTATGTTGAGATCTTTAAGAACCGAGCGAGTTCGAAAAAATATCTGCTTCATCAAAGAATTTGCAGACTCGAGCTCAGGTGGAGCCAATATGCTATAAGGAAGTGTCGAGTTGGCAGCAAATTGAGCTGCCAGCAAATTGGCTTTGTCGATGGAGCTGACATACGGAGAGTCATTGAAGACGAGTGTTGGGACCGATGACGTGGTCGAGTTCTTAATGTTCTTAACAAAAGACCAAAAGTTTTTGCTTCCTTTTGGACACAATAGAATTTTTTGCCTTACATTTTAGTCATGCAAAAACTTAGCCCTTTGTATTTGAGCATTACAGATATTTCTGGACCGTTTGAACAAATTTCGATTTTCTACTGAAGGGTTGCCTTTAAATTTTCGAAAACTACTTTCTCTATCCCTAATCGCCTCTTTACAGCTTGAATCAAACCACGAATTCTATTTTGGGATGATACTTTTTGTTCTGTGAGGAACAAAATTTCTCATGCCGTTGAGAATTACGTTAGATATCATATCAGCTGATGCATAAACGTTTCCGTCGAGAAAGCACAATGACCAACTAAAATTTCGAAAAAACTTTATCTTTTTTTTACCGTAATGGAAAACGAAGAATCTACCGATATGACACAATGGTTCGATTTGCCTAAAGGAGATGATACTACAACCCTGTATTTTTCGGAATGAGAAGTGAGAAATAGGTCAAGAGTGTTGGTCCCATGGCCTTCAATATCTGGAACACGAGTGGGCTCATCACCAAGTTGAGTTAGTTGGTTAAACTCAGTGAAGATCTCAACACATTTTCCTTCGGGTGCTGTCTGGCCAGAATGTCAAAGCCAACCTGAAATGTGTACATTGAAATCGCCCGAAATTGCGATTTCAGTGTGAGAATAAAGGGAAACAATTCTTATTATGGAGTCAGATAGCGCATCAAACTACTTGCATCAAGGACTTGCAAGATGTTGGAACTGCAACAAGACCGGGCACTTACAGCGTCAATGCCGACTACCTCCAAATAAATTCGCTTATCAACATTGTGGGAGCAAGAGATCCAACCCAGAGCAAGGTAACAACAACACCAGCGTTGCTAATCAATCCGTTTCCCATCAGGGCAACGAGTAAGAACCAACTTCGAGGGGCAGAGGCTGGTTACTTGTATCGATGGCCCCAGAATCACCATCCAGGTCTCCCAGACCAAACGAGACAACAAAATTCTGATTGAGGAGACAACTATTAACGGGAACAAACATTTGGCTACCATCGACACCGGTGCCACAGCATCCATAGTACGTCGAGACCTGGTAAAGATGACGTGGCTTCATAACACCAATAGCTACCGTCTAAGAACCGCAATGGGAGAAGCAGCAAGAGTATATGGAGAAGTGTGTCTTAAGATCCGACTGGCCGATCTAGTGTTTACTCATCAATTCCTGGTGGCAGATATATGTGACGAGTGCATCATTGGAATCGACTTTATGAAACAGCACGGAGTTATTTTGGACATCGGTAATCAGGTTTTGAAGTACCAAAATAAGGAACTTCCAATGACCTATTCGAACGAAAGTACGTCAACACTGAGGACTGTCATCACGGAAGATCTGATTCTGCCTCCTTCTTCTGAAGTGTTCGTTTGGACAAAACTGGAAGGTGAGTTTGGAAGCCTTCGATACCTAATGGTGGAACCAGACCCAGAGTGTTCCTCCCAAAGCGTCATCATTGGGAAAACACTAGTAGCACGGAAAAACAAAATGGTCCCCGTACGATTACTAAACACCAGACCGTACGATGTAAGGTTGAAGAAAGGAGAAGTCGTTGGACGTTGCGAATCGGTTGCAGCAATTACGAAGATCACAGACGAAGCCCCGAGAAAAACTATAACTCCGGAAGAGCTCAAAACCATCAGAGCCAAAATACTGTATTCATCCAACCTTGATCACCAACAAACAAGGATGGCTGAAAATCTCCTACAAGAGTACACTGACATCTTTGCATCGCAAAAGGGACAATATGGTAGGACACAGTTGGTGCAGCATCGCATCAACACAGGAGATGCAAGACCGATTCGTCAACCCGCAAGACGCCTTCCACTGGCCAAACAAGGTGAGGTTGAGGAAATGATAACAGCAATGAAGAAGGACGGTCTTATTGAAAATTCCAAAAGTCCTTGGGCTTCACCAGTGGTGCTAGTGAAAAAGAAAGACGGAAGCACTCGTTTTTGTGTGGACTACCGAAGGCTGAATGATGTGACTAAAAAGGACAGCTATCCCCTGCCGAGAATCAGTGATACCCTGGATGCTATGGAGGGAGCCCAGTGGTTTTCGACGCTGGACTTGAAGAGTGGATATTGGCAAGTTGACATCCACCCTGATGATCGGGAAAAGACGGCGTTTTCTACAGGTAATGGGCTCTGGCAGTTTAAAGTTATGCCGTTTGGGCTATGCAAAGCTCCGGCAACATTCGAGCGTTTGATGGAGTGCGTTCTTCAAGGACTGACGTGGAAAGCGTGCCTTGTCTTCTTGGACGATGTCAATGTTTACGGGAAAACATTCGACCAACATTGCAAGAACCTAAAAGTCGTGTTTCAGAGACATCGAGAGGCTAACCTTAAACTGAATCCGGAAAAATGTGCACTTTTCAAAACCGAAGTTAAGTACATATTTGGGACACATCATCTCTTCCCAAGGAGTGAAGACTGATCCTGAAAAAGTTGACTCCGTCAAAAATTGGCCAACACCACAGGACAAACATCAACTCCGTAGCTTTCTTGGTCTAGCCACATATTACCGACGTTTTGTTAAGAACTTTGCTGGATATTTTCAGGGACTCAAATACTGCCTCTGTAACGCTCCAGTGCTGGCACGTCCAACACCTGGAAAAACATTCATCATCGACGCAGATGCAAGCAACGTTGGAATCGGGGTGGTACTATCAAAAGTGTGTGATGGCGAAGAGAAAGTGATGAAATATTACAGAAAGGTCCTCTCGAAGCCCGAAAGAAACTACTGCGTGACCAGAAAGGAACTGCTAGCTCCTATCTTGGCAAAAAAGCACTTCCATAAGTATATCTATGGACAGAAGTTCCTTCTACGGACAGACCATGGTGCTCTGAACTGGCTATTGAACTTCAAAGATCAGAAGGTCAAGTCGCAAGGTGGATAGAAAGACTGCAGACTTATGATTACCAGGTTCAACACCGCAGAGGAAAGCTGCACTCAAACGAATCAAACTATCGCGAAGACCTTGCAAAGAGGATTGCAAGCATTGTAGGCTGCAAGAAGACAACGAAAATATTACCGCTCAGCGACTAAGAGCTGAACCAATATGCGGATGGAGCAATGAGAAAGTGAGGACTGCTCAACAGGAGTATCCAGATATCGAACCCATTCTCGCATGAAAAGAAAATGAAGAGAAACCTGAATGGGGAGACATTTCTGACAGGAGTCCAGTTCTCAAAGCCTATTGGGCACAGTGGGACTCACTTTATGTGCAAGAAGGTGTCCTCAGGCGAAGATGGGAGTCCGCTGACGGTAAATCATATGTGATGCAGCTGATCGTACCGCAATCGAAAGTCAGTGAAGTTCTTCGGGAGATGCACGACGGACCTTCTGGAGGTCACCTGGGAGTTAACAAAATACTGGAGAAGGTGCGACATCGGTTCTACTGGTTACATGCTAGAGAAGACGTGGAGAAGTGGTGCCGAACATGTGACAAGTGTGCTGTAACCAAAGGACCTGGTTGGAAGATTCAAGGAAAGATGCATCAGTACAACGTTGGATCACCTTTTGAGAGGATTGCAGTAGATGTGGCTGGGCCTTTTCCAGAGACTAACGCTGGAAACAAGTACATTCTGGTTATAATGGACTATTTTAGCAAGTGGCCTGAGGCGTATGCCATCCAAATCAAGAAGCCAAAACGGTGGTCGACCAGATTGTGTTTAACTGGGTGAGGAGGTTTGGCGTGCCTATGGAACTCCATTCCGACCAAGGGAGCAACTTTGAGTCAAACATCTTCCAAGGAGTGTGCGGACTACTTGGCATTAAGAAAACGAGAATTACACTGCTTCATCCACAATCTGATGGGATGGTTGTGCAAAGATCTGATAATTTGGTGATCTTTATATTTCTTTTCTACTTCAAACTTATAAATGCTCCTTTACTCAAAACGTTGGCGATTGCGCCGTCGTTTACCTCTATAAGCGCGAACGCTATATCATAGAGCGAGTAGAGCCCAAGATTGTTCCAGTCCAAGCGAGTTGCTTTTAAAAAAGGAACCATCTTCAAGATAAGCACAAGTGGAGTCAAGCGGGCTGCTCTTGGAAATCAAAAGTACTTGGTTGCTGGTTTGAGAAAGACAACATTTATTTTTACTTTTCCTTCGCCTTTTATACACAATATAGTGGATCAGTTTCGTTCAACTGTGACGTGTTTTTAGTTTTCCAGCCGAGGTAATGCTCACTGCTAGCCAAGGTATAGTGAAGAAAAACACCAAACTTCACAAAGGTCAAAGAAACTCTCTTTTATTAGAACTTAACAAAATTTAGAATATATATTTAACAAATGAGTATATATATATATCGTTATATATTGTTATATATGTTGTATGTTGTGACGGCGACACCTTCTGATTAGCGGCCAACGTTCCTTAGTCTGAATGGCCGGGACTTCTAAGGCTCGGGGCAGGTTAATGTCCGCAATTCTGGTAGCTTACGATATCCTTATGGAAACTATAGGAGAGAAAGGATTAGTGATGATATGGTCTAATGTGGTTTAGCAGCTCTATAAAACTGGCAGGGCTAAATGAGCAAAATTTAAAAAAAATTACCTCAAAATTTGTTGCTAATTTGTTGCTAATTAGTTGCGAAAAAATCGATTTTGTTGCTCCAGCCGATCCCGAGAAATCGACAAACATGCTAGCTTTACATAAAAATAGCATGAAACATAGCGAAGGCAGGACTAAATGATCAAAAATTGCAAACAAATAGCTCAAAATTTGTTGCTAATTTGTTGCTAATTAGTTGCGAAAAAATCGATTTTGTTGCTCCAGTCGATCCCGAGAAATCGACAAACATGCTAGCTTTACATAAAAATAGCATGAAACATAGCGAAGGCAGGACTAAATCATCAAAAATTAAAAACAAATAGCTCAAAATTTGTTGCTAATTAGTTGCGAAAAAATCGATTTTGTTGCTCCAGCCGATCCCGAGAAATCGACAAACATGCTAGCTTTACATAAAAATAGCATGAAACATAGCGAAGGCAGGACTAAATGATCAAAAATTAAAAATAAATAGCTCAAAATTTGTTGCCAATTTGTTGCTAATTAGTTGCGAAAAAATCGATTTTGTTGCTCCAGCCGATCCCGAGAAATCGACAAACATGCTAGCTTTACATAAAAATAGCATGAAACATAGCGAAGGCAGGACTAAATGATCAAAAATTTAAAACAAATAGCTCAAAATTTGTTGCTAATTAGTTGCGAAAAAATCGATTTTGTTGCTCCAGCCGATCCCGAGAAATCGACAAACATGCTAGATTCTTATAAAAATAGCATGAAACATAGCGAAAAAGGGTAAGAATTGTGAAAACAAATAGACTGCATTTTGTTGCTGTAAGATCCTGCAAAATTCAACTGTCGAAAAAAAAATTTTCATGTTTTTTAAACATATAAAATTTTTGACCGTTTATGCTTGCTTAACTCTCAGTTTTTCGGGAATAAACAAACAAATTGATTTTGTTGCTCATCGTTGCATCAGTTATCAATGTCCGGAGAGTCAGCAACAAAATAGAAACCGGGAGATCGGGTGAGTTTCTGATCGGTATCCTTGTAAACCGTGCAGGCTTGCTTGAATCTCCATTTTCCCAGGATAAACATAATTGATTTTGTTGTTAAAATCTTATTTTTTTTTTTCAAATATTAAAAAATATTTTCTTATTTATTTAATATTTTTTTTTATTTTTTTCTAAAATGCACATTTACGTTTATTATTAGATTTTTCAAACTAAAAACAGTTTAAATTTTTCGAATAAGTTTTCGGGATTACTTCTTTATTGCACTTTTACATACATTAATACTCTCGGATACACAAAATGATTCGCTTTTCGTAAAATTTATTTTGGATTTCGATCATCATACTCTATCCATTGAGTCCCTCGCAAACATACCGCGGTAAAATGACCAGAAGATGTCCTGGTCACCAATCTAGGAGGCATAAAATCTGCGACTCCAACAAGTCTGTACATTTCTCCAAAGTTTGTAGGGTTTTTAAGATATTTAGGTAGACTGTTTAATTCCCTTTTCATATCTGTTCCAGCATCAAATACTTCAAAAACAACTATGTCCCCTGTAAATTATAAGCTAAAATTAGTCAGATGTAATATACTTTTTAATTTACGCGTATTCAAAAGTATTGATATGTTTACCTAAAGAAGAAATTGAGGTTTGTCTTAGTCCTGTACATCCCTGTGCTCTGCATTGGGTTACCATGGATAAATTATACAGCTGTTCCATCTCAATTTCATTTTTTTGCAAGTCAGACGTATATATCAGTGGTGCAATAATGTCTCTTACATGGTTTACTGAACATGTATTGCAGTTGATCATAATCTCAACACTCGGTGTATTCATAAATGATCTCATTATAATTTGTTCCACAGTTGTTTCGCACTTTAATAAAATGGATCCATCTAACTGTTCATCATGATAAATAAATGTGTGATGAAATTTTGCACGATTTGCATACGATGCCGCAGTTATACCCTTTTCAAAAATTTTCAACGCAAGATCAAACAATTCATTAGCGTTTCTCTGCTTTTGGACCTATGGAATAGAATTACATATCTATAGTTAATAATTTTTTTTTGACACAATCGTAAAAGAAATACTCACTTTCGAGCGGAGAAGGGGCCAATCGCAAATTGCAGCAGCAAGTAATTGGTAAACAGTATCAAACGGACAGGTATACATGGTGTTCACCCTCTTACCATGTATGTTTACTGGATGTAATCCATCGGCACAACCATTCTTTAAAATAGGGATTTTCTTACTTTTTCCTGCAAATAGCAATTCTTCGCTGATGACATGTGGTTTTTCACCATAGTACTTTGCCACATAATTCGACTTTTTAGAAGTACTTGTTCCCAAAAGCTGAGTTTTCTTCTGTGTTGGAGGTGTTTTCAAAGCTTCATTTCTCCAATTTTCTTTTAGTCGCGATGCAACGATGACATCAATATTACTTGCTTTTTTACATTTAAAACAAGTTCTCTTCTGTCCGAACCCTTCGTCTTCTAAATCCAGTGGATGAGAGCATGAATCCAAATTATGGATCGGTCGATTGCAAATAGAACATCTATGTGATGCACGACATGAACTGTTTTCATTAATATCGAAAGTCTCAGTACAATTGTTCAGACTTTCATCACTTAAGGTAGTGGAATTAATATTTTGCGTGTTATTTTCATTAATAATCTCTTGATTGATTTTCGCGTCGATGATTTCAAGCCTTCCATTTAAATAGTTTATATACTTCTCGACATACTTATCAACTCTTATCGGTGTCACTACATCTTTGAAAAATTAATTTTTCAGTATATTGAAATCACTTTCAACGCAACTGCTCGATGCTGGAATACGACCAAATTTAAACTCGTCTCTTACAACCAGGGGCTAGATTCCGCAAGAGTGAATTTTAAATGTGTACACGAAAAATTGTGCACACACTCTAATTTGGATTCCGCAAGGGTGAAGTGGAGTTTTTTTGACAGAAGACGTGTACACTATCTTTCAAATTTATTCACGGTCTTTCAGAGCGTGAGTTTTCAGAGGGCCGTGAGTGTGAGTTTTTTATACTCACTCTTGCGGAATCTAGCCCCAGAGCTCGAAAATAATTGGAAACCATATTGCCTCATTCGGTTTCTCACTGAGAGATATCACATTGTCGACCAAAATTTTGCTCTTTTACTGAGATTAATTTTTATAAAATAATTTTTTAGGTCTTTGGTTGAGATCTATCATTTATTTAAAAAAAATATCTCTCTTTGGTTGACTTTTTCCACATAAAATAAATGGATTTGGTTGACCTAAAACCTTTAAGATAAAAAATAAATCACAAGTGGTTAAATGGTTAAAAAAAACATCTCTACACTATTATAAAGAACGTCAGTCTATACCAACAAAAAACATGTATACATGTATATATAAAATTGGATGCATGTATGTTTGTATGTAATGTATGCATGTATCTATGTATGTACATATGTATGTATGTACATACTACATATGTATGTATGTATGTCCGGTATAGACTCCTAAACCAACCAACGGATTTTTATGAAATTTTCAGGGTAGACATAGTTAAGTCTAAAGATGGTTCCTGTCAAGGTTTGATACCTATATTCCCACAGGAACGGGGTTGGGAACGGAAAATAAGAAACTGCTAGACTATTTAAAAGGTGCTACAGTATCCTACGTATAAAGATGTATGCCTTGCTCTAGGCTTGCTAGAAGACGACAATCATTGGGACAGCGTGCTTGCTGAAGCAGCATTAAACTGCACAGGAACACAAATTCGTCTACTATTTGCTATAGTACTGACTACATGTTTCCCGGCCCGAGCACAAATGTTGTGGGATAATCACAAAGATTCAATGACTGATGATATATTGTATCGACATCGTACAAGGTGCAACGATCTAACAATATCATTCAGTGAAGCAATGTACAATGAAGCATTGATTGCTATCGAGGATCTTTGCATTGCTATTGCGAATTTACAAATCAGTCATTTCGGTATGAGCTCACCGAATCGAAGTGCATCTGATTTACTCAACACAGATATGAATCGTGAACTACAGTACGATATTGTACAAATGGCGAGCATTGTTAGCCGCAATGTTCCACTACTTAATGATGAACAAAAAATTATCTACGACCGCATCATGCTGGCAGTTTTGGCAGGACAAGGAGGATTCTTTTTTTTAGATGCACCAGGTGGGACTGGCAAAACATTTCTTATTTCGCTACTTCTGGCCGAGATACGATCAAAAAATGGCATCGCATTGGCCGTTGCATCTTCTGGCATTGCAGCAACTTTATTAGATGGAGGCAGAACAGCTCATTCAGCATTTAAGCTGCCGTTAAACATTCAAAATAATCCAGATGCAATGTGCAACATAAAAAAACAATCGTCTATGGCCACAGTGCTGAAACAATCTAAAATTATTATCTGGGATGAATGCACTATGGCACACAAACATTCGCTTGAGGCATTGGATAGGACATTAAAGGATATAAAATACAACGATAAACTATTTGGCGGCACTTTGTTACTCCTTTCAGGTGATTTCAGACAAACACTTCCCGTTATTCCGCGTTCAACCTACGTTGATGAAATAAACGCATGCTTAAAATCATCGCTACTATGGCGTAATGTTGAAAAAGTACAACTGACGGTGAACATGCGCGTTCAAATGCTTCAGGATCCATCCGCCGAAACTTTCTCTAAGCAACTGTTAGATATTGGCGATGGGAAAGTTGCTGTACATGAAAATACTGGTTGCATAAAATTACAGATGGACTCCTGCACAATCATCGACTCGCAAAATAGTCTCATCGATCACATATTTCCCGACGTACACATACAATATGCAAATCATAAGTGGCTGTTAGAAAGAGCGATCTTGGCAGCTAAAAATGTGGACGTCAGTGGGTTAAATTTAAAGATACAACAGCTGTTGCCTGGGGACTTGGTGTCATATAAATCTATCGATGCAGTTTGCGATACCAACGAGACTGTGAATTATCCAATTGAGTTCTTAAATTCATTGGATTTGCCAGGCATGCCACCGCATCATTTACAATTGAAGGTTGGATCTCCGATTATTCTACTTCGAAACTTAAACCCACCACGGCTATGTAATGGCACACGATTAGTCATTAAAAAATTAATGAAAAACGTTATTGAAGCCATCATCCTGAATGGCAAGTTTCAAGGCGAAAATGTGTTGCTGCCACGAATCCCTATGATTCATACAGATGTGCCAATTGAATTCAAACGCACTCAATTCCCAATTAGATTGGCATTCGCTATGACAATCAATAAGTCACAAGGACAAACATTGTCTGTATGTGGCTTAGATTTGGAAACACCGTGCTTCTCCCACGGACAACTATATGTGGGATGTTCTCGCGTGGGAAAACCATCCAGTTTGTTTGTGTTGGCTAAACACGGACTAACCAAAAATATTGTACACTCTATTGCGCTAAGAGATTAATTTTTTTTTTTAACTGCCATAATTGATAGTAAAAATATAAATATTTATTTTTGATGTTTAGATAGCTATCAAAGACTGTTATTTAAAATATATTCGTTACTCTAATAAAGACTTATTTATTAACCTAAATAAAACATACTTTTATTCTTTATAATGCATTCGATTATAAATACTTCCCCGCACGCTTATAGTAGATAATTATTTTTATTTACATGGCAAAACAACGTTTGCCGGGTCAGCTAGTACTTATAAAAATTACAAACCATTAAATGTACCGGAACTTTCATTCATAGTAATGTAATGATTGATGAAGTTTAAGCCGCATGTAATCTTTGCGGAATCTACGAGCCTGTCGTTGATGACATCTTCCCATATTCCAGATTTAAATGATTTGTATTGTCTGTCCTTTTTATTGTTTCTGGTTGTCTGACTTCGAGTTTTTGTTGTTATCAATGCTTTAAATTCTTCTTTTGTTAAATAAATGGTATACGATCTCTTGATATTTTCAAGTAAACCAGAATCGCTTGAATCAAAAACGTTTGAAGTTTCTTCTGCAGTAGTGTCAATGCTACTCTGCGATACATCAGCAAATATACCTTCATGTTCAAGTAATTTGGTCTTGATTCCAAAACGATTATCAGCGACATAGGAATACAACGATGCTGCTGAAATTAAATTATTTAATTCGGATGATACTGTTGTCCAAACTTTATTAGTCTTTTCAACAACATTTCCATCTTTGGAAATGACGATTTCATTTGATTTTTGAAGAATAGCGTCAATAATTCTCTGTGGCTCAACACGTGAAGGTCTACCACGTTTTGACATTGTGGAATTACAATATGATACACCAGCAAAAGTACTTCAGTTTTGGACAATAGTTTTTAATAAATTCACTTTTCAAATAGCAGCAAAATTACTTCAGTCTTTGACAATAGTTTTTAGTAAATTTACTTTTCAAATAGTGTAACGCATTTGCATACTTATTATTAACTACGGCCACTACGGAATGAAATTAAACATTGAAATATTATTTTAATGTAGTTGTAGCTGGATCAATTCGAATAAAATATGAAAAGAGAGTCCCCTTCATGTTTTATTTTTTATATTCTCAAATTACAGTTTTTCTCACGCACTACAAACTTCAATAATTTTTTTAATAACTTTTTACCACTTTTTTTTTAAGACACAGCACACGTCTTTCTTCCTCAATACTTGGCGTTTTAGTGACGAAAGAAAGGATTATTAGGAGCCACCACAGCTCTGAAAAATTTGCACCAAAAACATAAGTAAAGGCGATCCTTTACGTCGAACTTGTTGGTGTTTGGAACCATTAAAACTTTAAGCGAAAGAGTCAAATACTCACTTCGCAAGAGTGAAGGGTTATGTCGATAACCATATATTCGAAAACGGTAATTAGTAGAAGTGTGCTGTCTGCTGTGTAGTGTAGTGGGAAGGGAACTATTGTACCGGCCATAAAACTAGAGCAATAAAAAATGGTCACTTGAAAAAGGACACATATCATAAAAGTTTCCCAAAAAATATAAGAACAAAGAACAAGATAGGTCACAACACAAATACAAATTAGGTAGTTTGGAAATATCTCTTCGGTATTTGTTTTCATTGACCAAAAAGAAAATTAGGATGCAATTCGTCGCATGCAGAAGTGTATTCATTGAGTCTGTAGTGGGTGTATTAGGTCATAAAAGTAGGGCAAAAAAAAAATATGACTTGAAAAAAGACTAGAACAAAGAATTTTTAAAAATGGTTTTTAGCAGTAATGAGGATTAGCTCATCATAGAAAACAATGAACGGTCATAAAGTTTTTAGCAGTAGTGAGGAGTAGCTCATCATAGAAAACAATAAACGGTCATAAAATAAATCTTAAAAAAAATACTCTAAAAATAAATTGCAACAGCTACCAAGATATTGTGGTAAAAGTAATATAAAGGAACAATACTTACCATAAATTTCACTTCACTAAGTATTATTCCTTTATATTACTTTTACCACAATATCTTGGTAGCTGTTGCAATTTATTTTTAGAGTATTTTTTTAAAATCTATTTTATGACCGTTTATTGTTTTCTATGATGAGCTACTCCTCACTACCTCACTAAAAACGTGAAGAAACGATCAAAGATATGGGAACAAAAACTGTCCATGTATTCAGAGCTGAAAAAGCTAATGAAAAAATGTGTGAAGGTGATTTTGAGAATCCAAATTCGCCATCATCGCCTGTTCTTCGTACTGCTAGGAATCAGCATAAAAAACAACAGTATATTGATCCAGACCCTATTAAGGCATTACAAAAAATGAAACATAGTGATGCTCAATATACATATAATTAGGAAAATATCACTTGACGATTTTTTTGTACATTACTGGACCGCACATCAATTGAACATGTACTCCGATTATGTTCAAAGAGGATCGAGTTGTTTATGCATTGATGCGACAGGCTCTATTATAAGAAAAATCAAACATGATGAAAGAGTTAAGCCCAAAACCATTTATGTATATCGGTGTAGTTGGTTTCAAAAATGCACAATTTCCATTTTTGCAAATGGTTAGTGAAAGCCATAATGCTAACACAATTTATTTCTGGCTAATGGAGTGGATAAGGTCAGGCGCTTCTCCTCCAAAAGAAGCAGTTATTGATGGTGGTCGAGCTATAATCACAGCTGCCGTTAGAGCTTTCACTAATTTTCCAACAATTAGTGACTATGCTGATGCTTGTTATAGCTCCAAATTGCCATCTTGTTACATTCGCATTGATAACGCACACTTCATAAAGACATACGTCCAATTACTTAAAGATGCACCTCGAAGGGTTGGTACTTTCTCTAAAGCAGTTATCGGACAATTAATTATTTGTAGGTCTGTGGAGGAAGCAAACAAAATAATAAGGGCGTTATTTTTGGTTTCACAATGTGAGACTGACGGTATTATGAAGTATAACTGCCCGAACACAATGGTGTAGCTGTAGCTGTAGTACGTAGCGCTGTCAAAGTCGAAAGTAGGCAAATGCCATAAGAGTGAACACAATGCGTAGTAGTAGCTGTAGCTGTAGCTGAAGCTGTAGTACAAGTTGACTCAACTTCAACTTTTGAGCGCGCTGCAGCGCTACATTTTGACGTTTCACACAGAAAAAAAAACAAAACAAAGCAAAATGTCTCAGCAGCAAGAACAACATTCAACAGAGGAATTTATAGAATTAGTTAAACAAGAAAATATTTTGTGGGACTTAACAAATATTAATTATAAAAATATAAAGAAGAAGGCACAGGTGTGGAAAAAAATATCCGAAGGATTTGGACTATCAGGTAATTCCGTTTGTGTTTATATAAAGAATGTTTTAATAACAAAAATTTTATTAGTTGAAGATTGCAAAAAAAAGTGGAAAGGCTTGAGGGATAGCTGCAACAGGGATCTCAACAGAAAAGCAGTATCTGGACAGGGCGCTGAGGAGCCAGAATCAAGTTGGAGGTACCGTGAGCAGATGATGTTCGTGAGAGAACATATGAAACCTCGGTCGTAAGTAGATTTGTTCAAGGCCCAGCAAATTTATATTTAAGGTTATTCGATTTCTTTTATAGTACGAAAAGCAACTTTGACAACTTTTCGGAGGAGTCACTGCCTGAAACACCAAACAGGCTTGTTGCAGATGACTCCCTCCTATTTGATTTCGAGCTGCCAGAATCTTCGCCTCACAACTTCGATATGACGCCTTCGCCGAATGCTGAAAGAGCCAGCACTTCGAGCCTGTCCCACCGTCCAACTAAGAGGAAGATAACAATGGAGAGCACTTTCGTCTCAACCATGGAGTCGGTAAAGGAGTTTCTAAAAAAACCTCGCCAGACTGCCTCGCCTGCAACAACTGCTGAGCTCGACGAAGACGAGCATTTTTGCAAGTCAATGCTGAAAAAAATAAAAGATTTTCCTCGAAGAATTAAAAATGAGGTAAAAATCGAAATTCTGCAATATTTGAATTCTGTGGAAGACGAGGTAGAAAACAATTCACAAACGCAATAAACATGTTACATAAAAAGTTTGTTTTGTTTTATTTACTGCAATTTTACAATGAGGTTGGTTGAAAAGGGACTCTACCTTCGTTTAGAAAATAATTGGTTAAGGTTCTACGAACTTCAAAAGCACCTTCCGCTCGATTGTTGCTGCCACATCTTCCTACTGAAAGTAATTCTCTAGTTTCTTGGCGCCAGGTTCCATCAATTCTTTGACCGTTGTTGTCGTAAGTGTCATAATATCCCTCCGGGCAGTATGAATCACAATTATAAAGTTTATCCGTTGTTTTAATAAAATTATGTAGAATGGTACATGCGAGTACAATTTTGTTGGCGTTTTCCGGTTTGAACTCAATGGCTTTGTTCAAAATCCTCCAACGGGCTGCTAAAATTCCAAAAGTATTTTCAATTACGCGTCGGGCCCTTGAGAGTCGGAAATCGAAAACTTCTAAAGGTAAATCCAAAAGAATGCCAGGGTAAGGCCTCATTAAGTTTTCACGAAGTGGAAAAGCACTATCGCCAACAAAGTAAAATGGAACAATTTTTTGCGAGTTTGGCAGTTTTTCAGGAGGCGGTAGTTTAACTTCTTTTTTATAAATTTTTCTGCCAAAAGAAGAGTTCTTAAAAACTCCACCATCACTTTGACTACCATATGCTCCTACGTCAACGGCTGTGAATATATAATTGGCATCACATATTCCGAGAAGTACAATGCTGAAGAAGCCTTTATAATTGATATACTTTGAGCCGGAGTTGGATGGACGCTTTATTTCAATATGCTTCCCGTCAATGCTTCCAACACAGTGAGGCATATGCCAGCGATCGCCAAACTCGTCACTTACTGTTTTCCAATCTTCTTTGTTCAACTCTGGCATGTACACAGGCGATAGTACCTCCCAAAACACCTCACACACTTCTATTATAATTTTACGTACTGTTGAGGCCCCCATTCGGAAAGACCATGCCAAGTAATTTGGTGAAACTCCTTGCGACAAGTACCTGAAATACATAATTTTAGATGTATTACTAATTATTGTTCTGTGCAACTTACATTAAGGTTACGACCATCCTGCACTCGGGACTTATTGGCTTTCTGATTGATGTCTTTTTTAATTTTTCTTTGACCAGAGCCAGGAGCAAATCATATTGCAACCTGCTCATACGCGTTGCTTTAAAAAAAAGATCATCGTCCTTATCTTTAATGAATTTAAATGTTGTTTCGTAGAATCCTTTTGTTTTTCTTTCTTGGTACAAAGGTCGCACCCACCACCTGCGTCTTTTGTGTTTTAAAAGCTTCAATGATAGGAAGCACACCTGCATTATCATTGCAATAAATGCAATTTGTTCTTCCTCACTATCCATAATTGAAATGATATATTTAAAAAAAAAAAACTTTCACAAAATAAAATTTTCAAGAAAAATATTTGAACCATTCACACAAATTGCCCGGATTTGATTACTTTTCTTGTCTACGTCAAATTGACATCTTGCGCTACGCGCTACACCATTGTGGACGAGCTTTGCTACATTCCTCAGCTGCACTCTGACTTTTGATTTGACAGCGCTACGTACTACAGCTACAGCTACACCATTGTGTTCGGGCAGTAAGAGCGAAACAGACACTGAAAAAGCCAGAAAATACTTGATGGCATTAATTACTGACGATGAGGTAAGATATTTGATTTATTTATTGCATGAAATATTTAGATAAATTAATTTTTTTTTAAAACTAAACTTTGGAAATAACTGATTCCAATACTAAAAAGTACCGTAACTTTTAATCATAAGTACCGTAACTATCTAATCATAACTTTTTGTTATACTTCTGACGTAAAATAATATTTATACTATTTCCAGTTCATAAAATCAAAAATTAAGATACACAATCAAATACAGATCGATTACTAATGATGAAATTTTATTTCTTATAATAATATCAGCGCTAGCGGCGTGCTGTTTTAAATTTTCCAATTTTCTCTTCTAAACTTACATATATGAAATTTAGCGTCTCGCCTGCACTACAACAATTTTCTACGCGTTGATTATAACATGAACACAATGCTCACAATGCAAATACTGATAGGTTAAAATAAACTGTAAACAATAGAGATCGCTGTTTAAAGGTTTATCATAGCATTGTTTTAATTTTTTAAATGTCATGGAAAGTTTGTTTTATTATACAATTTAGCAATTGATGCTCAGAAACAACTGTCATTTATTAAAATATTTTAATGCCTTACAATAAATATTAAATCTATTTGCTTGAAAAAAGAATACTTATTTTAGAAGATTTAATTTACAAAAATAGTTTAATTACTTCAAATTAACGTGTCTATGAATAAGTTTTTTTACATGACTTAAATATTGATTTCAGTCACAGATATCAATGAATGATGATGAGACGGCTGAAGATGAAACTGAAGTTACTGTAGACTTTCCACCAGATAATAATGAGGATGACTCCAATACAGAAAACAATAACAGCGACAAACAAAAAAATAAAAAAGCAAAAACCTCAAATGTGTGGTCTGAAATTGGGCGAGATATAAATGAAGAGGTTCAATTGATAAAAAAAACACAAAAAGTGATCGAACAAATGCAATAATATGCATTTGTTCGATCACCTTTTGCCCAAATTTGTAGATAAGTTTTTAAAGGATTTGCTCGACTTACCACTGTGGTCGTGTGTTGTAAGAGACGAGTTTAAATTTGGTCGTATTCCAGCATCGAGCTGTTGCGTTGAAAGTGATTTCAATATACTGAAAAATTAATTTTTAAAAGATGAAGTGACACCGATAAGAGTTGATAAGTATGTCGAGAAGTATATAAACTTTTTAAATGGAAGGCTTAAAATCATCGACGCGAAAATCAATCAAGAGATTATTAATGAAAATAACACGCAAAATATTAATTCCACTACCTTAAGTGATGAAAGTCTGAACAATTGTACTGAGACTTTCGATATTAATGAAAACAGTTCATGTCGTGCTTGCGCCAACAATGACAAACCAACAGGTACACATAGATGTTTTATTTGCAATCGACCGATCCATAATTTGGAATCATGCTCTCATCCACTGGATTTAGAAGACGAAGGGTTCGGACAGAAGGGAACTTGTTTTAAATGTAAAAAAGCAAGTAATATTGATGTCATCGTTGCATCGCGACTAAAAGAAAATTGGAGAAATGAAGCTTTGAAAACACCTCCAACACAGAAGAAAACTCAGCTTTTGGGAACAAGTACTTCTAAAAAGTCGAATTATGTGGCAAAGTACTATGGTGAAAAACCACATGTCATCAGCGAAGAATTGCTATTTGCAGGAAAAAGTAAGAAAATCCCTATTTTAAAGAATGGTTGTGCCGATGGATTACATCCAGTAAACATACATGGTAAGAGGGTGAACACCATGTATACCTGTCCGTTTGATACTGTTTACCAATTACTTGCTGCTGCAATTTGCGATTGGCCCCTTCTCCGCTCGAAAGTGAGTATTTCTTTTACGATTGTGTCAAAAAAAAATTATTAACTATAGATATGTAATTCTATTCCATAGGTCCAAAAGCAGAGAAACGCTAATGAATTGTTTGATCTTGCGTTGAAAATTTTTGAAAAGGGTATAACTGCGGCATCGTATGCAAATCGTGCAAAATTTCATCACACATTTATTTATCATGATGAACAGTTAGATGGATCCATTTTATTAAAGTGCGAAACAACTGTGGAACAAATTATAATGAGATCATTTATGAATTAGGGTTGCTCAAAAAACATCGATACATCGAAAACATCGATACATCGAAAACATCGATGTTTACTTTTCGATGTATCGAATAAGTCCGATGTTTCGCACCCTTTCGATGTTTACCGATGCATCGATGTTTTTTTATTCGATGCATCGAATGAAGCAAGCATTGAAAAGACTCACTCAAAGTGCCAAATCTACAGTTGAATTTATTTCATATCAGTGGGTTACTTACTTACTTACTTAGGTGGGCATTACAGTTCAAGGTGAACCTGGGCCTCAACCAACATCCTTCTATAACGATTTCGATCTCGGGCGAGCTCTCTCCAGTTTCGCACTCCAAGTCGGTTGAGGTCTTCATCCACTTGATTTCGCCACCTAAGACGAGGTCTTCCCCTTCCGCGATTTCCCTGCAATGTGCTTTCGAAAACCCGACGAGCGGGAGCGTTTGGGTCCATCCGCTCTACATGGCCCAACCATCGTAGCCTCGCGATGCGTACTCTTCTGGCTATGCCCATGTCGCGGTACAGCTCATACAGCTCGTTGTTGTATCTTCTTCTCCACACATTGTCTTCGCATACGGGACCAAAGATCATTCGGAGAATTTTTCTTTCGAAACGACCAAGAGTTTCCTCATCCGCTTTCGATAAGGTCCATGCTTCCGCGCCGTACAGCAGGACTGGGATGATTAAGGTCTTATACAAGGTCACTTTGGTTTTTCTAGAGAGGGTTTTGTTTCTCAATTGCCTTCTTAACCCAAAGAAGCAACGGTTGGCAAGAGTTATTCTCCGTTTGATCTCCGCACTGATGTTGTTTTCCGTGTCTACAGCGGATCCTAGGTAGACGAAGTCCTGTACTACCTCGAAGTTATGTCTGTCTATTGTGACGTTTTGTCCAATTCGTCGATGTTCTGTGTCCTTGTTTGATGACAGCATATACTTCGTTTTGCCCTCATTAACCATCAAACCCATTTTTGCCGCTTCTGTTTCAATACTCGCAAAAGCACCTATGACATCACGCTTTTTTCTTCCCATTACGTCAATATCGTCTGCATAGGCTAGTAATTGTACAGACTTTTGAAAGATTGTTTCTCTGGTGTTGACGTTTGAGTTTCTTACAATCTGTTCAAGTATGATGTTGAAGAAATCGCATGACAGTTTGTCGCCTTGCCTAAAGCCTTTTTCGACATCAAAGGTCTCGGTGAGTTCTTTTCTGACCTTGACGGAGCAGCGTGAATTCTTCAAAGTCATCCTGCATAGTCGTACGAGCTTTGCAGGGATGCCGAAACTAGACATGGCTCTGTACAGCTCGTCTCTGTAAATACTGTCATACGCGGCCTTAAAATCGATAAAGAGGTGGTGAATATCGATATTATCAGTGGGATGGTGTCTTTCATTCGATCCATATTAAATAAAGCAAGCATCGTACAATACACATACACACTCACAACTCACAGTTACAGTACCTAACCAAATCGATTTCAGTGTTCTGTTTCTGTTTAATTCATGTCATCATTGAGTTTGTATACATAGAGGAACCATGCTATCTTGTGTTTAGCGACGAGTACGCTTTGCTCGAAAAACATCGATACATCGAAAACATCGATGTTTTTATGCGATGCATCGACAAACATCGATGTAAGGTTACGATGTATCACATCGAATAAAACATCGATGTTTTTTTTCCATGAGCATCCCTATTATGAATACACCGAGTGTTGAGATTATGATCAACTGCAATACATGTTCAGTAAACCATGTAAGAGACATTATTGCACCACTGATATATACGTCTGACATGCAAAAAAATGAAATTGAGATGGAACAGCTGTATAATTTATCCATGGTAACCGAATGCAGAGCACAGGGATGTACAGGACTAAGACAAACCTCAATTTCTTCTTTAGGTAAACATATCAATACTTTTGAATACGCGTAAATTAAAAAGTATATTACATCTGACTAATTTTAGCTTATAATTTACAGGGGACATAGTTGTTTTTGAAGTATTTGATGCTGGAACAGATATGAAAAGGGAATTAAACAGTCTACCAAAATATCTTAAAAACCCTACAAACTTTGGAGAAATGTACAGACTTGCTGGAGTCGCAGATTTTATGCCTCCTAGATTGGTGACCAGGACATCTTCTGGTCATTTTACCGCGGTATGTTTGCGAGGGACTCAATGGATAGAGTATGATGATCGAAATCCAAAAGAAATTTTACGAAAAGCGAATCATTTTGTGTATCCGAGAGTATTAATGTATGTAAAAATGCAATAAAGTATTCCCGAAAAATTATTCGAAAAATTTAAACTGTTTTTAGTTTGAAAAATCTAATAATAAACGTAAATGTGCATTTTATTCACCAACTAGTTCCCAGAAAATATTTTTAACTTCCGGCTAAGAAAATTGAAAATTTTTTGAAAATCGGGAAGTTATTGGTTTTACCCCGTTTTTCGAAAATCCAGTTTTCATCTATATTGACGGTTCCCGTGAGGGTGTCCTGATTCCTGAACTTAGCGGGAAGTTGCAGAGATGACCTCTAGGTTACTTCTAAGTACTAGAAAAAAATGAAATCCAAACAATTACTATTCAGCACAGTAATCAATTAGATATTGAAAAAAAAAATAAGATTTTAACAACAAAATCAATTATGTTTATCCTGGGAAAATGGAGATTCAAGCAAGCCTGCACGGTTTACAAGGATACCGATCAGAAACTCGCCCGATCTCCCGGTTTCTATTTTGTTGCTGACTCTCCGGACATTGATAACTGGTGCAACGATGAGCAACAAAATCAATTTGTTTGTTTATTCCCGAAAAACCGAGAGTTAAGCTAGCATAAACGGTCAAAAATTTTATTTGTTTAAAAAACATGAAAATTTTTTTTTCGACTTGAATTGAATTTTGCACGTTCTTACAGCAACAAATTAGCAACAAAATGCAGTCTATTTGTTTTCACAATTCTTACCCTTTTTCGCTATGTTTCATGCTATTTTTATGTGAAGCTAGCATGTTTGTCGATTTCTCGGGATCGGCTGGAGCAACAAAACCGATTTTTTCGCAACTAACTAGCAACAAATAAGCAACAAATTTTGAGCTATTTGTTTTTAATTTTTGATCATTTAGTCCTGCCTTCGCTATGTTTCATGCTATTTTTATGTAAAGCTAGCATGTTTGTCGATTTCTCGGGATCGGCTGGAGCAACAAAATCGATTTTTTCGCAACTAATTAGCAACAAATTAGCAACAAATTTTGAGCTATTTGTTTTTAATTTTTGATCATTTATTTACATTTGACTTAAAACTAGGCCTATGACTAACTATTACTAGATTGTTGGCACAGAAGTGGCCTAACTTATTTCTTCTGTCTAAAGGGATGGTTTTTATAAAATAAAATACATATTTTTGTCTACTTAATCTATTACATGAAAAATAAAACATAAAATAAAATAAAATGGCGTGACTTAAAGTCTTGAAAAATAAAATAAAATAAAAATAATATGAGCTCCATAGCTCATCCTCTGTCGTGTCCACTGTCTGCTTTTTCGTAGAAAGGTCTTCCTTCGTTGAACAATACATCATGGAATCTGGTATCGATTATTGCTCTCGGGTGTAGATACCTATGGCTGGTGTTAATTTCTTCCTGGAGTAGCTGTTGCACTTCTGGGTTCTGTTGTCCTTCGAGGTTCCTCAAGATTCGGCTGGATAGCTCCATCATGTATTTGTCTATTGGTACCACGTCAGCTGCCTCGTATACCATCTTAGTTGGCCAGTACTTCCTCGTGAGGGGGTTCCTATGAAGTCCAGTGCAAACTCTGAGTATTTTCCTCTCGAAGAGCTTGATTTTCTTCATGGTTGACGGTGAGATTGTGAACCAGACCGGGCAGGCATATGTGATGACGGGCCTGATGAGCTGCTTGTACAGGAGTAGTTTTGTTGTCTTGCTGAGTCCATACTGCTTCCTTAGTAGAGGATATACCAGGTGAAACGCGAAACTGGCGCGTTTCAAGATAGCTGTGGCGTGTTTGTTGAACTTCATCCGGTGGGTGAAGTTTACACCCAGGTATTTGGCACTGTCCTTTGTTGTTACAACTGTGTTGTCTGGAAATCCGATGGTGACTTTCCTACTCCTTTCCGCGATTCTCCTTCGGGCGCTCGTCCTTGTCTGTGGTGGTCTGAAGCAAATCAGTTCCGTCTTGCTGGCGTTGATCTTCAATCCCCATTTAAGGTAGTACTTCCAGATATTATTGACGTGCTCCTGCACTCTTCGGGCTGCTATCTCAGGCGATGGAGATGTTGAGTAGGTGATGGAGTCATCTGCATACAGCTTAGTCCTTGTGCCTGGTGAGCTTTCTGGTTGGTCTGCGGTGTAGATGACTTTGGCCCTTGCGGGACTCCGGCCTTGATGTGTCGTAGTCCTGATTTTTCGCTGGAAACCTGTACAAAAAAGAGGCGATTAGTAAGAAAATTTTGAATTATTTTTACCAAATATCCTGGAAAGCCAAATTCCATTAGCTTGTAAATGAGTCCATTGATCCAGACGCTGTCAAATGCCTTTTCGATGTCTGTCAGACATGATACGGTGTTTTCCTTTTTGTTCAATCCCACGGTGATGTTGCTGTGAAGTCCAAGAAGAGGATGTATCGTCGAGTGTTTGGCTTTGAATCCATACTGGAAAACAGGTATTATATTTCTTTCCAAGCAGAAATTTTTTACCTTCCTCAGTAATAGACTTTCAAGTACTTTGCTAATACAGCAAAGTAGTGAGATAGGCCTGTAACCTTCCACGGTGTGTCTGTCAGTCTTCTTGGGTACTGGAACAATCTTTGCTGTTTTCCATGCTGCAGGAAAATAGCCGTTGTTTAGACAGTTGTTGAAGATGACTGTCAACAGGAAGAGGGCGATGTTCGGCAACTTTTTCAAAACAAAGTTGGATATGCCGTCCGGTCCAGTTGACTTTTTCGAGTTTCCTGCGCTGATGGTCTCGCATATTTCCTCTGTATTGGTGAATACGTCATCATTGTTGGGGTTGTGGGCAGGATTCTCTTCGTTGAATTCCGTGATTGTTTCTGATGTCTGGTGTCCTGCATGCGCTCTTGATTCGACTTCCATCAGGAATTCTGGGAGATGAACTGGTGGATTGTCCGTGAAATTTCCCTCGAAGTGGTTTGCAAAAACTTCGGCTTTTTCTGTTGGGGTATGTGCTGTTGTCTGTCCATGGCTGACTGTGATTTCCATGCGCTGAGCCACCCTATTTATACTCAACGCTCGTTGTGGTACCGTGCGCAAATCCCATATAACTACATGTAATATTCCCTACTCCCATGTAATGTCATACCTACACACGACATTCCCATATGCTTGGTGAGAACAAAAAACTTGCCACTTGCTACGCACTCATGCCTTCCATGCAAAAACCCGTCATTTGAAATCCATATATGTGTTTTTATTTCGTCTCTCTCTCTTTTTTTTTTTTTTTTTTTTTTTTTTCTGTAAACAACAATTTAACAAAGAGCCTTCTTGGCAAAGGCCCAATAGTAAAAAACCTTCTTGGCAAAGGAACAATAATAATAAGTAACAACAAAAGAGAAAATAATTAAATTATTATTATGGCTCGAACGTAATAAACTTCGATTGCCCCGTCGGCAAATGGGTGAGCACGGCTTCCCCGCGCCTCATTACACGGCACAGTATAGTGCCTCCCCGTCGTTTGTAAATCAAGCGTTTGCGGCGTATATGCTCATCCCATGTGCGGTGGTTGGTGTGTACATATTGTGCTATCATTGTTTTAAGCACACGGTTGATACCTTCGGTCGGGTTCTCTTGCGGAGTGTAAGGGGCAGTGAACCGTTGTTGTATTCCTATGTCGCATAGGAAATCGGTAAGAATAGAACTGGTAAACTGGCTACCGTTGTCGGAGAGTAAAATGCGGGGAACTCCGAAACGTGTTAGGATGCGCTCTCGTAGTGCTTTGACTACTGCCTGACTGGTCGCCGACCTCAAAGGTACCGCCTCCACCCATTTAGTAAAGCGGTCTACCATTACCAACATCATGGTATGACCTTTCATGGAACGTGGAAGAGGACCGACGAAATCTACGCATACCGTATCCCAGGGAGTGTTGGGTATGGTGGTATGCATAAGTCCACTAGGCTTTTGCTGTGTCGCCTTATAGGCTAGACATATGGAACATTTCTTAACATAGCGCGCACTATCGCGATACATCCCCGACCGGTAATAATTTTTCATGACACGATCGGCTGTTTTAGCAACACCGAGATGCCCAGCTGTCGTGGCGTCATGATTCTCGAACAATATTCGGTTTCGGTCGGCAAATGGTATACACAATTTCCAGTTTTCTTCGTGGCTGGGGAGTGGATGTGCAGCAAATTTACGGTATAGCTTATCGGTCGTAATTCTGTATTCGGGGTATTGTGAGGGGTTGTTTTCTACTTGTCTGGAGCGCCGTTCGGTCCAATCTTCAGTACTACTGCATAGGATTGACAGATCGCTTGGGTTTAATGGCAAGGGGTCTCTTGATAGAGCATCGGCAACGACATTCATGGCGCCTTTGCGGTATTTGATATCGAAATCACACTGCTGTAGCTCTATTGCCCATCGCGCCAGCCTGCCAGAAGGGTTGTCAAGTGAGTGTAACCACTTTAGGGAATGATGTTCAGTGATAGCAGTGAAATGATAGCCTTCGAGGTAAGGTCTCATCTTCCTTATCCCGAACAGTATGGCCAGACACTCCTTTTCGGTTACCGAATACTTTTTTTCCAAGTCGGTGAGCGTACGACTGGCGTAAGCGATTACCCTTTCCTGTTTTTCGGTCTGTTGCGACAGAACCACTCCAAGTCCATACTGACTAGCGTCCGTTTGCAACGTAAAGGGTAAATCGAAGTTAGGGCACATCAAGACGGGCGCTTCTGTTAACCATTTCTTTAACTCGGAAAATGCTAGTTCTTGCTCTGTTCCCCAGGTCCACTCTTGGCTCTTTTTCAATAATTTGGTCAGGGGCAAAGCTACTTGGGAGAAATTATGTATGAATCGGCGGTACCAAGATATTATTCCCATCACTCGCCTCAATTCTTTCACATTTCGCGGGGCGTTAAAATCCTGGACGGCAGCGATCTTATTAGGGTCGGTACTGATACCTTGCTCGCTCACCACGTGACCCAAATACTTCAACTGGCTTTTACAAAATTCGCACTTTTCACGGTTGATACGCTGGTTTGCCGTTTGTAGTCTAACGAAAACTTCCCGCAGGTGCTTTAAGTGTTCTTCGAACGTGCCACTCACAACGATGATGTCATCCAGATAGGCAAACGCATATTCGTCAATATCCGGACCGATGATGCTGTCTAGCATACGTTGGAACGTGGCAGCAGCTGAGTTTAATCCACATGGCATGACCTTCCATTGATATAATCCGCGCCCTGGTACCGTGAAAGCGGTGTAAGCACGGGATTCGGGGTGCAAAGGGATTCGCCAGTAACCTTGTTTGAGGTCAATAGTAGAGATGAAGTTTGCTCGTTTTAGCTTATCTAAGATGGCTACTATTTGTGGCAGTGGATAGGCGTCCATGATCGTTATACTATTTAACTGCCGGTAATCAACACACACCCTCCACGAGCCGGTCTTCTTTTTTTACGAGTACTATGGGTGAGCTGTACGGGCTCTTTGAAGGTTCGATTTTGTCGTCCTGGAGCAACTCGTTGATTTCGTCATCGATCACCTATCGCATGGCTGGGTTCTTTGGGTAATACCTCTGTTTGAACGGCTGGTCGGTTTTCAGCTTGATGTAATGCACGGCGGTATCCGTGACTTTCGGCAGGTATTCAAACTTTGGTAACTCCTCATCCAACAATGCTTTCAACTCCTCTTCTTGTGAGCCGCCCAAAGGTTTACCCCCCAACGCACAGAGATGCTCTCGGCGTTCGGTCGCGTCGACGCTAGGTGGGTCTGGCGTTGACGACCACGGTATTTCGGTACCGCTTAGGCTCATCCGAAAATCGGCATCCCGCAATATGTCAACCCCTATTACCATTTCCTCAGTGAGTTGCTTCATATACGTCACCGTCCCGTTGATGGTCCGATCTCGGACAGTCGTTGCCAGTAGGTAGTGCTCGTGGCTGACCACTACTTCGCCATTAGCTTAATGCGTACGGTGGCGGACGGGGGCATTAAGGCGGCGGGTGGTAGCGTTGATGAAGGATTTGGTGGCCCCGGTGTCTATTAACGCTCGGATAGCCTGACCGCCCACTCGTACGGTCACGAAACATCTCGGGTCTACTTGCTCTTCCGTGTCCTCGGGTTGTGTAGACACTGGTGCCGTTTCGACTAATGCTATAGCCTGAACCGGCGGAGGATCTGGCGTTTGGGGCTCATTATACTGACTGAACATGACGGCAGCTTGATGCGGATGACAACTGCAGTCTTTCGTCAGCCGTCCGTCCTCTCCACAATACGAGCAGAAGAGACGGAACGACCTTCGACACTCTTACTCTTATTGTGCCCTCGCTGCTTGCAATTCCAGCAGTGGGTATCCCTATCATATTGCCCGAAGTGCGGTGGCGGTTGCGGTGTGTCGGAACGGTTGAAATTTGGCTGAGGTGGAGGCAATATCGCACGGCTGTCGGCTATCGGTCGGTCTGAAGCAAAACAATTATGAGGGTTACGAGGCGGTGCTGGTCGGGGCCCAGGAGCGACGTATGGCTGTGCTTGGCGAGGGGTACGGTCTTCTCCTCTTATGTATTCATACTCCTCGGCCAGCTTCATAAGTTCGTCCAAGGTACTAAAATCACGTCTTTTGATATATAAGTGATACTCCGATCGCAAACTATCGTAAATGCGATCGATGCTATCCTCGATACTTATACGTGGGTGTCTGAGAATCAAATACTGGGTGGCTTATATGAAATCCTTTGCCATTTCGCGTGGCCCTTGCTTTTTCCGCAATATTTCCTCCTCTAGTTTGCAGAGGTACCTAGCTGGCAGAAAATGGTCTAGGAAAGCGGTGCGGAACTGGGTCCAGGATTTCATACGCTCTTTATTTAAGCGAAACCACTCTAGAGCGGTGCCGCGTAGTATTTCCGGTAAGGCCTTGACAATATCGTCAGGGCGTATGTCATAGCACGCGGTTAATTCTTCGAGTCGGTCCATGAATTCGATTGCGTTCCCGGATGAGTCGAACCTCAATCCCCATTTGCGGAAGTTATTCATCAGTTCGGCCTCGTAGCTGAGAATAAACCGACCTGGCCTGGTGGCAGATGGTTCGACAGGGGAAGGGGTCGCGACTTCATTGGGGAGCGCGGCACATGACGATGCCGAGTTCTTTGCCAGGTCATCTTCGGCGGACGGTGCGGTGGACGGTGTGGCGGTACTTGGTACATAGGATGGCACCTGGAAGGAGATCTCGGTGTACATCGGCGACTTTGGTTCGGTTTCGTTTTCTTGGATTGGTACTTGTTTGTACTCCCGCTCAGTTACGGCTCTCTCTAAATCCGCGCACAGCTTTTGCGTGGATTTCCGGAGTCTAGCCTGCTGAACTGGGCTCGTAGCGCAGCTAAAGTGCCTTCAGCGTCGAACCCTAACCGACTCATACGTGTCACCAGCTCTGGCTTGCTGAGCAAGTATATTGCCCCTATACTGGCGAACACGTCGAAGTTCTCTTCGGAGTCGAACATGTCTGGATTTCTAGCTTATTTTTATAGTTCTAAGAGAATTTCTTTTTCAACGGTGGACCTTAATAGTCCTTGCTCGGGCGCCAAATTGTGACTTAGGTACCTATTATCCACCACCTATGTTGGTGTGGTCAGCTTTTTACCTCTATGGTATAACATGAATACTTTTCACCACCAGGTACTACGTCTTGGCTATGAGCTTACTTTCTGGGTTATTGTCTTAACTAGACAAGCTTTTCTCCTTCCCATTCCACAAGATGGCTTGGGCTGTTCCTTGGGGCGATAACGTAAAGCATGTAATGAGGTTTGTGAAAAATACCTCGTTACGCAACCAATCCATTCAATTTTCCTAAATTCCCGACCTTTGATAATTGAACGTCAATCACTTCACACCTCACGCCAGCATATCGCCATATCAGCATTATCGCTTCAACATTCGAATGCATGGCTATTAATAAATGCAGACCACGTAGCATGTATCCAGAGTACATTTGTTGGTAACATGAACCCTTAGCGATATCATTTTCTGTTTGTCGCTTGCCTTCGGTCATTAGCTCAGTGCAAAGTGTATTCATGTGTGTACATACTTTGTTGGCGCTTGCCTTAGGTCATTAGCTCTTTTAAAGAATATGTATGTGTGTGCATATGAGGCATGTTGGGAGTGTTCAATTATCAAAGTACGAGATAATCAATGATCACTAGTGCGATCCCTTTACACCACCCCCTGGGGTAAAAAGATGAACTCTCGTAGCGCGAGGTTTCCCCTTTTTCGTGTCATTTTACAATTTGGAATCATTTGTTATGTTCATTTTTATATCATGTGTTACGTAATTAAATATGTTTGCTTTTTCAAATTTTCTTATTGTTTGTTATAAATGTAGTAAGCTCAATATAATTTTCTTCATGTCTAATTAATTTTACAGCTATAGGTGCTATATTTTTTTTTTTTTTTTTTTTTTTTTTTTTTTTTTTTTTTTTTTTTTTTTTTTTTAAGGAAATAGTATTAATTCAATGCAAATAGAACCTACATTGCTATAGTATTGTAACGTGCGCTTAGTTTGCAAAAATAAATAAATCTTTCTTTTAATTTTACCACTTTTTATTCGAACTCAACTCAATTACGTTTATTTAATATTCACACTATCACTTTCTAAACTAAACTGACTTCTGGTTGCGTCAGCTCCCTCTTTATATGGAAGTGTGAAATATCGAGAGCTTTCTAGTACTTTTGCTATGAACCATGATGTCTAGACAAGTTCCCCTCCCGGTATATTTCTGCACACACACACACACTCACAACCAACGTCTTCTTTTATACCATTCCATTATAGTGTTGCCAGTTGTGTTTTCGGTTAAACGTTTTCGATTAGGAAATTGGTTTAAATGTTGGGTGTACATTACAGTATGTATATATAGAATTTTTTTAAACGATTTTTGTATACCTTTACTCTCTTTCAAACAACGTTGGAACGGTTGGGTATGATAAGCTCATTGAATTCTGACCTTGACAGCATTGTTGCATGGGGTCTTATGAACCGAGTAGAATTCAATGCTTCGAAAACTCAATGCTGTTTCTTGTCGTTGAAGCTTAACATTCCCCCATTGCTATTATCCATGAATGGTACCTGCATCGAAGAAACCGAAAAGCTGTCAGTACTTGGTATGTGTGTAAGCGACGATCTTCGTTGGAATGACCACATATTTGAAGTCGCCAAAAACGCTGCTAAATGCTTAGGTTTCTTGAGACGATGCAGGAAATTCTTCACCCCTTCTGATCAGGCTACAATTTATAAGCCCTTCATCCGCCCAAAACTGGAGTATAACTCCCATATCTGGTAAGGTGCTTCTCAAACATCCTTGCGCCTACTTAATAGGGTACAAAGTAGAGCGTTAAAATTGATAGGTGATAGTTCAATCGTAGAATCGTTTGATTCTCTTGAACATCGTCGAAGCGTTACCTGCCTCACTCTGTTTTATCGCTTTTTTCATAAGCAGTGCTCTAGTGAAATAGCCATTTGTGTTCCTCCCCTGAAACAATTTAGCCGCAACACTCGCCTCGCTAGGAATGCTCATCAGTTCTACCTTGAGCCCAACTTCGGGCGTACAATCAAGTACAGAGATTCTTATTTTAGTCGCACCACCCGAATGTGGAATGCTTTACCAGCCTCTGTATTTCCCCTGCATTACGATTCACAAAGGTTCTCTCCTATTAAATCCTCTCCTATTTTCCTAAATGCTCTTGTGTTCTATAACATTATAAGGGTATTCATAACCCCTTGATGAAAAAAAAAAACAGTTTACACCGTCTTCGGACAATACTTCATATGGCCTAACGAAGATAGGGCTAAGCTTCCTTTTTCAAAACTTCTAAACTAGTTGCTTTACTTCTTGCTTTTCTATCGTAACTGTCTCTTCTTGCATTCTTCTTCTCAAACAGCGCATCTCTCGTATCTCTGTGCGCAATTTGTAATTTTTCTCGTAGTTCAATTACATAATCTTCATAATTATACCTGGGATCTACTTGTATCGTCAAATTTGAAGGTAACGTGCATTGTCGTCCAAACACTTATTCAAATGGTGAATAACCTGTTTCTGAATGTACTGCAGTGTTATAGGAAAACACATAGTATGGTAACCATGTACACCAGTCTGTGTGTTTTTCGGAAACGTAACTTCTAAGGTATGCTCCTAGGACTTTATGTGAGTTTTCCAATGCTCATATACTCTCGTGATGGTATGCTGTAGATTGTATTTGTTCTATTTTTTGTAGCTTACACATATCCTTAAAAACTCTGTTGATAAATTTATTTAGGCTTTTATCTTTTGAACTCCGTATTTAAGAATAAAGTATTCTACCAATCCTTTAGCAACTGTGCTAGCTTTTTTGTTTTCGATTGGAATTGCTTCAGTGAATTTCGTTAATTCGTCTTGTAATGTAATATGTAAGTACACTGCCAACAACTAGGATGAGACCACTAATTTTGCAAACGATTTCCGCTTTTTATAACTGGTGGAAGTTTTGTACCCGGAAAAGTTTATTACCAGTTAATAGATACGTATTTTCCCATAACAAATTCATAAAATTTAAGGGTTAATTCGTAACGACAGTTGGATTTCCCAAGATCAATTAATGAACTACTGAAAATAGGTATAAAAAGTGCTCCACTAGGATGCGGCCATTGCGAATATTTCCGTGCAGGAGTTCGCATGTGGGAATTCTTGTATAAAATATCTAAGAGAGTGTTAAAAATAACCGTTTTAATTAGTTTGAAGCACACATGGGTTCCGGAAAGACTTTGACAGCGACAGAAAGAGCAAAAATAGATGCTTTCAAGGAAATAGGACTCTCAGGCCGTGAAATAGCAAGGAGACTTAACAGGAGCAAGACAGTTGTAAACAATTATCTTGCTGATCCACAAAACTATGGCAAAAATCAAAAAGCACCATAAGAGAAAATCGGTTGATTCTACAACTTGCCTCAAATTCCACTCTACCAGCGACTATGATAAGGGCCAAAAGCAGAGTTTCAGCCAACATAACAACGGTTCGAAGAATAATACAAAGAAGTGATACTATTCAAATGAGGAAACTAAAAAAGAAACATGTTTTGAAGCCAGTACACAAGGAGCATCGTATGGAATTTGCAAGACAGCATGTTGATTGAAGCAGTGAATGGAAACGCGTTGTCTTTTCGGAAGAAAAAAGTTTAACCTTGACGGTCCTGATGGTTACAACTTTTATTTCCATGATACTAGAAAGGATGAGCTTATTTTGGCAAGACATCATAGCCATACATCTGGTGTAATGGTGTGGGGAGCTACTACCTACTATGGTACGAATAGTAGAATTGGAGTTTTAGTTTTTGTCCACAACAATGAACAAAAATAGCTACAAATGTTTGCTGGAACGGTCATTTCCAAAAATGAAAAACATTTTTGGACCTCTGACTGATTTTTCAACTAGATAATTCCCCAACCCACACTAGCCGAGTTGTCAGGAGCTGGATTCAATCAAAAAATTGCCTAAATTTCATATGATTATTAAAAAAAAACTGTATGATTCTATTCCAAACCGTCTAATAGGGGTTATATCCAAAAATGGCGGACATACTCATTATTAATGTAAAAAAACGTTATTAATAAATATTATTAAACCATAAAATGTAAACATTTCACTAATTTTTTTGTTTTTTCTAAAATTTTGCATTGGCCTCATCCTAATGAAGCACCTTTCTATACCTTTTTTTAGTAGTTCATTAATTGATTTTGGGAAATTCCAACCGTCGTTACGAATTAACCCTTAAATTTTATGAATTTGTTATGGGAAAATACGTACCTATTATTTGGTAATAAACCTTTCCGGGTACAAAACTTCCACCAGTTATAAAAAGCGAAAATCTTTTGCAAAATTAGTGGCCTCATCCTAGTGGTTGGCAGTGTATGTACTTGTGTCCATTTACTGATTCATCCAAAGGACCTACTAAGTCTAGGTAAATTTTATCAAAGCTTGATTCAGCGGTTGACGTTATTTCCATAGGCTGTTTTTTGGGTGAAATATATTTGTTTTACTGACAAACTGGGCAATGTTTTACATAGGTAGCTATATCATTTTGCATTCCAGTCCAGAAATATTTTTGTTTAATCGTTTTGAGCATGCGGTTTATTCCTGCATGTCCACTTGTTGGTATTATGTGGTAATTATTGAGTATTAGTTTCTTCTTGTGAGGATCTGTTATTTCAATACATTTGTTTATGAGGTGCACCTTTACGTTACTATTTTTAATCATTTCTCCTAAGACTTTCTGTAACTCGTGAATTGTGTATTCTCGACGGCCGTCTGCGAGTTTCTTAATTTCTTCTTTTGTAATGTATAATTTATTAATTGATAATAGTCCGCAGATTTTATGCACGTCCCTCGACAACAAATCGCAAAATGAAGTCGATCGGGCGGTAGTGCTTTCCTTGGGCTTTCTTAGGAGTATACAATTCATCTCTGGGATGTATGCCAACACTTTGTTTGGTCCCAGGATTATATCTATATCTTTTTGATATTCGTCGTCCTCGAAACTGTTACATATTTTAAGCTCAATTATTTTATGCTCATTCTCTGGTGGCTTAAGCTAGTCCTAAACGACGAACATGCTAGCCGAGCATGCTGGCGCTCGCCGTATTTTCATCGTCTAGGGGTTGGTTGGCGAGCAGTTGGCGAGCCGCTCGCTGTTGGCGAAAATTTTCGATTTTGTCATGTTCGTTGGCTTCGTTGTTTGCCATGTAGGGCCATGCTCGCGAGCAAACCGGTTTTTTACTTTGAAGCAAACCTCATTTCTGCTGTGGACGTCATCGTGTGCATATCGCGGATAAAGTAAAAAGGCAAAAGACAGCCACAATTTAATAGAAGAATACACACGTTTACGCTGTGGGTAATGAAATGAATGCTCGGCAAATGTGTTCGTCATCTAGGAGATCGGATAATGCAAACGAGCATGCTCGGCGAGCATGTTCGTCGTTTAGGACTAGCTTTAAGCAATTCTGTGATTATACGATTATTTTCTTCCGTTTCTGTTTCTTGTCTCTTATTTTCTTGAACCGATTTTTCTGCCTGTGTTTGTGATCTTGTGACTACGCATATTTGGAATTGTTTTAGGTTGCCGGAGTTAAATTGTATTCGACTAGGCGTCAGCTACGCAATTATCTTTTCCTGTTTTATATTCAACATAAAAACTGTATTCTTCAAGTAGTAATCTGAATTTGGTTAGTCTACTAGAAGGTTCTTTTAGGGAAAAAAGGTATACAAGGGGTCTGTGATCAGTTATTTTTTTAAATTTTCTTCCAAAGAGGTATGGTCGAAAATGCTTTACTGCCCATACTATGGCTAGTAACTCTTTTTCAATTGTACTATAATTCTTTTCGGCTTTATTTAGAGTCTTGCTAGCATAAGCTATAGATTTTTCATTGGAATTTGAAAGTACCGCCCCTAAGGCAAAGCCTGAGGCATCTGTATGTAATATGAACTCTTCTTTGAAATTTGGGAACTGTAGAATTTGCTGGCTAGTAAGTATTGTTTTTAAAAGTTGGAAGGATTTTTCACAGTTTTGGTCGAAAATGAGATCTAAATTTTTTCTAAGTAATCTATTGAGAGGAATGGCTATTGTAGCAAAGTTGGGTATAAATTTTCTATAATAATTTGCGAAGGCTACGAATCTTCTTACTTCGTCAGCGTTCGTGGGGGTTGGATAATTGTGCATAGCAGCTGATTTTTCGGGATCTGGATGTATTCCCTTGCTTCAAACTACATATGTCCTAGATAAAGAACTTCTTTTCTTAGAAAAGCACATTTACCGGGATGTATTTTTAAATTTACTTTCCTTAGTCGATTAAATACATCGATCAGATTTTTGTTGTGATCGGTAAGGCTTTTGCCAAAAACTATTAGGTCATCTAGGTAGACAAAGCAGCGTGAGTAAGTGAGGTACGTACGTACATCATTCTCGAAAATTTACTGGGAGATATTTTAAGTCCCATCGGAAGTCGTTTCAACTGAAAATGACCGTCTTCCGTTGAAAATGCTGTCATACTTTTAGGTTAAAGTTCCATTTGGTAATAACCTTGGCTTAAATCAATACATGAAAAGTACATTGCTTCTCCTACCATGGCATAGATGTCACTTATATTAGTTAATGGAAACTTATCGTCCTCTATTCGTTCATTAACGTTTCGGTAATCAATTACCATGCGGAACTTTTGTAAGCCTGTAATAGGATCCTTTTTCTTTGGTACAATGAGGATCGGAGAGTTCCATGCAGAGACAGATGGTTCGATTATGTCGTTTTCTATCATTTTGTCTTTTTCTGTTTTTATGTCTTGCTTTTGTGTATGCGGAAGTCGGTACGGTTTGGTATATTTTGGAAGCTCCTCCCTTTAAGGTAATTTCCACTTGTCCTAAATGACTGTGTGTAAGTTTGTCACCTTCTAGGTAGAAGATATCTTGATACTTAGTGACTATCGTTTTAATTTCGGCTTTTTTTTCATTGTTCAGGGTGTCCAAATTTATTTCGCTAAATATTTGCTTAACTCTGGTATGTGATACCGTATTTTTCAGTTTGTCTGGTGAGACGAGTTCGTATGTTGAGGCGGATTGTGATATGGGTTTCGCCCACTTAAGGTTTACGCTCGTTTCGCGGGTGTTTAGAATTCGGATGGGAATTTTCCCTTCGGAAAATTCTTCCCTTTGGCCTGTGATATTGATCCGGCCATGAAAACACCTTCACACAACTCTTGGGGGTGAAATATTCTAGATTCAGTGTGTTTTGTTTCTAACCAGTAGGTTGCTTCGCATCTTGGAGAAATGGTTACGGTGTTCAAGCTATGGTGTGACAGTATTGGTATGGATATTTGTCTATGGCGTATATTTAATTTCAAAAATAAATTTTTAAGATCGATTATTGCTCCGAATTCAGAAGAAAAGTTTCCTCCGAGGATTCCGTCAGCGTGTATTGGAAATGAATCAGGTACTACATGAAATTCGTACTTAATGCTGTTACCTTCGAGGTTTAATGTGTTAATACATGTGCCTTTTGATGTTAGGTCTCTGGATATGCCTATGATGGTGGTAATGTTTTTCTTGTCTATTGAAATGTTTCCCTCAATTACAGAGTTTTTTTACTGCGCAGATAGATGCACCTGTATCTATTAAGCATCGTACGGGTTTGTTATTGTTGAGTAATATTTGTACATGAATGCCGTTTTCTATCCCCGCTGTGTATATGGCGTTTGGTAAGGGATATTTTATAGGCTCCCCTCCGACGGGTCGGCTATCCCCTCGGTGGGTTGCTCGTTTCCCAATGCTCGTACCCTGGGGTAGTTTGTTTGCTGTCCATGGTTAATACGTGGCTGGTAATTCGTTATCGGACAGCTGTTGTTTAGTACATTGTTTCTGTTGTTTCGGCTGGTTTGATTTTGTTGTTCATTTTGATTGTAGCTGACTCGGTAACCTTGTCTGAAACTGTTATTTGAACTGTTTTGGTGGCCTGGGCGATAATTAGTACGAAACTGGTTATTTTGGCTATATTGTGAGCTGGTTCTGTATTGGTTTTGTGTAGGTTGAGAACCAAATCTGAAATTATTATTTGGGTTGGGTTGGTTGTTTTGGTAGCCTGATTGGTTGTTTTGGTAACCTGATTGGTAGTTGTAATTATTAGGCCGGTTGTCTCTTCCTCTAGAGCTCGATCCTCTAAAAGGTTGTCCTCTGGAACTCGGTCGCCGTTCTTCAAAATATTTTAAGGATGCTGGTTGTGTTCCTTGGTCTATTTCGAGTAGGTGCTTTGAAGCGCTTTGGAGAGTTGTATGTCTAGCGCTGTCTAGTACTAATCGAAACCGGTCGTTAACTCCTTTTTTTAGAAAGGCTAGTCCTCAACGAATCGTTTTTATACTTGTGTGCTTCTGCACTAAAGCGTTTTAATTGGGCTCTTTCCAACTCAGAAATTTCGTTCTGGTTAACTTTCCCAAATTGCTTAGAAAATGCTTCAAAGAAGCTACTAATCTGTTGTAGCTTTTCTTCCGCTTTAGAAGGAGTTCTTGTCCGATTACGCGATTTCTTTATAAATTTAATTTCTTCATAAATTTGATGGAGTTGGCTCAAGGCGAGTTCTAGCTTGGCTAAACTCATTGGATTTCTTATCTAGCAGCAAAACGAAATTCATGGAGAGAGAGAGTCGTTAGCAAAACGTAATGATCAAAAAGGATTAATATTTTAAAGGATACATTTATTGTTACATTATATGTTATTGTTATTGTTAATTTGTTTTTTTTTTTTTTTTCAAATATATTTTTTTTTTTTTACAAATTCGTTTTTTTTTTCAGTTTATAATTTTTATGTTGATTTTTTTTTTCAGATATATTTTTTTTTTCTTTTACAAATTCGTTTTTTTTTTAGTTTATAATTTTTATGTTGATTTTTTTTTTCAGATATATTTTTTTTTCTTTACAAATTCGTTTTTTTTTTAGTTTATAATTTTCGTGTTGATTAGGAAATAATAATAAAAAATTTTCTTAGTTACTCCGCAAGGTGTTATACCTTGGCGTTCCTGTTCTCCAGGTGGTTGATAACGTCGGCGATTACTTTTCGCCTGAAGTGTTGGAGTACCAAATATGCCAATCTAACTAACACTGCGGTCACGAACATTAGTCCAAGAACGATGGCAGTGTGATCTATGCGTGTTGATTGGAGGTTGGATGCGTTTATTATCTGAGGACCCGTGTTGATTATCTCTTCCTTACTTTCTTGTTGAGACGGATTGTGATATGGGTTCCTTCCACTTTAGGTTTACGATCGTTTCGCGGGTGTTTAGAATTCGGATGGGAATTTTCCCTTCGGAAAATTCTTCCCTTTGGCCTGTGATATTGATCCGGCCATGAAAACACCTTCACGCAACTCTTGGAGGTGAAATATTCTAGATTCAGTGTGTTTTGTTTCTAACCAGTAGGTTGCTTCGCATCTTGGTGAAATGGTTACGGTGTTCAAGCTATGGTGTGACAGTATTGGTATGGATATTTGTCTATGGCGTATATTTAATTTCAAAAATAAATTTTCAAGATCGATTATTGCTCCGAATTCAGATGAAAAGTTTGCTCCAAGGATTCCGTCAGCGTGTATTGGAAATGAATCAGGTACTACATGAAATTCGTACTTAATGCTGTTACCTTCGAGGTTTAATGTGTTAATAAATGTGCCTTTTGATGTTAGGTCTCTGGATATGCCTATGATGGTGGTAATGTTTTTCTTGTCTATTGAAATGTTTCCCTCAATTACAGAGTTTTTTTTACTGCGCAGATAGATGCACCTGTATCTATTAAGCATCGTACGGGTTTGTTATTGTTGAGTAATATTTGTACATAAATGCCGTTTTCTATCCCCGCTGTGTATATGGCGTTTGGTAAGGGATATTTTATAGGCTCCCCTCCGACGGGTCGGCTATCCCCTCGGTGGGTTGCTCGTTTCCCAATGCTCGTACCCTGGGGTAGTTTGTTTGCTTTCCATGGTTAATACGTGGCTGGTAATTCGTTATCGGATAGCTGTTGTTTAGTACATTGTTTCTGTTGTTTCGGCTGGTTTGATTTTGTTGTTCATTTTGATTGTAGCTGACTCGGTAACCTTGTCTGAAACTGTTATTTGAAATGTTTTGGTGGCCTGGGCGATAATTAGTACGAAACTGGTTATTTTGGCTATATTGTGAGCTGGTTCTGTATTGGTTTTGTGTAGGTTGAGAACCAAATCTGAAATTATTATTTGGGTTGGGTTGGTTGTTTTGGTAGCCTGATTGGTTGTTTTGGTAACCTGATTGGTAGTTGTAATTATTAGGCCGGTTGTCTCTTCCTCTAGAGCTCGATCCTCTAAAAGGTTGTCCTCTGGAACTCGGTCGCCGTTCTTCAAAATATTTTAAGGATGCTGGTTGTGTTCCTTGGTCTATTTCGAGTAGGTGCTTTGAAGCGCTTTGGAGAGTTGTATGTCTAGCGCTGTCTAGTACTAATCGAAACCGGTCGTTAACTCCTTTTTTTAGAAAGGATAGTCCTCAACGATCGTTAGCTGTGGTTAGGGTTTCTCTGGTTTCTTCGCCGTGGCATGCTACTTCAAGTTCCGTCATTTTGTTTACCAGTGTTTCTATTTCTGTTATGAATTCTTTTGTGGTTCGATTACCTTGAGTCGCTCGGTTCAGTTTTGACTGAATTAGTTCGAGGGTTTCCTTGGGTCCACATTTCTCAGTTAAGTTTTTCTTGAGCTCAGTAAAGTCCCTAGGGCTGGCATTTCCCAGTTCGGTTAATGCCTTTCCCTGAATTTAGCATTTCAGGACAAACTTAATTAATGTACTTTTAGCTGATGTTGATAGTGTGTCGTAATAGAATTCGATGCTATTCAAGAAGTCTCTTAGGTTTTCTGATCGTTTGTTTTCCTCGTACGATAGAGTAGGCAGCTTATGGCTGTACTGGATTTGAACTCTTCACCACTCATCGTGACGGTTGTATAAAGTGTTTGGGTAGTTTGTGTAGTTTGTGTAATTTGTTTTTCAACTTTTTCTTCTTTGCTTTCGGGTGAAACGCTTCTTATGCTGTGATTCACGATATCTTCGGAATCGTTTTTATACTTGTTTGCTTCTGCACTAAATCGTTTTAATTTAGCTCTTTCCAACTCAGAAATTTCGTTCTGGTTAACTTTCCCAAATTGCTTAGAAAATGCTTCAAAGAAGCTACTAATCTGTTGAGCTTTTCTTCCGCTTTAGAAGGAGTTCTTGTCCGATTAGGCGATTTCTTTATAAATTTAATTTCTTCATAAATTTGATGGAGTTGGCTCAAGGCTAGTTTTAGCTTGGCTAAACTCCTTGGATTTCTTGTCTAGCAGCAAAATAAAATTCATGGAGAGAGAGAGTCGTTAGCAAAACGTAATGATCAAAAAGGATTAATATTTTAAAGTATACATTTATTGTTACATTATATGTTATTGTTATTGTTAATTTGTTTTTTTTTTTTTTTAATATATTTTTTTTTTTTTTACAAATTCGTTTTTTGTTCAGTTTATAATTTTTATGTTGATTTTTTTTTCAGATATATTTTTTTTTTCTTTACAAATTCGTTTTTTTTAAGTTTATAATTTTCATGTTGATTAGGAAATAATAATAAAAAATTTTCTTAGTTACTCCGCAAGGTGTTATACCTTGGCGTTCCTGTTCTCCAGGTGGTTGATAACGTCGGCGATTACTTTTCGCCTGAAGTGTTGGAGTACCAAATATGCCAATCTAACTAACACTGCAGTCACGAACATTAGTCCAAGAACGATGGCAAAGTGATCTATGCGTGTTGATTGGAGGTTGGATGCGTTTATTATCTGAGGACCCGTGTTGATTATCTCTTCCTTACTTTCTTGGCCCCCCATGCTGGGCTAGACGATGGGCTGTTAAATTGAACAGATTGTGGAACTGTTCCTCCTCCTTTCGTCTGGACACTTTCTTTGTCTTTCGGTCTTCCCTTAAAGACTTTCGTATCGCCTTGATCTCGGGGTGGTACTTACGGAGACTCTCCGAATTGGTACCAGGGATGTTGGCAAGGCGGTGAAGCTCCCGGATCTTTGGTTTGAGTGTGGCAGTTCTACCTCCTCTTCTGGAAATAGTTGCAGGGGGAGTTATCCTTGTTGACACGGCCTCTTGGCGTTTAGTTTGACGCTTCCTGTACTCCTCTATGGTAAGAGGCTTAGGTCCTACGGCTGGACTAGGTGTCGTGGTTGGCTGTGTGGGCTTGATTCCTGACGTCTTCAGTAATCGTTCGGCCTCGGCAATGTAGCTTGCAGCTTGGTTAGGGATCCTCTGTTGCGGTCCTGTCACGGTCGCCATGCAAAGATCTGATAACTTGGTGATCTTTTATATTTCTTTTCTACTTCAAACTTATAGATGATCCTTTACTCAAAACGTTGGCTATTGCGCCGTCGTTTACCTTTATAAGCGCGAACGCTATATCATAAAGCGAATAGAGCTCAAGATTGTTCCAGTCCAAGCGAGTTGCTTTTAAAAAAGGAACAATCTTCAAGATAAGCACAAGTGAAGTCGAGCGAGTTGCTCTTGGAAATCAAAAGTACTTGGTTGCTGGTTTGAGAAAGACAACATTTATTTTTACTTTTCCTTCGTCTTTTATACAGAATAATTTTCCAAAATTCCCGACCTTTGATAATTGAACGTCAATCACTTCACACCTCACGCCAGCATATCGCCATATCAGCATTATCGCTTCAACGTTCGAATGCATGGCTATTAATAAATGCAGACCACGCAGTATGTACCCAGAGTACATTTGTTGGTAACATGAATCCTTAGCGATATCATTTTCTGTGTGTCGCTTGCCTTCGGTCATTAGCTCAGTGCAAAGTGTATTCATGTATGTACATACTTTGTTGGCGCTTGCCTTAGGTCATTAGCTCTTTTAAAGAATATGTATGTGTGTGCATATGAGGCATGTTGGGAGTGTTCACTTATCAAAGTACGAGATAATAAATGATCCAGTAGCTTAGCTAGCATCGGTGGCACCCGGGGCGGCAATTATGGTGTCACCCCCAGAACCCAAAACAGTAAAATAAATGAAATTCCGCTATTGCATATATTGGGGTTTCTTTATTTGAATTCAAATAAAAAATTTTAAAAAATGAGAATAAAAATTAATGTATCTACATATTCATATTGTATAAAAAAAAAAAACAAAAAAAAACATTAATAAAATGTCTTTTTCCTAGCTTTTAAAGCAGCAAATTCGCTTATAGCGTCGTCAAAATTTATTTGCTGGGTCGCCTCATGTTCAATTGCTTAAATTCCCAGATTGTTGAGCCTCCCTTCCGTCATTGTAGCCCGCAAGTAGTTTTTAATTAGTTTTAGCTTACTAAAACTCTTTTCGCATGACGCAACTGACACACATATTGTCATAAACATTTTTAATGCGACGATGAGATTCGGAAGAGATTCTGCAAAGTCCCATTCAAGGATGAATTTCATAAAGTCTACAGATAACCAATTAGATGTTGTCACCTTAGCCGCTTTCAAATGACTTCTCAACCTTTGTATCTCTGAGAGAAGTTCTGACTCTGACACCTCATCATAAGCACTAGCAAATTTTGAAACAGCTATTTTCAAATCATTAATGTTTGCTAAAAGTAAAGTATTCGGCTGTACAACTTCAAACAATGAAGCCACTTCCTTAATAGACTCTGTTCTTGTTCGAAGTTCAGTGATGAATCGATCAAGGCATTCGAACATGTCTTTCCGTAGTTCAGCGCTCAGACAAAGTCCTGCATCAGTTGCCAACTCACCAGCCATTCGCTTTTTACGACGAATTCTTCTTTCTGTTGGAATGTCGTATTTCTCCGATGTTTTTATACCAAGGGTAATTGCGTCCTCTACGATCTTCGTCCGATTTTCTTCAACGTAAATCCGAAGGGCTTCAATTTTTTTAGCCAAGTGATCAACACTTAATCCCTTAACTTGTAGTGCAATCTAAATAAAATTTATTTCTTTAAGGACATTATTCCAAAAGAAGAGAAAAGAAAGAAATGCGAAATCGAACATTGCAGATTTTAGGTTCTGCGCAGCACCTCTGGTTTCTACATTTTCTCTTGCATCACACAACTCTTCAGCTGCAGCTAAAATTTCATCAAAATTTTCGTCCAAAACCTTCACTGCAGCATAATGAGCACTCCAACGCGTTGTTGAAAGTCTTTTCACGGTTGATTTACTGTGCTTGAGAAGCACTTCCCAGCGATGAGTGGAAACAGAAAAAAATGTAAAATTTGTCTCTAGTGTTCCAAAAAATGTTATACAAGATATATTTTGAGCAAATGAATGTTGGCCACATAAATTAATTGAATGATTTATACATCCAAAGAAAATTGATTTTTTGTTTTTTCTTTAATAATAGCTTGCACTCCCCCATGTACACCGCGCATAACAGCTGCGTTGTCATAACCCTGAGAACTACACATCATAATATCTAAACCGTCGTTTTCAAGATTCTTGAGAATTTCTTCACTTAAATCCGCAGCTTTTTTTCCATGTAAAGGAAAAAATCCCAGGAATGCTTCTTTGATTTCTACTTTTCTATTCTCAATTTTAACATAACGGATCACTTCAGACATCTGATCAATATGTGAAATATCAGGTGTACTATCAAACATAATTCCAAAATATTTAGCTGATTAGATTTCATTGACAATTCTGCATTTGACTTAATTCGCTAAGATATTAATGAATTCGTTTTGTATTTGTGGCGATTAATATGAGTTTTTTGGTGATTTTCCTTGTTAAAATTCAGGATGTGCTCTTTTAACACAACATCATACTTAGACATAAGAGTCACTAGTTCTAAGAAATTAACTTTATTTGAAGAGTCTTGTCCTTCATCATGTCCACGGAATGCTAGATTTTGTTTAGCCAGAAACAATGTTATGTCTAATAATCTGGATAACAGGTGCCTCCACTTCTGTTGTTCAGCATCCATTAATTGCAAGACTGAGTCATCTGTGGTTTTATGTAATTTTAAACCCATTTCAAAAGTTTTCCACTTCTCAAAATTTTCTATGTGTTCATTTGAAGTCTCATGATCCGGTACTTTAGGGTTCAGCTTCCACCATTTCTGAAATCCATCTATGAATATTGTTTCTGTACCAAAATTTTTGGTGACAGCAAATAAGCGACAGCAAAAGCAGTACAGTCTATTAGTTATTCGAGAATATATCATCCATGATCGCAGAATCTTGTCCCCATTAGCCAAAACTTTATAGAACCATTCTTTAGTAAGATGACGAACACAACCTTTTATTTTAACGCCTGGCCTGAATACAGTAGTGAATGGTCTCTCCCGGTTTTGGAAATGTTCAAGTCCTTTTTTGATAATTTCAATTCGAACTATATCAGGAACGGGTATACTCCAATGTGAGATATCCCTTATGCTCTCAAGTTCTCCCGTGTAGGAATTCCCTTCAATACTTGATTCGTAATCAGTACCATTGCTGTCATTTTGGGTATTTCCGTTTGATTCGGATTCTTGAATTTTCAACACTGATTCTGTTTCTTCGCTGTTGCTTTCTGAAGATGAGCGTGTATTTTCGGAATCATTCTCTTGATCAACGTGACTGTTATTTGCTCTTGAATAACTTTGGCTGTCGTTAATTTTTTCAACATATTTGAAAATGGATCCAGACATGCTCTGAAGGACGTTCATTTTAGCCTGTTTGGATTTTCTCTGCTGAGCACCACTCTTTCTTTTTGTTATATGGACTCCTCGAGGCATATTTTCCTTGTTTTGTATTTACGCGTATTCTAAAAAATATATTTACTATGTACTGGTAGGAACGCTTCATCGATATATTTAAATATTTTTGTATATAAATATATATTTATTTAAATTGGAGTGGTCGTTAAAAAACTTCACTGTAGATGGGCATAAATCAGATCCAAAGAATCAAGAACTAATTCTCTATTTTATTCAAGTTTTCTATATATTCATCACTTTTTATTTTTATACCCTGTACTGTAATTGATGCCTTAGGTTGTTACGATATCTTATTAGAAAATGTATTCAATTACAACAATTAAGGTAAAAGTGAAAATCATGAATAATGTTTAAATAACTTGGATCTGATTAATCCCAGCCAAACATAAGAATCTAATAAAAAAAAGGCATACCAAATAACGATAATGTATGTACATTCATTACATAATACATAGGTAAATTCATAAATGTGAACTAAAGGGTTTTCCAATAGGTACGATATGATTTTGGAGTGGCGTTTCGACCATTTGTAGTATGTCATGATCTGTCATTTGTTTTTTATTGCATTCAGAAGTGTTTACCATTGGACCACTGTAAACGTCGTTAACTTTCTGATTTTGCCTTGGAGCAACTTGAAGTCGTTAACGATTTTCTTAAGAAAATCATATTTTCCGAAGAGGCTTACTTTTATTTGACTAGTGCGTTAAATAAACAAAACTGGCGATGAAAATCCACAATATATTCATGAAAAACCAATACATTCACCTAAATTGACAGTTTGGTGTGGTTTTTGGGCTGGTGGAATCATCGGTCCGTACTTCTTTCAAAATGAAGCTGGTAACACCATTACTGTCAATGGAGAGCGGTATAGATCGATGATAACCAACTTTTTATGGGCGAAATTGGAAGAAATTGATTTTGACAACATTTGGTTTCAACAAGACGGGGCTACGTGTCACACACCAAATGCAACAATTGAATTATTGCGAGAAAAATTTTGAGATTCGATTATTTCAAGAAATGGTGTTATTGAATGGCCTCCAAGAAGTTGTGATTTAACACCATTGGACTATTTCTTGTAGGATTTGAAGTCATTGGTCATTCAATATAAACAAGAATTTCTTCCAGCTTTACAAGTCAATACTGAACGTGCCATTCATGATATACAACTTGATTTAGTGGGAAAAGTGCTCAAAAATTGGGTTCATCTAATTTGTTGCTGCAGAAAAAGTCGTAGTGGCCATTTGAATGAACTTTTATTAAAAACTTAATTGTATTGACTGAACTGCACATTGAATAAAAAATATTTGAATTTCTTTAACAAAAAGTGTGTTTTTTTTTCAAAAAAGAATTCACTCTTATTGGAAAACCCTTTACTAATAAAATAAACTATTTACTTCAATCAAAAGAAACATTAAATTAAGTTAAAAAATGTGTTTGCGACAAAAACAAAAAATGTAAGCTTATATTCTATAAAAATCTGGATATATGCAATGAACTCACCTTGTTTTTACAATATAAATTTGTATTATTATATTTTCCTTATCAACTTTTTGAGAGACACTATTTAATTAAAATATATGAAAGTGAACCACAACTCACGAAATGATTATACGCAATGACACAGGAGCTCAGGGCCCACAGGTATTTATATGAACTTCGGAGACAAATAGCGGTTTCTCTTGCCTACCAAAGAGATTTCTTATGATTACCGCGGTGCAAAGTTTGGGGAAAAATAGCGGTTTGTCTTGCCTACCAAAATGATTACCTATTGCTGGTGCGGTTTTCAGCATCTTCAAGAAATCATATCATCATTATACAGGGCGATTCGCATAAGGTGTGACAAAAAGATAGGGTGTGTAGGTTGGACCTAGACAAGCAAAAAATCGTATGGGAGGGGGGGGTCCATTTTCCCCCGTTTAGGCGGGAGGGGCCATTTAAGAAAAAAATCACTAAAAACGGAAAAAATATTATTTAAATATAACGGTAATACCTACAGAGTCGCGCTATAGCACTTTGAAAAGCCAAAAACCTATACATTAAATAAAATTTAAAAATAAGTTGTTCATTTGAATAGTTTTTGAAATATTAATTTTCAAAGTCAAAATTTTGAAAAAAAAAAACATAATTTTTTTTCTTCAAACAATTTTTTTTCAAAATTTTACGTAATTAAGTAGTATTTTTCTGGCTAATTTTCAATGCTCTTATTTATTTTTGATCAAACACAAAAAACCGGATGCCAAAATAACCTGTAGTTTTTGAGAAAACCAAAAATTACAAAAACGACTTTTAAAAAAATTTTTTTTTTTAAGTTTTCTTTTCGTCATTGGATTCTTAAGTGAATTTAAGAAATAAAGGATGAATTTTCTCTTTACTTTTTTTCACTTAAGAATCACTTAAGAATCCAATAACGAAAAAAAACTTTAAGAAAAAATTTTTTTTAAAAGTCGTTTTTGTAATTTTTGGTTTTCTCAAAAACTACAGGTTATTTTGGCATCCGGTTTTTTGTGTTTGATCAAAAATAAATAAGAGCATTGAAAATTAGCCAGAAAAATACTACTTAATTACGTAAAATTTTGATAAAAAATTGTTTGAAGAAAAAAAATTATTGTTTTTTTTTCAAAATTTTGACTTTGAAAATTAATATTTCAAAAACTATTCAAATGAACAACTTATTTTTAGATTTTATTTAATGTATAGGTTTTTGGCTTTTCAAAATGCTATAACACGACTCTGTAAGTATTACCGTTATTTTTAAATAATATTTTTTCCATTTTTAGTGATTTTTTCTTAAATGGCCCCTCCCGCCTAAACGGGGGAAAATGGACCCCCCCCCCTCCCATACGATTTCTTGCTTGTCTAGGTCCAACCTACACACCCTATCTTTTTGTCACACCTTATGCGAATCACCCTGTATAGAATAGACAATGCTTTTCATAACTGCATTACAAAGTTCGGGGAAAAATAGCAGTATCTAAGAACGACCCGAGAATGGCTTTTCTTGTGGAAGTACCTGCGTGTGGGACCAACCAAATAAAACAAAAACAAAAAACTAGTAAGTCAATCGCTGAGGGCGACACGTCTATGGACTTTATTTACAAAAGAAAAAACATAGGCTGACCGATTTTATATTTTTTGTGCAAGTAGAAACTGGTAGGTAGTTAAGTTATAGGTACAATGTCGCTATTTTTTTATTAATACTCTGGGATCTGTAACGTCATAGTATATATAGATACTCCTTGGTAGCTTCTGGGTGTCACCCCCAAATGGGTGACACCCGGGGCGGTCCGCCCCCCAAAACCCATCCTTGCTACGCCACTGAAATGATCACTAATGCGATCCCTTCACAGTTGAAAGATTCAACAGCACCTTGAAAGAACACCTCACCAAGGTCGTAGGCGACTACCATAGAGACTGGGATAGTCACGTACACCTATTCCTGATGGCATATAGAAGTGCAGTACATAGCTCGATAGGACAAACACCATCTGACATCCTGTTCGGGAAAACCATGCGGCTGCCCAGCGAACATAAATTTGGATGCCTCACAGAGGAGCCACAGGACTCGAACGAGTATGTGTACGACCTCAAGGAGAGACTTGCTGACATCCATAAAAGAACAAGGGAACGGATGAAAGCCTACAGCGACCGGATGAAGACACGGTACGACAAAAAAGCGACAACGTCAGGATTCCAAGCAGGAGATAGTGTGTGGCTTTATAATCCTCATCGTCAAAAAGGATTGTCACCGAAACTTTAGCAAAACTGGGAAGGTCCTTATACTGTTGTCACGAGGATTACCGTCGTGGTTTACCGCATCCAAAGAGGACTAAGAGGCAAGTTAAAAGTAGTTCATTGTGACCGGCTGCATCGATATAGTAGCGAGGCTGCAGATAGAATTATTCGGGACGAACAATCTTAAGGAGGGGGCAGTGTAATGCGAACCCAACATTTAATACCAATTTCCTAATCGAAAATGTTCAACCGAAAACACAAGCGGCAACACTAGTGTATGTGTAGAAGTATACCAGGAGGGGAAATGTTTGACAGCAAATACTGGAATGTGGAGACCATGTGGAAATTACTGGGAAGTTCTAGATGTAATTTCATTCGATATAAATAGGCCGCCGAGGCAACCAGATGTCAGTTTTGATTATAGAGTGATGATGTTAAGACTTAAGAGTGAGTTAATGTGATTATTGGTAGAGTTGAAATCAAATAAAGTAGATACTGAATAAAAGTGGTTGAAGTAAATTGAAAGACAAAGTTTTATTTTTGCGAACTAAGCACACGTTACAGTATTGTAATGAACACCCAACATTTATACCAATTTCCTAATCGAAAACGTTTAACCGAAAACACAACTGGCAACACTATAATGGAATGGTATAAATGACAGGCATTGCTTGTAAGCCAGTGTGTGTGAGTGTAGAGATGCTTGACAGCAAATGTGGAAACCACGGAGAAGAAACTGGAACGCTCTAGATGAGTGTTGTTCTATATAAATAGGCCGCTGACGCAACGAGCAGTCAGTTTTGATTATAGTGATAAAGTTAAGAGTGAATTGTTATGAACAAGTGATAGTCCAAAATTCGAGTTGAGATCGAATTAAGTATAGATACTGAATAAAAGTGGTAGAAATAAATTGAAAAGTGAAGTTTTATTTTGCGAACTAAGCGCACGTTACATTGGTGTCAGAAGTGTAAATAAAACTTATTTGACTAGTAAAGTGTAAAAAAAATAAAAAAGTTAAATACAGTGAAAATGGGTAAGTTGTTGGAAAAGCTCAACTGCATTGAGCTCAAAATTGAGTTAGGTAAGCGAAATCTTTCTAGAGCGGGATCGAAAAATGAGCTCGCCCTGCGCTTGCGCAACTATTTGGAACAGCAAGGGGAAGACGTAAACACTTTTGTTTTTGAAACAGAAGTGGAGGAAGAGGAAGTAAGTGAAACTGTAGATTTTTCTAGTATGATGAAACATTTGTTAGAACAGCGAAACGAGCAAAAGAAGGAACAGCAGAATGTTCTCGAACAACTTGAAATACAAAGAAACGAACAAAAGAAGCTGATTGAAGAAAAACGAAACGAGCAAAAGAAAGAACAACAGAATATTCTCGAAAGACTTGAGGCGCAACAGAATGTTTTGGAAGGTCAGAAAAACATTCTATAAGGCAAATTGGGTAATATTGAGAAAAATGTTTGTGCCCTAGACGAACGCGTTGAAGGTGTGGAAAAACAGCTTTATGTTGTAGAGAATCGTTTGGAAAGCCGATGCGATAAACAGTTCTCTGTTCTGACCAAGGAATTGGACCAGATCCGGAAAATCAAAGTTCGAGAATCTGCTTGAGAGTTTGCAAGGAAAAAGGAGATGAAACCGCCAACATTTGATGGACAGTCTTCTTGGCCAGTTTACAAGAGACAATTTGAAGCAGCCGCGACAACAAATGGCTGGGATGACGAAGACAAGTACATTGCACTGACTCTTGCTCTTAGAGGACCAGCAGCTGAATTACTTCAAACAGTTCCAGCTGGTAAGGGCGGAGATTTCAGTTCTCTCGTGGCAGCTATAGATAAACGCTTTGGCGATAGCCACTTGAAAGAAATATTCCGAGTCCAACTCAATAACAGAGTCCAGAAAAGGGGTGAAAGTCTACAGCAGCTCCAAGCAGACGTCGAAAGACTGGTTGACCTGGCATACCCGGATGCTGGAGAAGAAATCATCAACCAGCTTGCTGTTGAGTCCTTCGTTCGTGCCATTTCGGATATAAATCTTCAGAGGTCTGTGCGAACTGCTAGAACACGTACTCTTTCTGAAACTTTAGCATTCGCATTGACAATTGAAGCAGCAGAACAAGCTTCTCATGGAGTACATCGACTTAGAGAAGCCATAGTCGAAGAGTGCTCGTGCCAAAGAGCTGAAATACAAAAGAACCAGCGGAGCGGACTAGCAAGATGTTGGAACTGCAACAAGACCGGGCACTTACAGCGTCAATGCCGACTACCACCAAATAAAGCCGGTTGTCAACATTGCGGAAGCAAGAGATCCAACCCAGAACAAGGTAACAACAACACCAGCGTTACGTATCAGCCCGTTTCCCATCAGGGAAATGAGTAAGAGCCAACTTCGAGGGGCAGAGGCTGGTTTCTTGTTTCGATGGCCCCAGAACCACCATCCAGGTCTCTCAGACCAAACGAGACAACAAAAGTCTGACTGTGGAAACTACTATTAACGGGAACAAGCATGTGGCTACCATCGACACCGTAGTGGCCATTTGAATGAACTTTTATTAAAAACTTAATTGTATTGACTGAACTGCACATTGAATAAAAAATATTTGAATTTCTTTAACAAAAAGTGTGTTTTTTTTTTTTCAAAAAAGAAATCACTCTTATTGGAAAACCCTTTACTAATAAAATAAACTATTTACTTCAATCAAAAGAAACATTAAATTAAGTTAAAAAATGTGTTTGCGACAAAAACAAAAAATGTAAGCTTATATTCTATAAAAATCTGGATATATGCAATGAACTTACCTTGTTTTTACAATATAAATTTTTATTATTATATTTTCTTTATCAACTTTTTGAGAGACACTATTTAATTAAAATATATGAAAGTGAACCACAACTCACGAAATGATTATACGCAATGACACAGGAGCTCAGGGCCCACAGGTATTTATATGAACTTCGGAGACAAATAGCGGTTTCTCTTGCCTACCAAAGAGATTTCTTATGATTACCGCGGTGCAAAGTTCGGGGAAAAATAGCGGTTTGTCTTGCCTACCAAAATGATTACCTATTGCAGGTGCGGTTTTCAACATCTTCAAGAAATCATATCATCATTATACAAGGCGATTCGCATAAGGTGTGACAAAAAGATAGGGTGTGTAGGTTGGACCTAGACAAGCAAAAAATCGTATGGGAGGGAGGGGTCCATTTTCCCCCGATTAGGCGGGAGGGACCATTTAAGAAAAAAATCACTAAAAATGGAAAAAATATTATTTAAATATAACGGTAATACCTACAGACTTGCGCTATAGCACTTTGAAAAGCCAAAAATCTATACATTAAATAAAATCTAAAGATAAGTTGTTCATTTGAATAGTTTTTGAAATATTAATTTTCAAAGTCAAAATTTTGAAAAAAAAACATAATTTTTTTTCTTCAAACAATTTTTTTTCAAAATTTTACGTAATTAAGTAGTATTTTTCTGGCTAATTTTCAATGCTCTTATTTATTTTTGATCAAACACAAGAAACCGGATGCCAAAATAACCTGTAGTTTTTGAGAAAACCAAAAATTACAAAAACGACTTTTTAAAAAAATTTTTTTTTTTAAGTTTTCTTTTCGTTATTGGATTCTTAAGTGAATTTAAGAAATAAAGGATGAATTTTCTCTTTACTTTTTTTCACTTAAGAATCACTTAAGAATCCAATAACGAAAAAAAACTTTAAGAAAAAAATTTTTTTAAAAGTCGTTTTTGTAATTTTTGGTTTTCTCAAAAACTACAGGTTATTTTGGCATCCGGTTTTTTGTGTTTGATCAAAAATAAATAAGAGCATTGAAAATTAGCCAGAAAAATACTACTTAAATACGTAAAATTTTGATAAAAAATTGTTTGAAGAAAAAAAATTATTGTTTTTTTTTTCAAAATTTTGACTTTGAAAATTAATATTTCAAAAACTATTCAAATGAACAACTTATTTTTAGATTTTATTTAATGTATAGGTTTTTGGCTTTTCAAAATGCTATAACACGACTCTGTAAGTATTACCGTTATTTTTAAATAATATTTTTTCCATTTTTAGTGATTTTTTCTTAAATGGCCCCTCCCGCCTAAACGGGGGAAAATGGACCCCCCCCTCCCATACGATTTCTTGCTTGTCTAGGTCCAACCTACACACCCTATCTTTTTGTCACACCTTATGCGAATCACCCTGTATAGAATAGACAATGCTTTTCATAACTGCATTACAAAGTTCGGGGAAAAATAGCAGTATCTAAGAACGACCCGAGAATGGCTTTTCTTGTGGAAGTACCTGCGTGTGGGACCAACCAAATAAAACAAAAACAAAAAACTAGTAAGTCAATCGCTGAGGGCGACACGTCTATGGACTTTATTTACAAAAGAAAAAACATAGGCTGACCGATTTTATATTTTTTGTGCAAGTAGAAACTGGTAGGTAGTTAAGTTATAGGTACAATGTCGCTATTTTTTTATTAATACTCTGGGATCTTTAACGTCATAGTATATATAGATACTCCTTGGTAGCTTCTGGGTGTCACCCCCAAATGGGTGACACCCGGGGCGGTCCGCCCCCCAAAACCCATCCTTGCTACGCCACTGAAATGATCACTAATGCGATCCCTTCACAGTTGAAAGATTCAACAGCACCTTGAAAGAACACCTCACCAAGGTCGTAGGCGACTACCATAGAGACTGGGATAGTCACGTACACCTATTCCTGATGGCATATAGAAGTGCAGTACATAGCTCGATAGGACAAACACCATCTGACATCCTGTTCGGGAAAACCATGCGGCTGCCCAGCGAACATAAATTTGGATGCCTCACAGAGGAGCCACAGGACTCGAACGAGTATGTGTACGACCTCAAGGAGAGACTTGCTGACATCCATAAAAGAACAAGGGAACGGATGAAAGCCTACAGCGACCGGATGAAGACACGGTACGACAAAAAAGCGACAACGTCAGGATTCCAAGCAGGAGATAGTGTGTGGCTTTATAATCCTCATCGTCAAAAAGGATTGTCACCGAAACTTTAGCAAAACTGGGAAGGTCCTTATACTGTTGTCACGAGGATTACCGTCGTGGTTTACCGCATCCAAAGAGGACTAAGAGGCAAGTTAAAAGTAGTTCATTGTGACCGGCTGCATCCATATAGTAGCGAGGCTGCAGATAGAATTATTCGGGACGAACAATCTTAAGGAGGGGGCAGTGTAATGCGAACCCAACATTTAATACCAATTTCCTAATCGAAAATGTTCAACCGAAAACACAAGCGGCAACACTAGTGTATGTGTAGAAGTATACCAGGAGGGGAAATGTTTGACAGCAAATACTGGAATGTGGAGACCATGTGGAAATTACTGGGAAGTTCTAGATGTAATTTCATTCGATATAAATAGGCCGCCGAGGCAACCAGATGTCAGTTTTGATTATAGAGTGATGATGTTAAGACTTAAGAGTGAGTTAATGTGATTATTGGTAGAGTTGAAATCAAATAAAGTAGATACTGAATAAAAGTGGTTGAAATAAATTGAAAGACAAAGTTTTATTTTTGCGAACTAAGCACACGTTACAGTATTGTAATGAACACCCAACATTTATACCAATTTCCTAATCGAAAACGTTTAACCGAAAACACAACTGGCAACACTATAATGGAATGGTATAAATGACAGGCATTGCTTGTAAGCCAGTGTGTGTGAGTGTAGAGATGCTTGACAGCAAATGTGGAAACCACGGAGAAGAAACTGGAACGCTCTAGATGAGTGTTGTTCTATATAAATAGGCCGCTGACGCAACGAGCAGTCAGTTTTGATTATAGTGATAAAGTTAAGAGTGAATTGTTATGAACAAGTGATAGTCCAAAATTCGAGTTGAGATCGAATTAAGTATAGATACTGAATAAAAGTGGTAGAAATAAATTGAAAAGTGAAGTTTTATTTTGCGAACTAAGCGCACGTTACATTGGTGTCAGAAGTGTAAATAAAACTTATTTGACTAGTAAAGTGTAAAAAAAAATAAAAAAGTTAAATACAGTGAAAATGGGTAAGTTGTTGGAAAAGCTCAACTGCATTGAGCTCAAAATTGAGTTAGGTAAGCGAAATCTTTCTAGAGCGGGATCGAAAAATGAGCTCGCCCTGCGCTTGCGCAACTATTTGGAACAGCAAGGGGAAGACGTAAACACTTTTGTTTTTGAAACAGAAGTGGAGGAAGAGGAAGTAAGTGAAACTGTAGATTTTTCTAGTATGATGAAACATTTGTTAGAACAGCGAAACGAGCAAAAGAAGGAACAGCAGAATGTTCTCGAACAACTTGAAATACAAAGAAACGAACAAAAGAAGCTGATTGAAGAAAAACGAAACGAGCAAAAGAAAGAACAACAGAATATTCTCGAAAGACTTGAGGCGCAACAGAATGTTTTGGAAGGTCAGAAAAACATTCTATAAGGCAAATTGGGTAATATTGAGAAAAATGTTTGTGCCCTAGACGAACGCGTTGAAGGTGTGGAAAAACAGCTTTATGTTGTAGAGAATCGTTTGGAAAGCCGATGCGATAAACAGTTCTCTGTTCTGACCAAGGAATTGGACCAGATCCGGAAAATCAAAGTTCGAGAATCTGCTTGAGAGTTTGCAAGGAAAAAGGAGATGAAACCGCCAACATTTGATGGACAGTCTTCTTGGCCAGTTTACAAGAGACAATTTGAAGCAGCCGCGACAACAAATGGCTGGGATGACGAAGACAAGTACATTGCACTGACTCTTGCTCTTAGAGGACCAGCAGCTGAATTACTTCAAACAGTTCCAGCTGGTAAGGGCGGAGATTTCAGTTCTCTCGTGGCAGCTATAGATAAACGCTTTGGCGATAGCCACTTGAAAGAAATCTTCCGAGTCCAACTCAATAACAGAGTCCAGAAAAGGGGTGAAAGTCTACAGCAGCTCCAAGCAGACGTCGAAAGACTGGTTGACCTGGCATACCCGGATGCTGGAGAAGAAATCATCAACCAGCTTGCTGTTGAGTCCTTCGTTCGTGCCATTTCGGATATAAATCTTCAGAGGTCTGTGCGAACTGCTAGAACACGTACTCTTTCTGAAACTTTAGCATTCGCATTGACAATTGAAGCAGCAGAACAAGCTTCTCATGGAGTACATCGACTTAGAGAAGCCATAGTCGAAGAGTGCTCGTGCCAAAGAGCTGAAATACAAAAGAACCAGCGGAGCGGACTAGCAAGATGTTGGAACTGCAACAAGACCGGGCACTTACAGCGTCAATGCCGACTACCACCAAATAAAGCCGGTTGTCAACATTGCGGAAGCAAGAGATCCAACCCAGAACAAGGTAACAACAACACCAGCGTTACGTATCAGCCCGTTTCCCATCAGGGAAACGAGTAAGAGCCAACTTCGAGGGGCAGAGGCTGGTTTCTTGTTTCGATGGCCCCAGAACCACCATCCAGGTCTCTCAGACCAAACGAGACAACAAAAGTCTGACTGTGGAAACTACTATTAACGGGAACAAGCATGTGGCTACCATCGACACCGTAGTGGCCATTTGAATGAACTTTTATTAAAAACTTAATTGTATTGACTGAACTGCACATTGAATAAAAAATATTTGAATTTCTTTAACAAAAAGTGTGTTTTTTTTTTTTCAAAAAAGAAATCACTCTTATTGGAAAACCCTTTACTAATAAAATAAACTATTTACTTCAATCAAAAGAAACATTAAATTAAGTTAAAAAATGTGTTTGCGACAAAAACAAAAAATGTAAGCTTATATTCTATAAAAATCTGGATATATGCAATGAACTTACCTTGTTTTTACAATATAAATTTTTATTATTATATTTTCTTTATCAACTTTTTGAGAGACACTATTTAATTAAAATATATGAAAGTGAACCACAACTCACGAAATGATTATACGCAATGACACAGGAGCTCAGGGCCCACAGGTATTTATATGAACTTCGGAGACAAATAGCGGTTTCTCTTGCCTACCAAAGAGATTTCTTATGATTACCGCGGTGCAAAGTTCGGGGAAAAATAGCGGTTTGTCTTGCCTACCAAAATGATTACCTATTGCAGGTGCGGTTTTCAACATCTTCAAGAAATCATATCATCATTATACAAGGTGATTCGCATAAGGTGTGACAAAAAGATAGGGTGTGTAGGTTGGACCTAGACAAGCAAAAAATCGTATGGGAGGGAGGGGTCCATTTTCCCCCGATTAGGCGGGAGGGACCATTTAAGAAAAAAATCACTAAAAATGGAAAAAATATTATTTAAATATAACGGTAATACCTACAGACTTGCGCTATAGCACTTTGAAAAGCCAAAAACCTATACATTAAATAAAATCTAAAGATAAGTTGTTCATTTGAATAGTTTTTGAAATATTAATTTTCAAAGTCGAAATTTTGAAAAAAAAACATAATTTTTTTTCTTCAAACAATTTTTTTTCAAAATTTTACGTATTTAAGTAGTATTTTTCTGGCTTATTTTCAATGCTCTTATTTATTTTTGATCAAACACAAAAAACCGGATGCCAAAATAACCTGTAGTTTTTGAGAAAACCAAAAATTACAAAAACGACTTTTTAAAAAAATTTTTTTTTTTGTTTGACAGCAAATACTGGAATGTGGAGACCATGTGGAAATTACTGGGAGTTCTAGATGTAATTTCATTCGATATAAATAGGCCGCCGAGGCAACCAGATGTCAGTTTTGATTATAGAGTGATAATGTTAAGACTTAAGAGTGAGTTAATGTGATTATTGGTAGAGTTGAAATCAAATAAAGTAGATACTGAATAAAAGTGGTTGAAATAAATTGAAAGGCAAAGTTTTATTTTTGCGAACTAAGCACACGTTACAGTATTGTAATGAACACCCAACATTTATACCAATTTCCTAATCGAAAACGTTTAACCGAAAACACAACTGGCAACACAATAATGGAATGGTATAAATGACAGGCATTGCTTGTAAGCCAGTATGTGTGAGTGTAGAGATGCTTGACAGCAAATGTGGAAACCATGGAGAAGAAACTGGAACGCTCTAGACGAGTGTTGTTCTATATAAATAGGCCGCTGACGCAACGAGCAGTCAGTTTTGATTATAGAGTGATAAAGTTAAGAGTGAATTGTTATGAACAAGTGATAGTCCAAAAGTCGAGTTGAGATCGAATAAAGTATAGATACTGAATAAAAGTGTTAGAAATAAATTGAAAAGTGAAGTTTTATTTTGCGAACTAAGCGCACGTTACATTGGTGTTAGAAGTGTAAATAAAACTTATTTGATAAAAAAAAAAGAAGAACGAATTTGACTAGTAAAGTGTAAGAAAAAAAAAAAAAAAAAAGTTAAATACAGTGAAAATGGGTAAGTTGTTGGAAGAGCTCAACTGCACTGAGCTTAAAAGTGAATTAGGTAAGCGAAATCTTTCTAGAGCGGGATCGAAAAATGAGCTCGTTCTGCGCTTGCGCAACTATTTGGAACAGCAAGGGGAAGACGCAAACACTTTTGTTTTTGAATCAGAAGTGGAGGAACAGGAAGTAAGTGAAAGTGTAGACTTTTCTAGTATGATGTAACTTTTGTTAGAACAGCGAAACGAGCAAAAGAAGGAACAGCACAATGTTCTCGAACGACTCGAAGTACAACAAAAGAAGCTGGAAGAGCAACGAAATGAGCAAAAGAAAGAACAGCAGAATGTTCTGGAGCAACTTGAAGCACAACGAAACGAACAAAAGAAAGAACAACAGAATATTCTCGAAAGACTTGAGGCGCAACAGAATGTTTTGGAAGGTCAGAAACACATTCTAGAAGGCAAATTGGGCAACATTGAGAAAAATGTATGTGCCCTTGACGAACGCGTTGAAGGTATGGAAAAACAGCTTTCTGTTGTAGAGAATCGTTTCGAAATCGTAGAAAGCCGATGTGATAAACAGTTCTCTGTTCTGTCCAAGGAATTGATCCAGATCCGGAAAATCAAAATTCGAGAATCTACTGGAGAGTTTTCAAAGAAAAAGGAGATGAAACCGCCGACATTTGATGGACAGTCTTCTTGGCCAGTCTACAAGAGACAATTTGAGGCAGCCGCGACAACAAATGGCTGGGATGACGAAGACAAGTACATTGCACTGACTCTTGCTCTTAGAGCACCAGCAGCTGAATTACTTCAAACAGTTCCAGCTGGTAAGAGCGGCGATTTCAGCTCTCTCGTGGCAGCTATAGATAAACGCTTTGGAGATAGCCACTTGAAAGAAGTCTTCCGAGTCCAACTCAATAACAGAGTCCAGAAAAGGGGTGAAAGTCTACAGCAGCTCCAAGCAGACGTCGAAAGACCGGTTCACCTGGTATACCCGGATGCTGGAGAAGAAATCATCAACCAGCTTGCTGTTGAGTCTCGCTTTGACAATTGAAGCCGCAGAACAGGCTTCTCATGGAGTACACCGACTTAGAGAAGCCATAGTCGAAGAATGCTCGTGCCAAAGAGCTGAAATACAGAAGAACCAGCGGAGCGGACTTGCAAGATGTTGGAACTGCAACAAGACCGGGCACTTACAGCGTCAATGCCGACTACCACCAAATAAAGTCGCTTGTCAACATTGTGGAAGCAAGAGATCCAACCCAGAACAAGGTGACAACAACACAAGTGCTGCTTATCAATCCGTTTCCCATCAGGGAAACGAGTAAGAACCAACTTCGAGGGGCAGAGGCTGGTTTCTTGTATCGATGGCCCCAGAACCACCATCCAGGTCTCTCAGACCAAACGAGACAACAAAAGTCTGACTGTGGAGCTACTATTAACGGGAACAAACATATGGCTACCACCGATACCGGTGCCACAGCATCCATAGTACGTCGAGACCTGGTAAAGACGACGTGGTTTCATAATCATTACGAACACCCAACATTTATACCAATTTCCTAATCGAAAACGTTTAACCGAAAACACAACTGGCAACACTAAAATGGAATGGTATAAATGACAGGCATTGCTTGTAAGCCAGTGTGTGTGAGTGTAGAGATGCTTGACAGCAAATGTGGAAACCACGGAGAAGAAACTGGAACGCTCTAGATGAGTGTTGTTCTATATAAATAGGCCGCTGACGCAACGAGCAGTCAGTTTTGATTATAGTGATAAAGTTAAGAGTGAATTGTTATGAACAAGTGATAGTCCAAAATTCGAGTTGAGATCGAATTAAGTATAGATACTGAATAAAAGTGGTAGAAATAAATTGAAAAGTGAAGTTTTATTTTGCGAACTAAGCGCACGTTACATTGGTGTCAGAAGTGTAAATAAAACTTATTTGACTAGTAAAGTGTAAAAAAAATAAAAAAGTTAAATACAGTGAAAATGGGTAAGTTGTTGGAAGAGCTCAACTGCATTGAGCTTAAAATTGAGTTAGGTAAGCGAAATCTTTCTAGAGCGGGATCGAAAAATGAGCTCGTCCTGCGCTTGCGCAACTATTTGGAACAGCAAGGGGAAGACGTAAACACTTTTGTTTTTGAAACAGAAGTGGAGGAAGAGGAAGTAAGTGAAACTGTAGATTTTTCTAGTATGATGAAACATTTGTTAGAACAGCGAAACGAGCAAAAGAAGGAACAGCAGAATGTTCTCGAACAACTTGAAATACAAAGAAACGAACAAAAGAAGCTGATTGAAGAAAAACGAAACGAGCAAAAGAAAGAACAACAGAATATTCTCGAAAGACTTGAGGCGCAACAGAATGTTTTGGAAGGTCAGAAAAACATTCTATAAGGCAAATTGGGTAATATTGAGAAAAATGTTTGTGCCCTAGACGAACGCGTTGAAGGTGTGGAAAAACAGCTTTATGTTGTAGAGAATCGTTTGGAAAGCCGATGCGATAAACAGTTCTCTGTTCTGACCAAGGAATTGGACCAGATCCGGAAAATCAAAGTTCGAGAATCTGCTTGAGAGTTTGCAAGGAAAAAGGAGATGAAACCGCCAACATTTGATGGACAGTCTTCTTGGCCAGTTTACAAGAGACAATTTGAAGCAGCCGCGACAACAAATGGCTGGGATGACGAAGACAAGTACATTGCACTGACTCTTGCTCTTAGAGGACCAGCAGCTGAATTACTTCAAACAGTTCCAGCTGGTAAGGGCGGAGATTTCAGTTCTCTCGTGGCAGCTATAGATAAACGCTTTGGCGATAGCCACTTGAAAGAAATCTTCCGAGTCCAACTCAATAACAGAGTCCAGAAAAGGGGTGAAAGTCTACAGCAGCTCCAAGCAGACGTCGAAAGACTGGTTGACCTGGCATACCCGGATGCTGGAGAAGAAATCATCAACCAGCTTGCTGTTGAGTCCTTCGTTCGTGCCATTTCGGATATAAATCTTCAGAGGTCTGTGCGAACTGCTAGAACACGTACTCTTTCTGAAACTTTAGCATTCGCATTGACAATTGAAGCAGCAGAACAAGCTTCTCATGGAGTACATCGACTTAGAGAAGCCATAGTCGAAGAGTGCTCGTGCCAAAGAGCTGAAATACAAAAGAACCAGCGGAGCGGACTAGCAAGATGTTGGAACTGCAACAAGACCGGGCACTTACAGCGTCAATGCCGACTACCACCAAATAAAGCCGGTTGTCAACATTGCGGAAGCAAGAGATCCAACCCAGAACAAGGTAACAACAACACCAGCGTTACGTATCAGCCCGTTTCCCATCAGGGAAACGAGTAAGAGCTAACTTCGAGGGGCAGAGGCTGGTTTCTTGTTTCGATGGCCCCAGAACCTTATTTTCAATGCTCTTATTTATTTTTGATCAAACACAAAAAACCGGATGCCAAAATAACCTGTAGTTTTTGAGAAAACCAAAAATTACAAAAACGACTTTTTAAAACAATTTTTTTTTTTAAGTTTTCTTTTCGTTATTGGATTCTTATTTATTTAATTATTTTTTTGCTTCATTTTTTCGTTACTTGTTCCTTACTATTGTCGCGTATACCTCGCATACCTATTACCTACATAAGCGCATACACATAAGCGAATTATTTCTAACTATTTAAATTCTTATTCTTACCTTTGTATTAGTTTGTAAATGTTTTTGGCATACTCTAAAATAGCTACATATGAAAAAAAACATACAACTTTTGAATAGCTATTGCTTTTAGCAATTTGCTAATAAAACAAACTTTTTGCCTTTATATTTCTTCTTTATTTTGACCATGTTTTTGAGCTCAGGACACATTATGACGATGTGTCCTGAAAATTTAACTAAAGCAAATGTCGTCTACTTTTGAATGTTTTTAACATACTGGATTTGTTCAGAAAACAAAGTCCAATCAAAGAAAAACCCAAACAAATTGATTTCCTGGAGAAAGAACGTCTATTTTTTTTTTTTTTTTTTTTAATTTCTCTATCGGTTCTCTGTTCGACATAATGTCGGAAATCTTAAGAGATTGCCAACACCTTTTCCAATCGAGTGTTTTCCTCTAACTATCCTTACTATACAATGAATGGACATCAATCCTTTTAGAATTAGGTGGCGCAATAAAATGGAAGAGAACTTCAAGACTTCAACGCACTTGGAGTGTAAAACTGAAGACCAAATAATCAAAATTGTCGCGAAAGGTGGTTTTTTTTTATTTTAAAAATACTTTATTATGGAGCATCTACAATTTCGTTTAATTAACAATTAACATGGAACAGAGGCGTCAATGATCATCTATCCATTTAACAAGTTCAGAAAAAATAAATCTGATCCACAATCGAAAAAAACATTGAACACAGTAAAAAGATACTTAAAGATTCGCCTGAATACGTGTTTTCGGCAATAGGAATAAATTTAAAATCATAGCTATTCAAATCAAGACAAACGAGGAAAAAACAACAGTTAACGGAGATACCTGACTGTTGAGTTGAGTGCACGATAACCGAAATCCTTAAATTGATCTATGTGTGTGTTCCTTTTCTTATCTTACAAATAACAAATGTGGAGACAAATATGTGTTTTTGGTTTTAAATAAAATATTTTGTTTGAGCTACTTTAACGCTTTGTAAATCTGCCAAGCATAAAATGCCGCCGATAGTAGTGTTACACCGCGATGGAAGTACTTCGCTTCAGTGTTTTCTTTTAATCCTAAAACAACAACTGGTGAGGACACATCAGCCAGAGGTATGCTTTTTAGTTTCGAAACATCGCGTTCCACCTGTGCAACAAATAGAATGTATGAAAACTTTTAGTATGTTTGTCTCTTATTAAAAAATGGTAAACAAAAACATCTATTTATAGAGCATTTGTCATTTGGCTAAATGTCGGTATTTAGTACCTGGTATTGTACACATGGATCATAGTTCCATGAAACTGTATATAGGCCCGTGCAAAATACAGACAAAGCGCACATTGGTGCACTGAAAATTATCTTGTCCTGCCACTCCTGAGATGATTGATGTCAAGCCGGATACCACCGCCGCCGCCGTCTTGTGCAAACAGTTGCCTACAGTAGTCCAGCGACTCGTCTCGTCCCCCAGTCGAGTCGGTTCGGTTATTATGTAATCGACTTTGGCCTCCAAGGCTTTGTCCAGTTCGGCTTCAAAGGATTCATGTGCATTTCCGCTATCGTACACCTCTCGAATAAAACGAAATGATGGCTTGTGAGCTGCACTGCAGTTTACAACATTAAATGAAAGCGAGAGTTCTTACCTAATATTTTCATGAAAGCAGACTTGGATACCAGTGGGTTCATGGATTGTTTCGTGGAACTTTGTTGTGTTGTTATATGTACTATTATATAAGTTGCTTTGATCACTGGCTTTTGTGGGAAGATATAATTCAGATGGTGCACCAAAAGCTTGAGCACTACTGCTACTATTTGTTTTTATTTATGAACGCTCTAAAGTTATCTTTTGTCAAATGAAAGTACAAAAATATTGTAACTATCCACGTAAACGAGGCGACCATTGTGCCCCAGCAAAAATATTTACACAAAATTTTTTTGGCGAACATTGTAAACTTGTTTTTCATTTCATTTTCTTTTATGGAGAGAATGTTAAAAATGCATTTGGTAGTTTTTTTTTTTTTGTCAACAACTTGAACTTTCACTAGATAAACAATAAACAAAAATAAATTAAAAATACATTGGCCACTTTATCGCCAAAAATCTCCTCGTTCTGTTTGCTTTGCTCTTTGCTGAGAAAAAAAAATCACATGAAAGATGAACTGTCAGATTCTTTCAAAAGCGAAACTAGAAGGAATTGAAACGTGATGTGTTCCATGTTTGATTCTATTCTAATATTAATTAGGGTGACTCTACACCAAGAGATATGATTTCGGAAAAATGATGAGGCTTCAGAAAAAGAATCAATCTGCCTCTCCAACAAATGGAAACTGCAAATCAATCCAAAGTTGAAAAATAATAAAAAAATTTTTGCAAATGGATGGCATAGTAATCATTTTGACAGAGCTATATCAAAAAGATTGAAAAAGGTAAAAACTAATTGAAAACATTAAGTAAACGACTTTGAATATTAGAATATAAATACAATGTTAAATTAATATCTGAAACATCAAGCTTATCTTAAATGAAAGTTTATTGGGTAAACAAGATATTTTAGCAGTAATTGAAACTACTTTCACCGACAGAAAGAAATACCAACACAATTACAAAAAAAAAACAATTCCTTGTAAGTCGATTTTGTAAACGCTTCCCACAGCAATTCGGTCTAGGCGTGTTTTTTTCACAAGGATGTTATGCAATGCACATAACATGATATCAAAAAAAACGCTCCTTTTTTTGTGGGTTACTGTTATTGATCAGTTGTCAAACCAATAAATGTCAACAAATGAATTTTTTTTGCCAAATTCGCAAAAAAAACGCAGAAAGTGTTTGTTAAAAACTCAAAGCAATTGTATAGAGTGGAGTGGAGTCCTTTTCCTTGGCTAAGACAAACTCTAGTTTTTACGTTTAGCAAATATAAATTCAAGTGCTTAAAAATTGCAGCTTTATAGACTCGGAATTTGAGCCTATTCCTGACATAAAATTTTTATGAGAAATAAGATCTGGGTTGCTAGTTACTTTCTTATAAAATGTGTTGGTAGGTTGGTGCCCTTATTTCCCAAACGAAACACACAAAATAAATGGAAGAATGATATCGACAATCGAGATTGACTGCTTGGAAATCGATCGAAATCGAAACATAATGAAAATGAAGTAGATATAGATAGTATTGAATCAACGTATTGTGATTGTGATCGAAAATCGAGATTGATTGAATCAAAATCGATCGAAATCGACACGAAATGAAAATGAAAAAGATAGTATTGAATCAAAGTATTATGATTGGCTGCGTTCGGATTCTTACCTAAGACGAACTAGATACCTTTCGTGACATTTGTTGTTAGTGTAATCCCATGTTAAAAAGCAGCTGACTGCAAAACATCTGTTGAGGGGAAAGCGATCCAAAGGTACCTTAAAAATCATGGTATAGCAAGCTACCCAATTTGATATTTGAGAACAGCTGACTTGGATTCATTTTTGTTTTGCTTTCTGTCAGTGCTTTCTGTTTGTTACAAAATTGTTTTTTGTAAACATAAAATTTAAAATATGGTGCTCCTAATTGATTTAAACGACGTTGTTTACGAAGTAAACGATTGTGAAGAAGTTTGCCAGCGAATAATAAGTGGTACGTGTTGTTTGCAATTTTTAAAACACATTTTAAGCTTCATTTTTTTTCAGACTATGATTTTGCTGTGTTATATGTCCAAAATAAAAAATGTAAAATTGTTGCTGGTAAGGACATAAAGTACGTTTATACGCATATATTTGTTTCATCTATTGTTTTTAGGCAATTTAGGTAGCAGTACTGCGGATAATGAAGAACACCAAGAAGTGCCAGCAGCTGCTGAAACGTTGTTGGAAGAGCAACCGCCTTTTGCAGCTAACTTTAGTGATGGTAAATGTGTGTTTTTTTTTGTTATTCTAATTCTAATTATGCTATGCTTTTATTTCAAATAGCATCCGCCATGAATGTTTCCATGGAGAACCACGAAACAGAGCCTGTGGACGCTCAGAATGTAGGGCAAACCCATACAAAAGGTGAGTTAGTTTCTGGATGGAGGATGGTCAACCGGATTCATTGCAACTCCACGTACAGTAGGTCTAATCCCAAGCCACCTACTTCTCCCAGCTTTACCCAACTTTCTATTCTTATGGTCAGGGTTAGATACTACACCAATAGTAGCCTTGCAATATAGGCAGTTATCTTTCTATTTCTCGAAGAATATGTTACAAAGAATCCAGATCATACTCTGGCAGAGATGAAACAAAATCTTGGATTTGGAATAAATTCAATTTGGGAAAGCATTTATTGAGGAACAAATAACAAGTTCAAAAGATTTTAATATAGCAATATTACGCTTTTCAAATGTATACGGTGGTTTACTAGATCATAACAGTAGAGTAATTCCTGCACTCTGTATTAATGCATTAAGAGATGATCCAATTAAAATAGAAGGTATAGAATGTGTTTTTGATTTTACCTATTTGGATGATGTTATAGAGGGTATATGCTTAACTGTTAAATATTTACAAAGCGAAAAATCTTCTCTTCCTGCTATTCATCTTACTACTTATAGCCCATGTACTTTAGAAAACTTAGCAAAAACAATATTAAAAGTCACGAAAAGTGATTCTAGAATTGATTTTTATCTTCAAAGAAATTTTGATGTAACTAAGTTCCATGGTGACTTTACTAGAGCTAAAGAGCTACTTGGTTGGTCTCCAAAACATTCATTAGAAGTAGGATTAAGTAAATTTATAAAAAGTCTACAAAACAATACACAAGAACATCCTAACAATATAGATATGGTAATATATGAAAATATTAAAAGTTATTCATGGGATTTTCGATTGAAGAAGATAAAATAAGTGATCTACATGATTTTTTTACTGAAAGATTTGCAAACTCCACAAACGATAAAACTATAAAAGCTGATGGTATAGTAACAGCTAAAGCAATAAACTTATCCCTTTGGAATCAACTGCAGCGCTTAGAGCCATTTGGAGCTGGCAATCCTGAACCAAGATTCATCATTCAAGGAGCAAAGATAAGAAAGCCGGAAGTTATAGGAGTTGACCTATTGCGTTTCGCAATATTGGAATGGATTGGAATGAGATTTATTGCACCAATGACTTTCAAGGGTGGGTGTGACAAAGAGGTATTCAATATATGGTTGGAGAAGATGTTATTACCTAAATTGCCACTTGGCACAACCATAGTTATGGATAATGCTACATTTCATAAGACCACTAAAACAAAATCATTAATAGAGTCTTTTGGCTGATCATATATCTAAGTCGTCAGAGATTTCATTCGTAGATTTTCTTCTCTGTGCAAAAAAGGAGTTTATTTTCTTTTAAATTCCTACAAAACAACTGAATTACCATACCAAGTAAAATCTGCAGAATTTCTCCGAATCACACCAATTCGAAACAAATATGACATCCACTGGGTCATCCTCGGGAACCAATATCTTGCTTTAAGGTGGTTTATTCATTCATTTTCAGTTTCTGGAACCTTTTGGAGCACATTGGCTATTACTTATTACTTATTGGTTGTACATTTGAAGTACATTTCTTTTTCTTTCTAAAATTTACAGAACCATCTTGGGACCACAAGACCGTGCTCCTCTTCTTGCATGAATGCATAAAGAGGAAAGCGGATTTCCGAAATCCTAAGATTCGCCGTCGGAGTGTATTCGTACAAATTCAGGACGAACTTGTGAGAAAAGTGGGGGCATTCTTCGAAACGTCCTCTCTGGATCAAAAATTAAAAAACATGAAGCTGAGATACCACAAAATTGTTGACAACAACAAAAAAACTTCAACCGGACGAGGCCGTATGCCATGGCCGTATTTTGAGTTGGTAAGTGAAATTTTTGATGCAGAGGTGACGATTCGGGATGCCCCCACCATTAGTTCACTAGGAGCTAAGCCTGCTAACCCTAATTCGGCAACAACATCGTCAGCCTCACTCCTAAGCCCTGAAGCGCCAAGCGCAAGAAGGAACACAGCACTAAAGGAACGGTTGCTTAATATTGAGGAGAGAAGGTTGGCAATTGCAGAGGAGCTCCTTAATGAGGTTAAGGAGCTCAGGCTTATGCGAAGGGAGCGGATGGACCGTGAAAATCCACACTGTAAGAAAATGCAAAAATATGAATCATTGCCAGTATTAATTTTCGTCCTTATTTCAGAAAACACAAAATACATTGGGAAGTCCAAATCCAAGGAAAAGACTGAATTTTTTTGTTTTTGTTTTTTTTTTATTTGTTAAGTTTAACAATCTTGTTTTGTTTTTTTTTCATTAGTTTATAAGTTTTTTATAAGTTTATAAGACTGAATTTTTTTGTTTTTGTTTTTTTTTTTATTTGTTAAGTTTAACAATCTTGTTTTGTTTTTTTTTGTATTAGTTTATAAGTTTTTTATAAGTTTGTTATAGGTTTTAAGTTTTTTTTATAATAAAATAAAATCTAAAAAAAAATTAACTCAGATTCTTTCTTTTGGAAATATTTTGAGACAGCATTATGGCGATGTGATTTTACAAAAAGTGAAAAATATTAATAAAAGTTGTATAAATGTAACATTAACTTATTTTTACACTTTTTTGTTGATAGTTCTTAATATCAAAAATTAAAATAAGGAAAGCAAAAAGTTCCTTTTCTGGCTACTAACACCTCTTTCAGTTGTATTTGCGTTTTCTGGCATTGGGTCACTAACAACGTCATAGTCGATTTCAATGTCTGCACATTCTTCATGGCTTCGTATTTGAATGTGGTTATGCAGAACGCAACACGCAGTGACTATCTTATTCGCCATCATTGGTTCTGCAACGTCCAAATATTTGAGACGACGAAAACGACCTTTAAGTAGCCCAAAAGCTCGTTCTATTGTAACCCTTGCGCTACTCAGACGAGTGTTGAAATGAGCTTGTCTTTCCGTCAGGTGTCCATTGTCACGAAATGGGGTTACAAGGTTTCTTCTTAACGGGTACGCCGTGTCACCCACAATGTGAAATTCTCCGCAAACAAGACGGTCAATTTCGGAAAAAAGAGGGCTGTTTTTGTAAACCCTTGCGTCATGTAAGCGCCCAGGGGCTCCAACATAAATATCTGTAAAAACAGTGCGATGATCACAAACACCTGAAAGAATAAATTAGGTTAAAAGAATAAAACTTCACTAGCATAACGCAAACACTTACCTTGTAAAATAACAGAATGCGTATTTTTTCTATTATAATAGTCAATCGGGTTCTTCAAAGGCTGTTTTATTTGGATGTGACATCCATCGATAGCCCCTACTATGCCCGGTATGTACCCTGCAGATTTTTCCCGAAATGCCTAAAAGTTTTCTTCCTATTGTAACATAATGTATCTACGTTTAAGCTAAAAAATAAGAACTTACTTGTGAAATAGAGTTGTACTCGCTTGTAGTAGGCCACTTGATATAATCCACCATGAGGGAACATAAAAGTTCCAAGATTTCACAAAATGCGTTGTGGGCAGAACTTTTGGCCAGATTAAATCGGTCCCCAGCTGACAAAAAACTTTCTTGCTTACTAAGAACCCATAACGTAAACAAAAGTTTATCTTCTAGGCCCAAAACCCGCTTTCGGTTTCCCACCTTCTCCATAAGATCCTAAATTGAAAGAATACAAAGTCAAATAACAAACATTTTGCATGTATTGAAGCTTACCGCAAAACTACTTCGACTCATTCGGAAGTGGTCTCGAAATTCATGCAACGAGTATGAAGGAATCGTTATTTCACAGTAGTTTGTGTTCCTCGTTGGCATATCGTCGCTCAGCAGTTCGGGAAACATTGTCAGCATGTTGGAAGGTGCCAATAGATCGTTGACAACAAACGATTCAATTAAAGCTAATTGTTAAAGAATTTAATAAGCTACATTAATTCACAAATCACAATGTAAAAACTTATTTTCATACGAACCCAATAATTCTTCTTCTTCTTGTTCGGATGAAATGTCTAAGCTTGCCATTATTATTTTTTAGTTAATTTTTATTTGATTTAACAAAAATTACGTCCAATTGCCATTCGCTTTAGGTTTGGTTTGTTTTCACTTCGATTTATCAGCTGTTTCTGATTTGACAGATACCTAACCTTAGTCGTTCGAAAACTTACCCGGATACAAAGGTATCCTAGTTATGCTACCCATTTTTTTTCGAACGCGCCCATTGAGATCGAATATCGAGATTGATTGAGATCGATTGATTCGGACTGGAATGATTTCGATCATCAATACTTTTGAATGATCGAATCAAAAAGATCGAATCGATCATAATTTACACAGGCCTACTTTGCACACAGTTGTGCATGAATTTTTTCGAGGCAAAAAACGTAGATCCAACGTTAGCTGAGTCGGAATCGACTCTGCTCTCAACACATACTACTGCTAGTTCTTCAATCTGCTTATCGAATGTTCATCGTCATCATCATGGTACATCACTCTACTATCAAAATGTTGGAGGAATGAGATCGAAGACTTTTGAATTCTGTGCTGCTATTGCTGATTCATCGTTTGTTTTTATTGCTCTCACTGAAACCTGGTTCAATGAAAGCATTCAATCTTCTGAATATTTTGACACATCCTACGAAGTCTATAGAAAAGATCGTTGCTATGCTCTTACTGGTGGCACGAAAGGAGGTGGTGTGTTACTTGCGGTTCGTTCGGCTCTTAATAGCAGACAAGATATGCTCGATGATTCTCCACGTACAATCGACCAAATATGTGTGTGTGTCGAGGTCGTCTCTCCTGGTTTTGCTATGTTTCAACTGTACATATTTTTATCTTATATTCCACCACGTTCAGATTAAACGGTTTATGATTGTCATGTAAAAAATATTAAAAATGTAGCTAACACCTTAGATGAGCATTCCTATATCTTAGTGCTAGGTGATTTCAATTTACCTACTATTGATTGGATTTTTTCTGTAGACGATAAATGTTTAATTCCTTTTAACGTAACTCATGATTATGAAGAAGAAGTTTTAGATACAATGTCAGCTTTTTACTTAAATCAGTTGAATTCGGTTTTGAATTCTTTGGGAAGAATACTAGATTTAGTTTTTCTTAGTAAAGATCTTGAAGCTAAAGCTTATGAAGCCGAATTTAAACTCCTTGAAAATTCATTTCATCATAAGGCATTAGAAATAAGATTCAACTTTTCTGTACTGGATTTTCTTAAAAACAATGATAACTCAAATAATACTATGTATGATTTTTCTAAAGCGGACTATGTTTCCATTGATAATTTTTTGTGTTCGATTGATTGGGATATTTTATTATCAACATCTGATTTAAATCTAGCTTATTGTTCTTTTATGTACACAATTGAAGATGTTTTCTCTAGATTTGTGCCGTTGAAGAGGTTCAAGCGATTTGGTAAGCCTGTCTGGTTTAATTATCGCTTATGTAATTTAAAAAAGGCTATGCTTAAAATGCATAGGAAAAGTGTTAAAAATACTTCCTTTCGAAGCGAGTTTTGTCGCCTCAGGAAAGAATTTGAATTTTTGAAAAGGTTTTTGTACCGTCAGTATTTACTTTCTGTAGAATCTAAGGTAAAAAAAAACTACAAGGCCTTTTGGAAATTTATAAACCGTAAGAAAAAGTCCACTGGCCTTCCTGCTACAATGAAGTTCAAGGATTATACTAGTTCGGATACCAACGATATCTGCAATATGTTTGCTAACTTTTTTCAAACAAACTTCTGTTCCGAAACCTGTGTTTTCCATCCAGCGTCAGGTTCAACATCTTCCATTGATATTGGTTCCCTTACACTTTCTGTTGATGAAGTTCTATCGGAACTGGAGTCTCTAGATGATAACTTTTCTTGTTCGCCTGACAATATTCCACCGATTTTTTGGAAAAAATGCAAAAACAGTTTAAGTGAGCCACTCTTGAAATTATCTAATTTGTCTTTGAATCAAGGTTTATTCTTAGATTCTTGGAAAAAATCATACATTTTTCCAATTCATAAATCGGGTTCTAAACAGAATGTTGAAAATTATAGACCTATAGCAAATCTTCAACTTATTCCTAAAATTTTCGAAGCTATAGTAAAAACGCATATTTACTCTGCAGCTGAAAATTGCATATCTTCATACCAACATGGCTTTGTAAGTGGTAGGTCTACGACCACTAATTTAGCATTATTTTCCAATTTTTGCCCTAATACCATGGAGAAGCGTTACCAAGTAGACACGATATATACTGACTTCTCAAAGGCATTCGACCGCGTTCAACATAACATTCTACTTAATAAACTTAATAGTATTGGAATTCATTCCAATCTACTACAGTGGATAAGTAGCTATCTTACCAACCGTACACAGTATGTTAAAATTAATCAGTGTTTTTCAAACGTAATTCAAAACTTTTCTGGCGTCCCTCAAGGTAGTCACCTAGGTCCGTTACTTTTTTTCCTTTTCATTAATGACTTAGCCAATGTATTGTCGTATTCGCAATGCTTACTATACGCTGATGACCTAAAATTATTTAAATCTGTTGCTTCGTTATCAGATTGCCTTGAATTGCAAACTGATCTTGATAATATTCATACTTGGTGTACTAGGAACTGTTTACATTTTAACATATCGAAATGCTCTGTTTTAACTTTTAATCGCACCCTTGATCCGGTAGTTTTCCCATATAAAATTAATAATGAAACTTTGCTAAGAGTATCGTTTCAAAAAGATCTTGGAGTTTTTTTTGATGCTAATATGAGGTATGATAAGCATTATGATTATCTTATTTCAAAATCTAATTCTATGCTTGGTTTCTTATTTCGAAATAGTAAGGAGTTTGTTGACCCTTACTCATTAAAATCTGTTTATATTTCCCTTATTCGATCATTACTTGAATATTGTTGTATAATTTGGAGTCCCTATTATAACAACAGCATATTGCGTATTGAAAGGATTCAAAAGAGGTTCACAAGATTCGCTTTACGGAAGCTTTTTAACTTTGATAATATGCCATCTTATGAAGCCAGATGCTTATTGATTGCTTTAGAACCTCTATATAAAAGAAGCTTTTCTTTTTCCGCATTATTTGCTCGTGACATTATTTGTCAGCATATTGATTGCACACAGTTGTTAGAGTTATTGAATATTTATGCTCCTTCTCGGCAGTTAAGACCTAGAGAACACATATTCTTCTTTACTTGTAGGCACACAACTAATTATGGTCAAAATGAACCTTTGTCAAATGCTATGTCATGTTTCAATGAATTCAAAAATGTTATTGATTTTCATTTCAATAGAAATTTATGTAAGAAATTTATTATGAATGCTTTGTAATTAAATTATATCTGTCTATGAAAGTTTATACTTGGTAGAAATAAATAAATAATAATAATAATAATAAAGAAACCCTGAAACAACGTTTAACAGAAGCCCCAGTATTGGTCTGTCCAGATTTTACGTAACAGTTCACGTTGCATACTGATGCCAGTCAGACGGGACTGGGAGTGGTTTTAACGCAAAACTTGAAAGGGCACGAAAAAGTGATTGCATACGCCAGCCGCACGCTTACGGAACTAGAGACCAAAAACGCTGCCACTGAGGAAGAGTGCTTGGCGATCCTATGGGGGATCAGGAAGATGAGACCGTACCTGGAAGGGTACCAGTTTAAGGTGGTAACGGACCACCATTCGCTCAAGTGGTTGCATTCATTGGAGAATCCGTCAGGGAGGTTGGCCAGATGGGTGTTGGAGTTGGAACATTACGATTTCACTATACAATATCGTAGAGGCGCACTCAACGTCGTAGCCGACGCTCTGTCTCGGGACCCCCTGCCTATCTCAGAACCAGACCGAATCTTGATTGAATGAGTCGGAAAGAACAAGTGCGCCTCTTTCCTAACCGGTACCCCGAATACAAAATAGAAAACAACCTGATATACCGCCGATTCACCTCCACCAACCCTGCTGCCGACCCAGACTCGTTCGAGTGGAAGCTATGCGTGCCGACCGCCGACCGCAACAAGATTTTGTTTGAGAATCACGATGTAGTGACCGCTGGACATCTGGGAATCGCGAAAACAGCCGCGCGTATTATGCAGCACTATTACTGGCCGGGCATGTTCCGCGACATCGCAAAATACGTTCAACGATGTAACGTGTGCATCCAGTTTAAACTCTCGCAGCAGAAACCTAGTGGTATGATGTACACTACTCCGTCCGATTTCCCCTGGGACGTCGCGTCGTGTGCGCCGACTTCGTAGGACCACTACCGCGGTCAGCCAGAGGCAACACGATGCTGTTAGTTATGGTAGACAAATTTTCGAAATGGGTAGAAGAGGTCCCGATGCATGCCACGACTGCCACTGGTTTGATAAAGGCCGTTCGCGAGCGAATCGTCACTCGGTTCGGAGTGCCTCGCACCTTCATATCAGACAATGGGAGTCAATTCACGAGCCGTCCACTCCAGGAATTTTTTTAACAGAGTTAGGAGTTACCCACTGCTTGACCGCGCCGTACACTCCCCAAGAAAATTTTACCGAACGTGTGAATCGGGTATTAAAAACCATGCTCGCCCAATACACTCAAGGCGACCAGAGAAGATGGGACGAGCACCTTCCAGAACTGACTTTTGCACTCAATACCAGCCGCCACGAATCAACTGGATTTTCCCCTGCCTTCCCCAATTTCGGACGAGAGTTGCGGGTACCAGGCCACTTACTGTGTGACATATCTCCGAATACCCCTCTTGAAGAACCCAACCTTCGCACAGAACGTATGCGAACATTATTCTCACTGGCCAAAATGAATCTACAGCGCGCCTCCCAAACACAGGCGAAATATTACAATTTACGACACCGCCCCTGGCGCCCATGTATCGGCGAGCGAGTGTATAAAAGAGACCGCGTAGTATCATCTAACGCAAAATACTTCACCGAGAAACTAGCACCAAGGTATGAAGGACCATACGAGGTCATAAAATTTGTTTCTCCCGTTATAGTCGTGCTACGTAGACTGGGAATTCGCGATCACGCAGCTGCCACGACCCGAGCGCATGTACGAGATCTGAAAGTGATCGCAACAACAGAAAATGCAGGTAATGGAGATAACAGCTGCGCCGCTGATATTGCGCAGATAAATGCAAACAAGGAAAACTTCATTCGACCATCGACCACCGAGCGACACAGAGCTTTTTGGAAAAATAAAGAAATTGTTATATCGAAACAACCAACCCAATTAAAAGTAATTGGCCATGGCAAGCAACCGAAGAAAAGGCCCCAACCTACTTCGCCCGACAACCCATGTAAGAGGAAACCAACCCAGCCCTGTCAACCGCACCCCGGAGACCGTCCGGTCGTCTTACAGTTGGTGCAAGCTGCGCCAACCAATGCGGTTACAACTAGACGGGTAACTTGTAGACCCACTCATCCACCAGCCGTGTTCATTCGGCCACCGCCGGGCCCTGAGGTGCAGATGAGCCAGGTCAAATCGGTGCGAGACAAGGCCAGCGTGGGACGAGCGCCAGCTGAACGAGCTGCAGCGAGCAACTCCTAGCGATCTCCCGCCGACGGTAGCTACGACCGTTTGGAAACTCCATGAGATTGATTTACCCCAAATGGACGAGGTACGTCGTCTAATTGTTCGCAACGTTTTGGGGGGCCCAGCTGCCAAACAGTTGCACCGCTTGGATCCCCGGTTATTCCCACCGACCAAAGAGCCCGCAACCGTGCCCGAGCCACAGAGCCCTAGCTCCCCAGATATCGAGGCGGACGCAGCGAGTACTGGAGGCGCCCGTATGTCGAAGATAGATTCAGAGCCGAAGGAACGCTCCCAGCCCCCGCTCACCAAGACCCAGCGTAGGAGAGCCGACCGACAGAAGAACACGGCAGCCGACCCGTTCCAAGGCTTCACATCCGTGTTCCGGTACGATACCAGACCTTTCGTCGTGCAAAAAAGGGACAGAAGCATCGTCGTGACCCCCAACGATACCGGTACTGAGGCGGTGCTGTCGTTCCAAGGTAAAAACAAGGTGTTCCCAATGGAGCTGCAGGAGTGTTACGCCGAGCGAGGTTTAATTTCTTTTGATGATCTTTTCTAATGATAGTAGGACGATGAGGTTTGTGGTTTTTTTAGTTTATTTTGATTTATATTATTTACAACGTTTAAAAAAAAAAGAACAAAAAAAAAATGTTAAGGAAAAAAAAAAAAAAAAAAAAGAAGGGCAGGAATTTAAGTCCCAAAACAGAAAAACATACACGAACTCTTCCAATCAGTACCGGAGGACGCTGAGACGAGAGCGTTCTCGTCTTTCGAAGAAGAGTGGATCTTTGACGAAGCGTCACAATTTAATTTCATATCCCACCTCCAAAACACCAAAACATCAAAACACTGTACGTGTTCTTCTTTTTTAAAAATACCCACACGCCACTAAATTTCACAATGAAAATTCATTCCAAGGCCAAATATTGTTTACAATCATGCCTTATCACTTGGTGTGCATTTCCTTATGGGGAAATACATTGGTAGTCCCCATCCGATTTTTTTGTATGCAATGTTGTCATTGGCTTACAACTCACAGTTAGTTGTAGTAGAAAAATCTATGAATAGAGGTGAATTAATCACCATAATTCAGAAAAAGATTTACGGGTTTTTATACCTCTTACGTATTATTGCTTTTTCTCTTTCCTGTGGAAGATATTCTTTCTTCTTTGTTTGACTATTTTAGTCTCTTTCTATAGGAAGTTGCATTACCACGGTGTTTGGTCCACCGAGTTTGTAAACTTTCCTCGCCGTTTTAGTCTTCATAAAGCCGATCTACTTGTCTACGGTGTTTGGTTCACCGAGCGATTGGATTCTCCTTTTTGGTAGACTCCCTGCTTCTATAGGAAGTTGCATTACTACGGTGTTTGTTTCACCGAGTTTGTAAACTTTCCTCGCCGTTTTAGTCTTCATAAAGCCGATCTACTCGTCTACGGTGTTTGGTTCACCGAGCGATTGGATTCTCCTTTTTTGGTAGACTCCCTGCTTCTATAGGAAGTTACATTACTACGGTGTTTGGTCCACCGAGTTTGTAAACTTTCCTCCCCGTTTTAGTCTTCCTAAAGCAGATCTACTCGTCTACGGTGTTTGGTTCACCGAGCGATTGGATTCTCCTTTTTTGGTAGACTCCCTGCTTCTATAGGAAGTTACATTACTACGGTGTTTGGTCCACCGAGTTTGTAAACTTTCCTCGCCGTTTTAGTCTTCATAAAGCAGATCTACTCGTCTACGGTGTTTGGTTCACCGAGCGATTGGATTCTCCTTTTTGGCAGACTCACTGCTTCTATAGGAAGTTGCATTACTGCGGTGTTTGGTTCACCGAGTTTGTAAGCTTTCCTCTCCAGTCAGTCTTCATAGCGAAGGTCGGTTCATTACCATCCGCGACCGCAGACTTTTTCTACGCAGTCCGCCGCCGCCGACAGAGTGTTTTGCCCTAAGTAAGCGCATGCACTTTCTACGAAGTCCGCCAACGCCGATCAATTGCTCTGCCTTTTTATACAACGCAGGCACTTCCCACGCAGTCCACCGCCGCCGATAAATTGTTCTGCCTTCCACATAACGCAGACTTTTATTTCGAAATCTGCGGTCGCCGACAGAGTGCCCTGCCTAACGCAGAGCCAGTTAAGAACTCATCAGTACCGGACAGAGGACACAGCGGCCGCAGCATCCAACCCCCAGGGAAATATCACCGCAACCCCCGAGAAGACCAGCCATCCCGAGGACCAGTACCAGAAACAAGAAACAAAGTTTGTTCGAGAAGTCATTAAAAATTTACAAAATTTGTAAAACTAAAAGCGAAATTTGTAAAACAAATCCTGAGAGAAGTGGTAAAAATAAATTTAGACTCATTTAGAAAATATCCGACCGCCTCCTCGTTTTCATTTGTTTTGAGAAGTCGGACCGCCGAAGCCTAAGTCTTACGAAGCTTCCTTGGGTAGACCCTGGACACCGTGAGTCCTACTCCAGCCTTGCAAAAGAAGCATCACAACTGCCTTCGAAATTTGCAAATCAGATTTAGCAAACGCTGTTCTTCTCGCATTTCCAGTATCAAATGGGATACTCTACCTTTTCACTGACGCATCGGATACAGCAATAGGAGCCGTGGTCAACCAAGTATCACAGCCGCTCGGATTTTTTTCAAAAAAACTAACACCAACTCAGAGGACACTTAGCACTAACGATCGTGAGCTCTTGGCGATGTATGAAGGCGTAAAACATTTTAGACACCTATTGGAAGGAACATCATTCTCCATTTACACCGACCACAAGCCGTTGATTTACGCTTTCAGACACAACCTGAACGGAGCGTCACCAAGAAGAATCCGACAAATTGATTTTATTAGCCAGTTTACAACGACTATTTCACACGTACCTGGACAAAAAAACGAAGTAGCAGATTTCCTGTCGATTTCCTGTTCACACTTTCCAACCAATCGATTTAGAAAACATTGCCGTGCAGCAGAGAGACGACGCGGAACTAAAAACTTTATTAACAGAAGGTAATCCAACTTCATTAAAACTTAAACTCCTGTCTTTTCCAGAAACAAAATTAAAGCTTTTTGCGACACATCAACACCCAAGATACGACCATTTGTTCCTGAGAAAAGAAGGCAATCATCTCTAAACACCTACACAGTTTATCTCATCCTTGCGTTAGAGCAACACTCAAACTCGTTCAAGAGCGTTTATTGTGGCCAAAAATAAGAGCAGACTGTGCAAAATTTGTGAATAAAAATTAGTCATATCAAAATCAAATCAAAAATTAGTCGTCACAACAAGGCAGCTATATTGCCATACAGCTTGACATCTCTACGTTTCACACATATAAACATGGACATTGTTGGTCCCTTGCCTACATCACACATCTATAGATATCTCGTAACGATTATAGATCGATACACAGGATGGCCAAAGGCGTACCCTATAGAAGACATCAGAGCTCAAACAGTCGCCTAAAACTTGCTTCACGGTTGTATAGCTCGTTTTGGAATTCCACTACAAATAACAACTGATTTAGGACGGCAATTTGAGTAAACGCTATTTTCGGAACTGAGCAAAACCCTTGGCATCAAACATTTCAAGACAACAGCCTTTCACCCACAATACAACGGAATGATTGAAAGATGGCACCGTTCTCTCAAAGCGTCAATCATGTGCCATGGAACAACGGACCGGTTTCAAGTTTTACCACTCGTTCTGCTAGGTTTGAGATCATCTTTCAAAAAAGACATGGAATGCACCCCTGCAGATCATGTTTAAGGCGAAACACTCCGTTTACCAGGCGAATTTTTTGTCGATTCATCCAAAAACAGCTCAACTACAGAGGATTTTGTAAAAGACTTACAAAACAACATGTCTGCCATAAGACCAAAAAAACACCAGTCATCATTGTAATTCCAAAGTTTTCGCACAAAAGTCCCTAGAAAAATGCACACATGTTTTCATACGAACTGATAGCGTAAAAACTTCACTTCAACAACCGTATGAAGGACCTTACACTGTTTTAAAAAAAACATCCAAAATATTTTTCTATAGAAATAAAAAACAACATAAAAAACGTTTCTATCGACTGGTTAAAAGCAGCTTTTGCCAACACCGACGAAGCATATGACAACAACACCACCAGAGCCGATCCAAAAACATCCAGCATCTATAAAACCGAAACAACAACATTACTCTCCCGAGCCACCACCAACAACAACAACTCGATCTGGACGAGGAGTAATTATACCTGCAAAGTATCGCTAACATATATGATCATTATTAGCGGGGGAGTACTGTGGGGACGCACTTAATAGTATGCTACACCCGCCTTAATATAAATTTACTTTTAAAAACAACTTTCAAAACTTTCTTTGATACTGTACCATAACTTTAACTGTACCAAACCAAAGTGTGCTTATGTATTATATTTTATATATTAAGACAGAATAAAAGTAGATGTTGAAGAGAACGTGTCTCGCGTTAGTTATTGCAAGTAACCTACAAGACATCTACAAGTCCATGCGTACGTTTTTATATTTGCAAACGGTAGTACTGATTGGGTATAATTGAGCAGTTTGGCTAGCATAACTGCTCCACAAAGCTCTAATCTTGGCAAAGAAACCGTGTTAACAGGAGCGACCTTGGTTTCGGAAATTATTAAGTGGGTGTGTATGCTGTTCTTGCTGTCCAAAACTCGAAGATATACTTCGGCCCCGTACGCCTTGGTAGATGCATCGCTGAATCCGTGGAGTTCAATTTGTTTAAAATTACTTTGGGTGTTTACCCATCTAGGAATACGGATATCTGCCAAAATGGCCAAATCTTCGTGAAAGGAAACCCATTCCTGATGTAAGTCTCAGGGGATTTTTTCGTCCCATGAAAACCCTCTCAACCATAATTGCTGCATAATAATCTTTGCTTTGATAATGCAGGGTGAAACCCATCCTAGTGGATCATACAGTCGAGCAATCGTCGAAAGAATCGTGCGTTTGGTAATAACGTCATGCTGATCTTTTCGAATCAGAAGAAGGGTACCAACCGATTCCCAATGTTTTCATGTGACCAAGTATTCCAAAAGTGAGTGACACGCTTGTTTCTCGATCTTCTTGAGGAACCGTATTGAGAAAATCTTCATTGTTACTCATCCATTTTCGAAGATGAAATCCAGCAGATATCAGTAATTCGGAAACCAGATGGTAGTTTTCCTTCGCTGTTTCTACAGAATCTGCACCAGAAACTAAGTCATCGATGTACATATCCTCACGAATCAATTTGGCGGCAAGGGGATATGTCGTTTCTTCATCAGAAGCAAGTTTCTTCAGGGTTCGATTTGCTAGATATGGAGCTGGAGCAGTGCCAAACATCAAAACTTTTACCTAATAAAGTTTTACGGGTGTGGCTGGATCTTCACGTCAGTAAAGAAGCTGATAAAATGCATCCTCTGGATGAACCTGAATTTGCCTATACATTTTCTCTATGTCATATGTAAAGGTTACTTTATGTTTTCTCCACCTCATAATAATTGAAATAATATTTGTCTGTGTTTTAGGTCCAGTCATCAAATGATCGTTCAACGAACTTCCGCCTGCAGTGTTAAATGCGGCATTGAAGACTATTCGCAGCTTGATTGTTGTGCTGGAATCCTTGATCACGACATGGTGTTGTACTTTGTACTACGTAATGGAACGGTGGCGGTGAGTTAAATATGTTGTCTTGCTTAGCTTCTACTTCTTCCATTTGATTAAGTTGAAGATACTCTACTATACATTTATTGTATTCTTTGTGTAGTGTTGGGTTGTTGGCAATTTCTTCTATTGTTTTTAGAAAATTTTTAAGGCATTGTACTGTGTAGATTTTAGTTCTGGACGATGATCTTCTTTGAAGGCTAGTGAAATTTCAAAGCGCCCTATCGGCAACCTCTTGATGTGGTGTAAAAAGTCCTCGATTTCCCGAAAATAAGGCATCTTTTTGTCCCTGTGTATACACTTGCAGTGCTTGAGGCTTGCCAACAAAAACTTTTCCAAGAATTAACCACCCAAACATTGTTTTCTAAGCGATAGGGGCAAATGCAGGCCAGCTGTTTGGGCACTGAGTGAAACACAGTTGGGTGTTTATTCTGATCCCTCAGAGTTCAACCTGCATGGATATAGCTAAGTGCCACTATTTTTTTTCTCCCATGGCCTCGCCATATATGTTAGACATGATATTGCTTACCAACTTCTACCACAATACGGCCTCTGTTCTAATACGAACTTAAATATCATATCGCTATCTGGCTCAATATTAAGAATTGTTTCCCTTTATCCTCACACTGAAATTGCAATTGCGGGCGATTTCAATGTAAACAATTCTCGTTGGCTTCGACATTCTGACCAGACAACACCCGAAGGAGAATATGTTTCGATCTTCGCTAAGTTTAACCAATTAACTCAACTTGTTGATGAGCCTACTCGGGTTCCAGATATTGAAGGTCATGCGGCCAACACTCTTGACCTATTTCTCACTTCTCATCCCGAAAAATACAGGGTTTTAGTATCATCTCCGTTAGGCAAATCGGACCATTGTGTCATATCGGTAGATTTTTCGTTTTCCGTCACGGTAAAAAAAGATAAAGTCCCTAAAAGAACTGTGTGGCAATACGAGAAAGCCAAGCCTGAATAATTTTTTTCGAAATTTTAATTGGTCATTGTGCTTTCTCGACGGAAACGCTGACGCATCAGCTGATATGATATCTAACGTAATTCTCAACGGTATGAGAAATTTTATTCCTCACAGAACAAAAAGTATCGTCCCCAAAGAGAATTCGTGGTTTGATTCAAGCTGTAAAGAGGCGATAGAGAAAGTAGCTTTCGAAGATTTAAAGACAACCCTACAGTAGAAAACCGGAATTTGTTCAAACGGGCCAGAAATATCTGTAATGCTCAGATACAAATGGCTAAGTTTTTACATGACCAAAATGTGAGGCAAAAAATACTGCTGTGTCCAAAAGGAAGCAAAAACTTTTGGTCTTTTGTTAAGAACATCAAGAATTCGAACACGTCATCGGCCGAAACGCTTGTCTTCATGACTCTCCGTATGTCAGCTCCATCGATAAAGCTAATTTGCTAGCAGCTCAATTTGCTGCAAACTCGACACTTCCTGATAGCATATTGGCTCCACCTGAGCTCGAGTCTGCAAATTCTGTGATGAAACAGATATTTTTTCGAGCTCGCTTGGTTGCGAGTCCTTTGAGTCCTCAAAGATTTCAATATACACAAATCTGCTGGTCGGGATGGTATCCCCGCCGTTATTCTGAAGAGGTCTTCTTCTACGCTGGCAAAACCACTGCGCAAGCTTTTCCATCTTTCCTATTCTGCTGGGATTTTCCCGAGTAGATGAAAAACAGCATTTATTCAGCCTGTCCGTAAAAAAGACAAATCTTCCTCCCCTTCTAATTGCCGTTCAATTTCACTTACGTCCCTTCTTTCCAAGTTCATGGAAACGTTGATAAACCGTCATTTCTTGAAATATCTTGATGAACGAAAGCTTCGTAATGACTGTCAGTACGGTTTTCGTAGCAAACGGTAAACTGGTGATTTGATGGCTTATCTCACCGAAAAGTGGAACCAATCTTTACATTGTTTTGGAGAAAGTAAGATTATTGCGCCTGATATTTCTAAAGCATTTGATAGAGTCTGGCATCAGGCTCTTTTATCGAAAATGCGTGCTTTTGGTATCGATGAGTCTCTTCTTCGTTAGATTAGAAATTAACTTTCCGACCGTTCAATACAAGGGCTGCGTTTTGTCTCCGACTCTCTTCCTCATTTTCATCAATGATCTCTTGTCTGAAACTTCTAATCCGCTTAACTGTTTTGCTGACGACTCGACCCTCAGCTTTTCATATTCGTTTCCAAATTCACGTCCCTGCTCTTTGGATGTGGAACTGGAACGGTTGCGTATGATAAGCTCATTGAATTCTGACCTTGACAGCATTGTTTCATGGGGTCTTTAAAACCGAGTAGAATTCAATGCTTCGAAAACTCAATGCTGTCTCTTGTCGTTGAAACTTAACATTCCCTCATTGCCATTATCCATGAATGGTATCTGCATCGAAGAAACCGAAAAGCTGTCAGTACTTGGTATGTGTGTAAACGATGATCTTCGTTCAAATGACCACATATTTGAAGTCGCCAAAAACGCTGCTAAATGCTTAGGTTTCTTAAGACGATGCAGGAAGTTCTTCACCCCTTCTTATCTGGCTACAATTTATAAGGCCTTCATCCACTCAAAACTGGAGTATAACTCCCATATCTGGTCAGGTGCTTCTCAATCATCTTTGCGCTTACTTGATAGGGTACAAAATAGAGCGTTAAAATTGATAGGTAATAGTTCAATCGTAGAATCGATTGACTCTGTTGGACATCGTCGTAATGTCACCTGTCTCTCTCTCTTTTATCGGTTTTTTCACAAACAGTGCTCTAGTTCTATAGCCAGCTGCTTTCCTCCCTTGAAACAATTTAGCCGCAACACCCACTTCGCTAGCCTTCCCCTTGCAGTGTCGGGTTAGAATAGCACTGCAGCGCCTCCCCGCTTGTCGTAAAAGGCGACTAAAGGAACAATCATATCTAGACGACTAACATCAAAGTGAGTTTAGCGACACACATACCTCCTGAAAACTCTCCCCAAGTATGCATGCAGATCCCGGGGTTTACACGACTGGAGATCACCGGTGGAGTAAAAGGGAAATCAAACTCATTAAATGGATCATGCATGTGTCGAAAAGGATGAAAGGAAAATTTTTGACGGCTTACCCCACAGGCGGATCACTAGTGTGAAGCAGAAAAGTGGGAGAGTTGTGATCGCTTCAAGATCACTACTCGTAACGCCGGAAATGGAAAGAAGAAGAAGAAGAAGACCTACCTCGCTAGGAATGCTCATCAGTTTTACCTTGAGCCCCACTTCGGGCGTACAGTCAAGTATAGATTTTCACTTTTTAGTCGCAACACCCGAATGTGGAATGCTCTACCTGACTGTGTTTTTCCCCTGCATTACGATTTACAAAGATTCAAAAGCAACGTTCATCGGTGTCTCCTTTTAAATCCCATCCTATTTTCCTAAATGCTCGCACTGTGTTTTTAAAACATTATTAGGGTAGTCATAACCACTTGATGTGCCCGTTAATAATAAAAAAAAAAAAAATGGTTCTTCTCACCTGATAATGTCGGATAAAATTGCTTCACAAAATTCATCGTTTCCAAGTAATAGATCAATATTAGCAGGTCTATGAAAAGTAGGATCTGCTAAGCTTAAACCTTGGATGTGGTTCCACTTGGTTCCAATAATCTCGTGGCGTGGAAGTAGTCCTGTAAGATTTTTCTAAATGTAACCTTTTGTTGAAGTGACAAAATCGGAATACATTGATCAGAGATTCAATTCTAAGAAGTTTTGACACGAACCAGTCTTGCTTTGTCCTAAGACCGAAATGTCAAAAATTGTAGAGTGTTTTTTCAAACCTAAAAGTTGAGCTGCCGATTCGGTTATAAGAGAAGTTTGTGATCCTGGATCAATTAAAGCTCTGAGCTTAATATAATCGCCTTGTGACGACTTCACTTTAATAACTGCTGTTGCCAGCAATATCTGTGTGTTTTTAAATTCATTTAATAGAAAACAATTCGACGATGATGAGGGTGGAATGTCATATGGTTGAAAAGATGGCGTATTTGGATTGATTCCTGTTGATATGTGATGAGTTTGTGAGCGATTTTGATTCTGATTTTGTGTGTTTGAATGACTGAATGTGTTTTGGTTGTTATTTTATTGTGAATGATTAAGTGATTGTGGTGTTGTATGAGAACGAGGAAGTGTATTAGCGTTATTTTTGTTGGGTGGTATTTGATTTGATTGTGCGAATGATTGTTGTATGTACGAGTTTTGTTGTAAATTGTTGGAGTGTGGATATGGTTGTTGGTTTGAAAAGTTGACGTTTGTGTTTTGTGTATTGCCGAAATGAAGTAGTTGTTGTGACAATATGAATGGATTCGGAATCACAATTCAAGTTCAACAAGTCCAACAGCACCGACGCACGAATGCAGGTCATATCAAATTTATTATTTCTCACAAATTGCACTTTCTGTCTATTAGGCAATTTGATTTTTGTGTACATATTATTTCCTAAGCTAAACTAGTTAGTAAGCATTTAATTAGTATAAAAGAAGAATATTTATTTGAATAAAACTCACTTGCTACTAGAACAGCGAGTCATAAACAATTTGATTTATTACTAACTTCCAAATTCAAACATAACAATAACAAACAATAACAAATTCGCGAAGAAAAAGAAAAGGCAGGCGAAAACACTCCTGGTACAAGCAAATGCAAAAACAGCAGCATTTGGTTGGCCTCAGACATGGAACGATGGAACAATCCAAAACCGGGAGGCTTGCCGACGCTTTCTGAGGTCAACGCGGCGTACCCCACAGGCGGATCACTTGTGTGAAGCAGAAAAGTGGGAGAGTTGTGATCGCTTCAAGATCACTACTCGTAACGCCGGAAATGAAAAAAGAAAAGAAATACTAACTTCCCCCACCAGTCGGTTAGGAGTTACTTCTAATACTTCAAATTGTCGACATAACATTTGGTCCTTCGAGGAAAGAAACAGTGAATAAAGCGTAACCAGGGCTTCAAACATTGGTTTAGTTTTGAATTAATTTTTAAAATCGAAGTGTGAAGTGGCAAAGCGTAACCAAGGCTCTTAACATTGGTTTATAATAAATAGGGTAAACTGTCCCACAGTGAACCAATTTCCGCTTAACTTGATGTAGCATTTGAACTACTGGTCTATGTACAGGAAATCTTCAATGTACTTAAAGTTTGATATTTTGACTTTGTATTTTACCAGAGAAATGTTAGAATACTTACTTACTTAGGTGGGCATTACAGTTCGGGGTGAACCTGGGCCTCAACCAACATCCTTCTATAACAATTTCGATCTCGGGCGAGCTCTCTCCAGTCCACTTGATTGCGCCACCTAAGACGAGGTCTTTTCCTTCCGCGATTTCCCTGCAATGTGCTTTCGAACACCCGACGAGCCGGAGCGTTTGGGTCCATCCGCTCTACATGGCCCAACCATCGTAGCCTCGCGATGCGTACTCTTCTGGCTATGTCCATGTCGCGGTACAGCTCATACAGCTCGTTGTTGTATCTTCTTCTCCACACATTGTCTTCGCATACGGGACCAAAGATCATTCGGAGAATTTTTCTTTCGAAACGACCAAGAGTTTCCTCATCCGCTTTCGATAAGGTCCATGTTTCCGCGCCGTACAGCAGGACTGGGATGATTAAGGTCTTATACAAGGTCACCTTGGTTTTTCTAGAGAGGGTTTTGTTTCTCAATTGCCTTCTTAACCCAAAGAAGCAACGGTTGGCAAGAGTTATTCTCCGTTTGATCTCCGCACTGATGTTGTTTTCCGTGTCTACAGCGGATCCTAGGTAGACGAAGTCCTGTACTACCTCGAAGTTATGTCTGTCTATTGTGACGTTTTGTCCAATTCGTCGATGTTCTGTGTCCTTGTTTGATGACAGCATATACTTCGTTTTGCCCTCATTAACCATCAAACCCATTTTTGCCGCTTCTGTTTCAATACTCGCAAAAGCACCTATGACATCACGCTTTTTTCTTCCCATTACGTCAATATCGTCTGCATAGGCGAGTAATTGTACAGACTTTTGAAAGATTGTTCCTCTGGTGTTGACGTTTGAGTTTCTTACAATCTGTTCAAGTATGATGTTGAAGAAATCGCATGACAGTTTGTCGCCTTGCCTAAAGCCTTTTTCGACATCAAAGGTCTCGGTGAGTTCTTTTCCGACCTTGACGGAGCAGCGTGAATTCTCCAAAGTCATCCTGCATAGTCGTACGAGCTTTGCAGGGATGCCGAAACTAGACATGGCTCTGTACAGCTCGTCTCTGTAAATACTGTCATACGCGGCCTTGAAATCGATAAAGAGGTGGTGAATATCGATATTGTGTTCTCGGGTTTTTTCCAAGATCTGCCGTAATGTGAAAATTTGGTCTATTGTGGACTTCTCTGGTCTAAAACCACATTGATAAGGACCTATCAAGTTGTTGACGTGGGGTTTCAGACGTTCACATATTACAGCAGACAAGATCTTATAAGCGACGTTAAGGAGGCTTATCCCTCTGTAACTGGCGCAATTGTGAGGGTCTCCCTTCTTTAGGATCGGGCATACGATACTGAGGTTCCATTCATCGGGCATGCTTTCTACCGACCATATCATGCAGATCAGCTGGTGCATGCTCCTTTCCAACTGATCTCCAGCTGCCTTGAAAAGTTCGGCATCAAGGCCATCTGCGCCTGCAGTCTTATTTGATTTAAGTTTGCATATGGCAAGCTTAACCTCTTCTAGGTCGGGAGGACGGCATTCTTGATCATCGTCCAAGTTGAATGGGGCAATCTGCCTGACAGCGGAATTTGTGTCTTCATCGCCGTTAAGCAGTCTGCAGAAATGATCTTTCCAGATCCTCAGTAGCGACTGTGACTCTATAACTATGTTTCCCTGCTGGTCTTTACAGGCTTGAGTTCGGGGTTTGCCACCCTGGCAGGATCTTTTTACCTTTTGGTAAAACTTCCGAATCTCGTTCCTGTCATGGCACCTCTCTATTTCCTCAAACGAGCGCTTCTCATGCTGCTTCTTTTTCTTTTTGGGAAGTCGGTGTTTTTCCCTTCTTCTCTCCTTGTAAATCTCGTTATACTGATTGTAAACAGCCCTTGTTCCTGTTTGCATAAGCATTTGTCGTGCTCTTTGTTTGGCTGCATTTGCCTGCCTGCATTCTTCATCGAACCATGGGTTTCGTTTTGGTGGCCGAGTGAAACCCAGAACCTCAGAGGCAGCGGTTCTGATGGCTTCTTGGCTTTGCTGCCACTGGTCTTCAATGTTTAATGCTGGCGGCATGGGATTCAAGGATAATTGAAGGGACACTCGATTGGAAAAGGCATTGGCAATCTCTTGCGATTGTAGCTTTCCGACGTCATATCTCTTCACAGCGTTAGTTCGCGCTGGTCGTGAACAAGATATCCTCATTCGTACTTTGGCTACAACAAGGTAGTGGTCCGAGTCAAAGTTGGCCCCTCGGAAAGTTCGGACATCTAGCACACTGGAAGAGTGCCTTGCGTCGATCGCAACATGGTCAATTTGGTTGACGGTTTATTGATCTGGGGATCGCCATGTACCTTTATGAATTTTGAGATGCGGGAAGCGCGTACTACTTACAACAAGATTTAGCCCCGCAGCAAAATCGATTAGCCTCAGTCCATTTTCGGAGGTTTTGTCATGGAGGCTATGCTTACCGATTGTGTTTCCAAAGATGTCCTCCTTCCCTAGCTTTGCGTTAAAATCGCCAAGAACGATTTTCACGTCGTGTCTAGGGCACTGCTCATACGTTTCTTCGAGGAGCTCGTAGAAACAGTCTTTGGAATCGTCGTCTTTCTCTTCTGTGGGGGCGTGGGCGCATATGAGGCTAATGTTGGCGAATTTAGCCCTGATGCGGATGGTCATTATACGCTCATTGACTGGATTTTGGCTAATCACCTTATCCCTGAGTCTTCCTCTAACGACAAATCCGCACCCAAATAAAAGTTGTTTCTTTTGTCTGTAGCAGTCGCCATAGTAGATGTCACAGTTTTTCATCTTCTTTATGCCCGGTCCACTCCATCGCACTTCTTGGATGGCGGTTATGTCTGCTTTGCAGCAGTCCAGGGCGTCCGCTAATTCTCCAGCTGCACCTAGTCCGTTAAGAGACCTTACGTTCCACGTGCAGATCCGGAGGTCGTTGTCCTTTATTCGTTTGCTTGGGTCGTCAACTTTGAAATCATTATCGTTATCCGAGGCTTTTGGGTGTTTCGGAACTGTCCTTTTTTAACGTGGTTGGGTAGTTAACCCTACGCACAACCCCCAACCTGGAGGGCCAGGTCCTTTTGGATCCCTTCGGACACAAAGGGCTGGAATATCCAGTGTCAGTACCCTGCTGCAGGGGTGTGAGTGCTGCCGTTGGCTCACCGGGAGCTCATCCGCCACCATCTCTACTTCAATACCCTGTCCTAGTATTGAAAGACCCCGAAAGACCTTAAAACCAAATATGTTGGAGTAGCTCCTTCAGGGGTTTCTGCTTTTATGGCTGCTGAAGTCCACCGTTGATTCTGTCCTTCGAATTCATCCGCTGGAACATTTACACGAAAGCTCTCGTAGACCACTGAGATTCGTGCAGTCAGTCATAGTTCGCAGAGCAATTATAGTGTTGACCGATCACAATTCTTTTGTTCCGGATTCCCTTGTCAACACTCGCACTTACTAGTTTAGCAGGTCAGCTCTGGACGGAGCATCCCAGGTCCCAGTGGATACCGCTTGGAGGTATAGTAAGCACAATTGACGTGTACTTTAAGTTACAGCATCTGGGCGCCGCCAAGTTGACACCAGTCAGAGCCTACCCGAATAGTACAACGCCCATCCACCTAATGTTAGAATACATCATGCAAAATACTTCATTTTGAGCTTTCAAAACGCCAAAATTGGTTCAGTGTGTACCAGGGGGTGTACACAGTGAACCAAGGGGTGTTACACAGTGAGCCATTACTATATATTCAAAAATTTTCAAAAAATCTATAAAAAAGAAGAAAACGTAAAGACTTTCGTTGAAAAATTAAAACCGAAATCAGGAACTTTTTACTTTTACTTAAAAACTATTGAAAAAAATAAATAAAAAATTGAAAAAGAACAACAAAAAAAAAAAAAAAAACACACACAATCCTTCACGTATTGTTCTTGCAAACTAAAATAACAAAATAATAATAAAAAAAGCAAAAAAGCACTTTTAAAGTAAAATAAACATAGGAACATGTAGGTAGGTACATAATTATATCAATGGACTTAAACTATTTAACGGATATGGATCCATGAACCATGGAACCATGGTTCACTGTGGGACTTGATGTGCTGGTTCACTTGTGGACATAGTGACTTTTTCTAAAAAAATATTAAAATAAAAAAAAAACATTGCACATATTCAACTTTTATGCTGTTTTTTATATATCAAAATAACCAACAAAACTTATGTAATGAAACCACATCACTTCATAAACCACTTTTAAAATTAAAAAACAAATAAAAACCACAATTTCTAGTTAACTCACCTGCCAAAATCACTTTTCCATGCGCAGAACCGACACCGGCTAGAACACAACTTCAACTTCAGGATGTACTCAAAAAGGATTATAATGCGCGTGCTTCTCTATCTTCTTTTCTTTTCTATCTTGGAATGGGTGAGAGAAAATTGGAATGGTTCACTGTATCTGCTGGCTCACTGTGGGACAGTTTACCATCTGGTGAAAAACGTTATCAGGGCTCTTAACACTGATAAATTGACAACGAAAAGTGAAAACAAATATAGTTAATTACATACAACTAAAGTTATAAAGAAAATACAACAAAATGATTGACGAGACAGAAGTTTTTATTATCATCGGCAAACAGAAGAAAATCGCCGAGGAAATCGATAACCAAAGTTGAAACTTTGGCAAAGATAGTGCTTCGAGGAAAACTCAGAAGTACAAGGAAGAAAGACTACAGCGTCTTGAAGCATTATGGTTGGAGTTCGAAAGCAGCCATAATAAAGTTGCTGATCAGTTGAAGCATGATACGCCATACATGCAGAGAGATACATTCAGCAAAGTTAAAGCCGTTTACGAAGACTACAAGAGAAAGCTGGAGGATATTGTTCCAGCTTCAATCACGCCAGTCGAATTACCCAGTACAAGTGATGGGGCCGCCAAGTTCAACGAAAATACAAGGGTAAATGAGAAGATGGCCCAAGGAAAAAGGCTTCGAATTCTTCAATTGAAGATAACATCAATTGTAGAAAACATGGAAGAGTTCGAAGGCACTCTGAACGAATATTCTAAGGAAATATATGAGTACCAACAAAAAATATTGCTGGAGCAATTAAAAAACTTGACTGAGCTTCACGAAGACTTCATATCCAATGCAATGTGGTGTAATATTCCAGTTGCATGCACGTTTGGCTGTCGTAATCTAATCCGACTGCGTGCAACCTGGCCCAGACACAGGTAGCCAAAGTCACCGAATGCATTTATACGCAGTGCTTTCATATTTCACTACGTGTAATATGCAAGCCATGCACTTTCCCACGTTCAGTGATTTTGCGTTGACCTTGTCTGGACAACGATCACATTGAATCTTCCTAATGAAAAAGTTGAGTTGTTTCTTGACAGTCAACCGTGTCGGTTTATTTATTGTTTATACCACAATTTGGCGCAGCCAGGAAAGAGCACTACGACCAAAGTCTATAAGTGAACAGTAAAGTGAACAAGAAATCAAAAACAACAAAGAAAAACATCAGCATATGGGAAAAAAATAAAAGGAAGCAGAACTGTTTTGAATTTAGTTGTGAATTTGAAAAACATTTTGTGAAAAAAAATATATAAAAATTATGTGCTTAACAATTTGAATGCAAGTGTTTTGTTCTTTGGTGCTTGTTTCTCTTTATCTGTCAATTAGATACACACACATTCAAAAAAAAAAAAAAAAAATTGCTACTTTTTCTATTTCCTAAATACCAAAGCAGAATCGAATTTAGTGACAACTGCTATCGACTGCAAATGGGTGAAAAGAAATCGACATAAGTGTAGAGTAAAACAACAACAAGAGAAATAACGAAAAAACAAAAACACCTAATTATATCTTATGAGGAATGAGTGAGGAATCAGTAACGAGATCCGGAAAACAATTCAAGCCGACGGAAGACGGAAGTGACGACCCACTGGAACAAACATCTTTCACCAATCATCAATCATCAATTGAGGAGCAACTCCATAAACAATTAGGCGATATAGACGACAGACAAAAAGAACGCCTAGCAACACTAAGTAAGTTATCAAAACAGTTTAAGTTAGATATAAGTAATTTTAAAAAAGGGAACATAGCCAACCAACCAAATCCCGAATTTTCAATCCCTTCCTTTTCTTTAACACCTCAGTTAGCTGATTTAGAAAAGGCCATAAAAAATATTGAGATTCAACCAAAAAATATTTTTAAAGAACATCCTGCAATGAGCTACGAAAAGGTTGCACGTTTGGTGTCAACTTTGATTCCCACGTTTTCGGGTGTTTATCACCCAGGGATAGTGCTCGAGGTCCAAAGTTTCATAGGTTGCTGCAAACAAGTGTGGCAATGCCTTGAAGAGGCTGAAAAGCCTCTGTTTAACAACCTTGTGTTAACAAGGCTGCGGGGCAATGCCTTTGCATTGATTTCAATGAAATCAGTGGCGAGCCTCGAAGAATTAGAACAAGTGCTGAACCAAAATTTTCTACCAAGAAAAACGTATATTCAAATAACAAACGAGCTACGTCAGTGTCGGCAAATTTCAAATGAGACCGTAACGCAATTCGGTTTCAGATTAAATAGGTTGTTAAGTAATTGCCAAGAAGAGGCCAAAACAAGCTATGGCCCAGATTCTACGCCAATAATGAAAGACCTCGAGCTCGCCGCAATACACTCTTTCAAGACAGGGCTGTGTAATTTACATCTCCGACAGTATGCCCTAGGTCTTGATGAGAGTAGCTTAACGGAAACTGTCCAAAAAATTTTAAAGCGGGAGCTAATAGATCCTCAATTAGCATACATGGCTACTGGGTTTCCAAATGCTTTCGCGTCGTCTTTCAACAGTGAAGGAGCTTGGCAATATGATTTGAATAGCCCAACTGATTACGGTGTAGGCCCATATAATAATCCCAGCATGAAAAATTTTAATGGCAGTTATTGTGAAAGCCCTCGACAACCTAGTGCAGGAATTTGTTCTTTGAATTCCTCTAGTCAGTTACCCGCTTACGAAAAAAAATCTCCTCCTTTCAATACTAACAGTGTGACAAGTTTTAATGGCAATTGTTTTGAAAACCCCAGGCAAGCAAGTGCAGGAATTTATTCTTTAAATTCCCCTTATCAGTTACCCGCTTACGAACAAAAATATCCTGTGTTCAATACTAACAGCATGACAAGTTTTAATGGAAATTGTTGCGAAAACCCCAGGCAAGCAAGTGCAGGAATTTATTCTTTGAGTTCCCCTTATCAAATACCCACCTACGAACAAAAATCTACTAGAGTTGGAGAGAGTGGCTCTATAAACTGCAATTTTTGCAATGAGGTAAACCATTCTTTCCAAGAGTGCAGGAAGCGACGAATGACACCTTTTTGTCCAAACTGCAAAATTTATGGGCATGAGGCTGGCAACTGCAGCCAAAATATCTCATTGAGATCAGTTGCGAACCAACCGGATCCACAGCAGCCTGCTTATAGGCGCAAGCAACAGTCGAACTATTCGGTAATGCTTACAAATGATCTGAATAGGAAACGAAGTGAGCAAAACAAAAAAAAATGCGATTTTTGCTTGCGAAAAGGGCATGGGATAGAGGAATGCTTCACAAAGAAGCGCTGGGACGAAAATCAAAAACAGTCAAAAAACTAATAACAGGTTGGATGAGGGAAAAAAACACCAAACCCTCATCCAACGAAAAATTGGTAAAGGATGGAATTGTAAATATTCCAGTAGACGTATGCTTAGAAAGAAATTTAAATTTATTAGTAGATACAGGCTCAGACGTCAGCTTAGCTAATAAAGACGTGCTTGGAGTTGACGTCTTTGTTAACAAAACAGATGCTATTGCAATTGATGGAATATTTTCCAACGGCACTACATTAGGGTCAGTAGAATCTAAAATTTTACTAGATCCGCCAATTGAATGTAAGTTACATGTCACGGAAAAAATTCCATCCTTAAATTGTGATGGTATCTTGGGGCAGGACATTCTGTTTCCTTACACCAATATTGAAGGTCCTAACAGATCGCTAAAATTTCTTCATGCGAAGGGTGATCTCTGTGAACAAAATATTGGGATGGCTACTAAGAACCACTCACAGAAGAATTCTTTTCCGATAGTTAAGTCAAATCAAGTAACACCTTCGCACGGTGTTCAACCATTTGATGAAGTTGGGCAAACAGTTTGTCCTGTAACTTATCCACCTTCGCAAGGAGTTTGCCCAACCCAACTTATCGGAGATGAATTTTTTGAAAAACAAGCTAAGCCTACGGTGAAGTCATTCCCTAAAAATGTTATTGCTTCTAAAGTTACAGTGACTTTACCCCCGAGGAGCGAAATAATAGTTAACAGCATCATTAACGATGCCGCAAATGGCACTGAACTGATGTGTTATTCTTGCGAGATTATACCTCAAGTTTTTATTGGTGCATGCTTAAATAAAATACACAATGGTCAAGTAGTTTTAAGTATAGAAAACACTGCGTCTGAAGAAAAAAAAACTCCATGACGTCACCATACACCATTACAATCTTTGTGATTATATAGTCACAGATACTTGTTGCAATTCTAATGGAACAAGAAATTTAAAATCTTCATTTGTTGCAAGCGTCACCAAACCAAACCATGCCAATAAAGAAAAGAAAACTGAAAGACTAAACAGACTATTCAAAGAACTAAGTCTGCAAAAAACTCTTAACCAAGAGGAAAAAGAAACTATCGAAGAAATCTGTACTCAGTTCTCAGACGTTTTTTATCTTGAAGGAGACAAGTTGCCGCACACAAGAGCTATGGCTCACGCAATTCCCACTGATACAAGTCGGGGACCCATTAACATCAAACAGTATAGATTACCTGAATCTCAAAAACAAGTAATAGATGATCAGGTTAAACAAATGTTAAAATATAATATAATTAAAAATAGCATAAGTCCATGGAATAGTCCGCTTTTAGTTGTACCCAAAAAAGTTGATCAAAATGGAAATAAGCAGCACAGAGTTGTCGTTGATTTTAGAAAGCTCAACGAAATTACTGTAGGTGATGTTTTTCCTTTGCCGAGAATCGATGAAATTCTCGACCAATTAGGCAATAGTAGATATTTTTCAACACTAGATTTAGCGAGTGGCTATCACCAAGTTTCAATCGAAAAAAATGACAGACAGAAAACGGCGTTCAGCACTGATAGAGGTCATTATGAATTTATTCGAATGCCATTCGGTTTGAAAGGGGCACCAGCAACCTTTCAACGCCTTATGAATCACATACTGACAGGGCTTCAGGGCAACAAATGTTTTGTAGGTATATCTGGATGACATTGTGATCTATGGAAAAAATCTTGAAGATCACAACAGAAAACTGATATGTGTTTTCGAAAAAATTCGAGATTTCAATCTGCGGTTACAACCTCGTAAATGTAATTTTCTTCGGCGGGAGATCGTTTATCTGGGATTTAACATTACTCAAAACGGCGTTTTTCCAGACAAGGCTAAAGTGAGAAGTATATTAGAAATCCCAACACCAAAAAATTCTAAGGAAATTCAGTCATTTTTAGGGATGGCAAATTTTTACAGGCGTAGCGTTCCTAACTTTTCCGCTTTAGAAAGACCTTTACGTAATATCACTCACAAAGACGTTCCTTTTAGTTGGAATAGCGATTGTGAAACGGCTTTCACTACTTTGAAAGCTATTCTTTCTAGTCCACCAATACTTATCTATCCAGATTTCAAAAAAGAATTTTTCCTCACCACGGATGCCAGTGGAACAACATTAGGAGCTGTTCTTTCTCAGATTAGAAATGGTCTTGATTTGCCGATAGCCTTTGCAAGTAGAATTTTAAGTGCTACAGAGCGTCGCTATTCCACAATTGAACGAGAAGGTTTGGCCATAGTTTGGGCTGTTAAAAATTTTAGGTGTTACCTGCTAGGTAGAAAATTTACATAATATACAGACCACCAGCCATTGGTCCATTTCTTTAAAATTTCTCAAGATTCCACCAGGTTGACTAATTTTCGGCACAAACTATCAGAGTTTGATTTCGAAATAAAATACAAGCCAGGAAAGCAAAATGTTGTGGCTGACGCCCTTAGCCGAATTCCCGATAATAATTATGATATGAATAAGGTACATGCAATAACTAGAGCACAATCTTATTCCCAAACTAAAGACGATTCAAATAATTCCGACATTATGCAAAATAACGGACATCAGGCAAGATCAAAGACAGCTTTGGTAAAAGCTGATAGTTCAAATCAATCAAAAGTAGGGAATTATCCATGTTGCTCTGACAGTGAAAGTGTCACTGAGAGTGATAGCGACACAAGTTATCTACACCAGGAATGTTCAAGCGAAAACAAAAAGAAAGACAGTAGTACAATTTATCTAACAAAGGAAGACGAAATTAGTGAAGTTTTAAAAAAATACCATAATTCTCCATTAGGTGGACACCAGGGTGTCTTAAAAACGTACTTACGGATAAGATCCAACTTCAAGTGGAAAAATATGTTTGCTGACATAAAAAAGCATGTTAAAGCTTGCAAACAGTGCCAAATTAACAAAAAATCGAAACATACTTTGATGCCTATGATGATATCGGCAACTTCGAGAAAACCATTCGACAAAGTTTTCATGGATATTGTGGGACCTTTACCTACCACTATACTAGGAAACAAATACATACTAACTTTTGAGGACGATTTAACTCGATTTATGGACTGCTATGCACTCCCCAATATGGAAGCAGGAACTGTAGCTAAGGTTTTCTATGATGAAATAATTAGCAGATATAGATCGCCACAGCAACTATTGACAGATCGGGGTGCTAACTTTTGTAGTGAACTTTTTAAAAAGGTGTGCAAGTTTCTAAACATCAAGAAACTTGAAACTACGGCTTATCATCCACAAGCAAATGGAGCCTTGGAACGTAACCATGGGCCATTGGCAGAGTACTTAAGATCATTTTCAAAAAGCAACCCCGCTGATTGGGATCAATGGCTCCGACAAGCTATGTATGTACACAATAACACTCCACACGCTAGCTCCAAGCTAACTCCCATGGACGTTCTCTTTGGTTTTAAATCCCCTATGCCAACTGGCATAACGAGGACACCAACTCCTATATATGATCACGAAAACTATTTTTTTGAACTAAGACATAAACTCCAGAAGGCTTATCAGGTTGCTAAAACTAACATTGATAAGAGTAAGGAAAAGACAAAGGAGTATTTTGATAAAAAGATAAATCCACAGTCTTTCGAAATAGGTGATTTGGTTCTTCTGCAAGACATGAGGAGAAAAAACAAACTTTGTCCCTTGTTTACAGGGCCTTTTGAAGTTAAGGAAGTTCATAACAACGTGAACACTTCTATTTCACGTAAAAATAAGCTTGAAAGGGTTCATAACAATCGACTCAAACATTTTTATGAATAGAAGTGTCTACCAGCATATTTTAAGGCATTTAATTAAAATTTTTATTTACAAAAAATTCATTGCCCTATCTACCTGCAAAAGACAAAAATTTACGGAATGCCAAACGAGTCAAGAAATTAGTCGCTCTTCCTTAAATACTTCTTTGTAGTATTCTTAAAGGTTAACGAGTTGCAGATTAATTAGTTTTCAAACTCATAGCAAGAAGCTTCCGCTAATTTTTAATGTTTCTTCTAGATTTTATTTTAGTTACATTTTAATTTCTAATTACTGACCTTCCTAAAAATGTTTCCATTGATCTGGTTTTAAGCTTCAATTTCAAGATATTTAACATTTTATGGAATTCCATTCAATCCATATATTTTTGTACTTTTGGTTTTATTTTATGTCAACGTTGGTTTAAAAATAATGTGTAGAGAATTCTACAAAATAGCTCTCATTAAAGACACAGGAATAGTTAGCCTAGATCCAGGATGCAAGGCCATGTCCACGGAAATAACTTTAGAAACTGTCCAACAGACGGTAAAATTGTCAAATATTACTATATTTTTCAGTTCAAGTTTCATGGCAGACATTGAGATTCCTGATGTAAGTTTCGAACATCGATCTCACTCAAAAGATCTAAACATTGTAGGGTTTGAGTTGGCCACAAACAGTCTTCCTCTTGAAGTTCATCTGCGGGATCATAAATACAAAAACGACACTTGGCTAACTAAATCAGCTATTTACGGAGTGATTATCCTACTCCTCATGTTCTTTTTATTTCTATCGTTTAAAACTATCCTGCTTAAAATAATTTGCATTAGATGTGCAAAGAAATCTAATTCCTTCACTACCGACAACTCCCATCCCATAAAAATGAAGGGGGCACGAAGTCTACCATTGTTAGTGTCTACAAATGAAAACACAGACCTTACCTATCCAATCAATTCCCTTCGCCAAAGCCTACCATTGTTAGTATCCACAGAGAAAAAACAAATGGAAAAACAGATCTTACCTATCCAATGAATTCCCCCGTTTCCAAAAGCAAAAGTTATAATATAATGTAAAATAGATAAAAAAAAAAAAATAAAATTTATTAATTAATTGAACTTATGTAACCTAAATAACATATCTAAAAATTAAACAGCTTGTCAAAATGTTCAGACATGATATGTATAAATACACGATATGCACATTTACATGTTTAAATAAATAAAAAAAAAAACACAATCTGTAACTAGCTTATGCAAAAAAAAAAAAAAAATTAAATAAATACAATAAAAATAAAATAAAAAAACTTAGAGTAAGACCTATATTATGGTAAAACTAAAAATAAAATAATAATTTTACTAGAAGATGTAAACAAAAAAGTAAATAAATATCTAATAATAAAAATACAAAACAAAAAAATCTTAGAGTAAGACTTATATTAATGTAAAACTAAAAATTTAACAACAATTTTACTAGATGTTAACTAAAATTATAATATCATATCTTAAATTTTTTTATTGTAATAATTTTTAACTATGATCTTGTTTAAATAAATTGAAAGCTTTTCAAAAGGGGGAGGAAATGTGGTGTAATATTCCAGTTGCATGCACGTTTGGCTGTCGTAATCTAATCCGACTGCGTGCAACCTGGCCCAGACACAGGTAGCCAAAGTCACCGAATGCATTTATACGCAGTGCTTGCATATTTCACTACGTGTAATATGCAAGCCATGCACTTTCCCACGTTCAGTGATTTTGCGTTGACCTTGTCTGGACAACGATCACATTGAATCTTCCTAATGAAAAAGTTGAGTTGTTTCTTGACAGTCAACCGTGTCGGTTTATTTATTGTTTATACCACAGCAACAGAAAAAGACTTCAAAGTGGAATATGTTGCAAAGAACCACTACAAAGGGATAAAGCAAGATATAAATCGACTCTTGCATGAAATGGCATCAATAATAATTTCCATCAATAGCGAGCCGAAAAATAAACACGAATCAGTGCTTCCTAGATGTACGAATGTACAATGTATTTCAAATATTTAAATGAGAAATGTTAAATTAAATTATCAAATCGAACTATACTTTGAATTTTAAATACAATCCACAAATATTAAATGTCAAACTAAAATGTAAACAAAATCATAGAATTTGTTCTTTTGACCTTTGGATCAAGTAAATAATGTAAAATACAACCGAATTATAACGATTGCAAAGTGGACGTGTTTTAATTCTTTTTCTTAAGAAAGTTTTTTTATGAGTAGTTTTTTTCCCTAGTTTTTTTGTAGAAACAAAACCTAGTCAGAATCATTTGGTCCTTTCGATCCGTTTTTTCTAAAACAATTTTTAACTTTAAATAAACAGTGTGTGTGTGCAAAGACAAAACTTTAAACAATAAAGTGAGGACATCGCTAGTTAACTAACTACATATACATACATATATACATAAAGTGCATTGCAGATGCAGAATCATTTTAATTTAATAGCTAGCTACATACATGTGAATTAAATCTATTTCGTGTTACAAAAAACCGAAAATAACGTCGCGTCGCACAACAAAACATCACCAACAAGAAGATACAGGAATTTGACGGCAGCTGCAGCTGATTTTGTACGTGAGTTTGCACATTTTCGTTTTTAATCTCTCTGTATTCTGAAAAACAAATATATTATATAAAATGACGTATAAATAAGGTGAACCGCAAAATGGTTTGCTAACAACCATTAAAAGAGACCTCACCAACTTTAAGAAGTCTCCGAAAGAGCGCCTGACCCGCGCATATGTAGCTGCACGGTTGACAAAGTTCGAGGAGGATGTCGCCACGTCTAAAGTCTACAACGAGGCTATCATCGGTGGAAAACATTTAGAATCTACGATGAAAAAAGAAGATTTGTTACAGGTATACGAACATATTATGGACATCTCGATAGATTACCATGTGGAGCTGATGGAGGCGTTAGAAAGGCACAAACCTGTGAACACAGTGGACGTCAAGGTATCATCTTTGGACGCAACGTCGCAACAGTCGTCATCTCGGTCGGAGATACGGCTCCCCCGCATCGACTTGCCCAAATTTGACGGTGCATACACCAGCTGGCGAGCATTCCACGACCACGACCGTTTTGGAGCGTTGGCGCACAACAACAGCAGTCTGGCCGATACCGATAAGCTGCACTTTCTGCAATCATGTTCGGTTGGTGACGCCGAGCGTTTCCTGCAGAACTTGTCGGTCGAGGCGGCAAATTACGAAAAGGCGTGGGAGTTGCTGAAGGAGCGCTACGACCACAAGCGCATTCTGGTGCATTAACAGATGCAGGCTCTGTTTGGGCAATCTCCTATGGCCCGGGAAACTGCGACAGGTTTGAAGGAGTTGTTGTTAACGACACGGGAGTGTATGTCAGCGCTGGAAAACATGGACGTTCCGGTCGATCAATGGGACACGGTGCTTATATGGTTCCTACACCAGAAGTTGCCGTCATCTACGCAGAAGCTGTGGGAAGAGAAGATGGGAAACAGAAAAGAGTTGCCGAAATTCGTGGAATTTGCGGACTTTTTAGATACTCGTTTCCGTACTTTTTTATTTTAGGTAAGAAAGAACTGCCGAAAGAAGCTGTTAAAAGCAAAAGCGACGAAAATAAATCCTATTCACAGATTGTTAAAAACGTGAGGAAGAATGAAGAAACTTCCATTAAAGAAATTCTTGAACTTATTCTTAAAAGAGTTGACAATCAGGATTTGAACATCAAACAGCTAAGTGAAGAAGTCGCTCTTAAAAAACAATGATGGACAGAACACTAAAAATTGGAACATGGAATGCAAACGGTCTTTTACACCATTTATCAGAATTAAAAATCTTCTTAGACATCGAACACATAGATATTTGTCTGGTGTCCGAAACTCATTTCTCAAGTGGACTGGTTCTTGATGATTTAATATCAAACTATATTTGCTACCACGCTCCTCATCCAGCTGATAAGGCTAGAGGTGGATCGGCAATCCTGATAAAAAAGAGCTTAAAGCACCACGAAGAAGCTATGTTTACAAACGAGAATATGCAAGTAACAATAATTAGTATTGGTATGAAAAAGAAAGACTTCAAGTTGGCATCAATAAACTGCCCGCCAAGGCATTCCCCGACTGAAGATGATTATACAGAACTGCTAAATCTACTAGGACATAACTTCCTTGTTGGCGGTGACTTCAATGCTAAGCACACCCATTGGGGATCCAGACTTATAACAACAAAGGGCAGAAGGCTTTACAAAGCATGCCTCAAATACAATTGCGAGATTTATTCTTCCAGATCACCAACTTACTGGCCATCGGATACTAGTAAAATACCTGACCTTGTTGACTTTTTCATAGTTAAAGGCATCAAACAAAACCACATAAGAGTCGAAGGTAATTATGACTTATCATCAGATCATACACCGGTGTTTTTATCACTTAATGAATCAGAGATAATGGAAAAAAGTAATTCTAAGCTTGTAAATAATAAAACAAACTGGGGTGTATTCAGAGAAAAGCTTGAAAGCTATATAAATCTCAGATCCCCCATGGAAACAAAAGAGCAAATCGAGTAGAACAATTCATTGCCGATGTTCAACAAGCTGCAGAAGAAAGTACACCAACTTACTCGAGTAGGAAGCAAACTGAAACAAAATACCCTGCCGAGATAAGAGAGTTGATATTGGAGAAGAGAAGAGCTCGAAGAAAATGGCAAAATACTAGATTTCCAGATGACAAAACAGCGTTTAACCGGCTAAGCAACGAACTGAAAAAACAAATCTACGAATTCAAAAATGATTCATTAAGTAGATTCCTGAAAAATTTAACGACTGATGCTTCAACCGATTATTCGCTCTGGAAAGCAGCTAAGCGCCTGAAAAGACCGCAGTTACAAAACCCGCCAATAAAATCTCTAAACGGGAATTGGATCGGAAATCCGAAAGAAAAAGCTAACCTGTTTGCAGAACATCTTGCGAATGTTTTTAAGCCATTCCCAGCAAATACATCTGAAAACAGCTTACAGTTTATTGATAAAGTCGATGAAGTTGACATACCAATTGTCACACTCAAAGAAATAAAAAGTATGTGTCGAAATCAACTATCAAACAAAAAATCACCTGGCTACGATCTAATAACTGCTCAGGTTATGAAAGAAATGCCATCAAAAGCCTTCATAAAACTCCAATTCGTAATAAATGCATGCCTAAAGACCCAATGTGTCCCACATCATTGGAAAATTGCTGAAGTAATTGTACCAAAGCAAGGTAAGCCACCAACAGAAGTGACGTCTTACAGACCAATATCGCTTATACCAATAATGGCAAAAGTCTTTGAAAAATTGCTACTGAAAAGACTAAGCAAAGTCATAGAAGAAAGAAATCTAATCCCAAATCATCAGTTTGGATTTAGAAATAAACATTCCACGATAGACTAAGTTCATAGAATAACGGATGCAGTTGAAAAAGCTTTAGAAGAAAAACAAGTATGTTCGGCTATATTTTTAGATGTTGCTCAAGCATTCGACAAGGTATGACATGAGGGGCTAGAGTATAAACTGCAAAGGGACCTACCCAGGCAGTACTACGAAATACTAAAATCTTATATCTCAAACCGGCTCTTCAGAGTAAGATATGATCAAGAATATTCAAAGCTATGTAAAATACAAGCCGGTGTTCCACAAGGAAGCGTCCTAGGACCTACCCTGTATTTGCAATATACAAGGGATATTCCAGTGGATAACAACACCATTATGGCTAATTTTGCAGATGATACTGCAATTTTGGCATCCAGTAAGTGCGTCGTCAAGGCTGCTGAGAAATTGCAAAATGCCGTCGACACCGTTAGTGATTAGACCAAAAAAAGGGCGTATCAAGCTCAATGAAGCTAAATCTGCACATATAAACTTTACAAATAAAAAGTTAAGCTACGTACAAATATTCATCAACAATCAAGCTGTACCTTACGCCAACACGGCCAAATACCTTGGGATGAATTTGGATGCAAAGTTAAAATGGAAAGAGCATATCAAAAAGAAAAGGGAAGAGCTCAACTTGAAGTTTAGAAAAATGTACTGGTTACTCGGTAGAAATTCTGACCTATCTGTCGAAAATTAAATAATGCTTTATAAACAAGTACTTAGACCTGTTTGGACCTATGGAATCCAATTATGGGGCTGTACAAAGAAAACAAATACTGAAATCATCCAAAAGTTCCAAAACAAAATCCTTCGTGGAATAGGAAATGCACCATGGTATATAAGAAATAGCGATTTACATCGTGACCTACAAATAGAAACGGTTACAGAAGTTGTAAGAAAACATGCTGTATCACACAATCAGCGACTGCATAGTCATATCAACTCTGAAATGGAGTCCGTATTAAATACGAGAGGAAATGTTCGGAGATTAAGAAGAACCAAGCCACACGAGCTAATGGTCTAAAAGTCATGGGAAGCATTAAAAGTTTAAGCTTCCCTTAAAGCGATTATATTATTGAGAAAGAAAAATCTGTTGTCGATTGTTCATAGATTGGTTCTGATTACGAGGAGTTTTTAGTGAGGTAAGAGTCCCACACTACTTGGTATCGAATACTGCCAAGTGTCTTTTGAAGATTTCCTCCTGACAAAAAAAAAAAAAAAAAAAAAAAAAAAAAAAAAAAAAAAAAATTAAATTATAAGAAATAAACATTCTAATTCGATCAAACAAAAACAAAATCGGTAAACGAAATCGTTCACCTTGTGCTGAAGACACTTTGTCTTCACACGTTAAAACTATCAAAATGAGTTCTAAGGAACCAAACAGAAACAATAAATTTATACCTCTTCAATCATTACCTGATTCAGACAATAGTGACATAGAATGTGATGAGATTGTAGATTCAACCCCAACAGTGTCAAATAAACAATCTAAAATTCCATCTGTGTGTGTTCTCCAAAGAACAAGTGAAGATGTCCATAAATTGTTTAGTATGCTAAAACTGTCAAATTATAGCATTAAAAAAATGTCAATAGGCATTAAAGTTGACTGTGAAAGTCTTGAAACACGAGAATCTCTTCGTGAAGCATTAAAAACAAATAATTGGCAGTTTTAAACCCATGATCTCCCAACTATGAGATCATTTAAAGTGATGTTATACGGTTTACATGAAGTTAACACTGATGAACTAAAAAAAGAATTAATTTCAATTGGGCTAAAATGCCAAAATGTTAAAATCATTAAAAAGCAGTATGATCAGTCAGTTCATTGACATTTTTTATTTGATTTGTCTTGAAATCGGTTCAGTCAAACTAAATGAACTAAAGCGTAATATACGCTCAATATTTAAAACCCAAGTGAAATGGGACTTTGCTAGACGACCAAGAAACAAAGTAACCCAATGTTATAATTGCCAAATGTATGGGCACGGCGAAAAAAATTGCCACATTAAAACTCACTGTGCTAACTGTTCATCAGAAAATCATGGAACGAATGATTGCAAGTCTGTGAACATTAAATGTGCAAATTGCAACGAAACGCATAAGGCCAACGACCCCGCATGCATAAGCAGAAAAAGTTTTTTGGATATGCGAGAAAGACTTTCTTTACGAAACAAAAGTCGTTCTAATCAAGTGATGACTAGGCAAATCATTCAACAACAACAACCTTACTCATTCAAGGCAAGCAATAATGATTTCCTGCACTTAAACCACACAAAACTTCGGCCGCAACTGCAGCAGCAAAGACAACTAATAGCTCTGATGGCCTTCCAAACGCATGGTGCAGCAGAACTCCCACTAAAACCGGTTCTGATCGGCAACAAACGAACACCAACACAACTGGCGTTCTCTTTTCAATGGAATTGAATTGAATTGAATTTTATTGAGTATTTTTGGTTACATTTACAATGATTTCAATTAAGTTCTAGTTTAACAAAAGCGGCTGTAAAGTATGGCCCTCTTTAATGAAAATTTTCTTTTAATGATTAGCCTCGTGGCTGTCAGTTGCTATGAAACATTTGTTGTCCTGCTCTTGCTCATAAGCATTTGCAAATTTACTTGAAACGAACGTTTCTTCTATATACATATATACAATTTTAATACCTAGCCTAAATTAGTGTACACATTCGTACTTAAAGACATGCGCAAGCGCTTGTTGAATTGAAATAAACATTTATGTTTAGTCATTTTGACATGAAAATAGCAAAAGTTGATATATTAAAATACACATTGAATTTCTTGGATTGATGAGACTAACTTACATGGTTATTGTCTCTATCTCTTAAGAGCGACAGCTCAGATATGAATAAAGTTACTTTTTAATACACATATCTTAATCACTGGAGAAAAAAATCACTAAAATTGATTTTTACTGGCGTTTTCTGTGTAGTAAGTTTGACTTTCGGGTCCAACGTGTTACGCTGCTGCTTGATGAAGCTTGGATATTGGGGTCCAACGCCGACTTCATGTCTATCGTCATCGTCTTCAGTGTCTTTTTTTTCATCGCTGGTTGATTTCGATGAAGTTGGTGAGCCCTAGTGGGGCTGAATTTTTACGGGGCGTGAACTCACCGCCCAGAGTCCAGGATGGATCTAACCAGGCGTTTGCCTGTATTAGTTTGAGTTTTATTCTTCGTTTTGAGGTTATCAGTTGCTCGAGTTGACTCGGTAATAGTTAATAAAAAAAACGTGCGGTATCGGCCACAGTTTTACACTTTTACAGTTTTTGATAAACAGTTAATGTTTTACGGTTAATGTTTAATATAGGACGGTTGTGTCCACCCAAACACAATCGTCCGCGACCACGGTTTCGACATCACTCCCACCGAACATCGACTCACTAGCTCTTTTCAATGGAAGAAATTAATTCTCTGACAGCAGAGATGATCACACTTCTGAGTCATTGTCATTCTAAAGCAAATCAATTCAATTGTATTGCACAATTAGCAATTAAGTATCTATACTCAGGTAAATAAATATGAATGGTAGCTTGAAAATTAACTGTTGGAATGCTAGAGGCATTCGATTTAAATGTTTAGAATTTTTCGCTTTTCTATCAAAGCACAATATCGATGTAAGCCTTGTAAACGAAACATGGCTAAATAAAAACATTAACATATCAAATAAAGATTATAAATGTTATCGTTTAGATAGAGAAGAGAGAAGAGGAGGAGGTGTAGCCGTGGTTGTTAAACGTTCAATTAAGCACAAAGTACTTCCAATTGTAAATACGATACTGATTGAAAATATTGGCATTGAAATACCATTTGAGAATGGCCGTTCAATAAAAATAATTTCAATCTATTTTCCAGGTGGTAATTCCTCACCAAGTAAAAGATGCGAATTGAAAAATGATTTGTTGAAGTTGGTTAGATCTAACGATTTTTTTCTGATTGGGGGAGATTTTAATAGCAGACATAGAAGTTGGGGTTGCATTAGAGCGAATGCTTGGGGTAATATTCTATCTGATTTGAACACTAGGCATCCTTTTAGTATCTTATACTCACCTCATCCTACCTGTATTCCTCCTAATAATAGATCAAATCCGCCCACAATAGATCTTTTTCTAACAAATATGCCTGAGCTTGTAAGCCAACCTATGGTTCTAAATGAACTTAGCTCCAATCATCTTCCAGTTAAACGTTTGTTTTTTAAATTATTCCTTATTGACCGCAAGAAATCGAATGAAAATAAACAAGAAAAGTCTCGGTTAAAAAACTCAAATTAATTTATTTTTAAATACATATCGAATGCATTTCGGACAAAATTACTGTCTGCCCATCATCAGCGAGCGCAAAATATACACTACTTAGCAAAAAGAGAAACAAAGTAAACTAACATTTTAGTCATTGTCTAGTTAGAACAAAGCTTAATACAAATACTTAGTTAACAATACAAAAGTGTGAGCAAATTACAGATAATTAACATTGAAATAGTGTGAGCATTATACAAATAGTTGACAATTGACATTATGATAAAATGAGAGAAATACAACAGGTTAACATTACAATATTGAGTTGTATTTGTAAATGAGAGGCAACAAAAAGTTTTTTTAATGTAAACAAACAAACAAACGGACATTTATGTATTATCTTTTAGTATATCAAACAGAGTAGATTCAATCGGTCCAGGCTCTAAATTCATTAAATTTGAATGTAAATTAATAAATATCGATTCATATGCGTCTAATTTGGATGAATTGGTGACCGTTCTTAGCAATTTTACATTTTGATCAAAAGTCCCAATGCTATGGCGTTGAGTATTGTTTACATCTAAACAGTGAGCGGGTATTGCTTTCGCTATTTCTCTCTTGTGGACAGATCGAAACGCTAATTTTTAATTCTTCCTGAGATTTTCCGTATTAATTTATCAATAATCATTCTTTTGTATCCATTAATATCTGCCAAATGTAATATTTGTTCATATTCTTTTTTGTAATTTTTGACGGAAAGAGGAATCCTACACATGCGTTCAACCATTGACGAGAATGCGGATAATTTTACATGATGTGAACAGAAAGAATTATTTGTGATGTAGCGATCGGTTGTCGTTGACTTTCTGTATGTGGCAAATTGCACTTTTCGACCAATTCGTGTGATTTTTAAATCCAAGAATGCCAGCAAGTGATGGGTGTCGTGTTCAATCTCATAAGTGATTTTGATGCTATCGTATCTGCTATTTAGCCTGTTCAAAACATGATCTAAATTCCCTCTTTTTATGACAGCAAAAGTGTCGTCTACATACCTCCACCAGATGCGTGGTAGGATTCCTTCTTTTTTCAAGTCGCATTCAAATTTACACATGAACGCTTCTGATACAAAAGGTGATAGGCTGTTACCCATACTGCAACCGAAGTCACTTCGATAAAATGATTTTCTAAATTGAAAACAGTTGTGTTTCATGCATGTTGTTACTGCGTAGATGTATGTGTTTATTTGTTCTTCAACCTACTCAAATTTTTCCAAATGTTCACGAATGGCTACAACGGCTATGTCTATCGGTACGCTGGGAAATAAAGCTGTGACGTCGAATGAAACGATGATCTCGTCTTCTTCTATTTCAATATCCTTAATTTTATCTACGAAATCAACTGCATTCTTCACAGAGAAACCATCGAAGGGCCCAAATTGTTTGAATTGCGATACAAGCCACTTAGAAATTTGGTTGGATGGTTGGACCGATTGAATCTACTCTGTTTGATATATTAAAAGATAATACATAAATGTCCGTTTGTTTGTTTGTTTACATTAAAAAAACTTTTTGTTGCCTCTCATTTACAAATACAACTCAATATTGTAATGTTAGCCTGTTGTTTTACTGGCGTTTTCTGTGTAGTAAGTTTGACTTTCGGGTCCAACGTGTTACGCTGCTGCTTGATGAAGCTTGGATATTGGGGTCCAACGCCGACTTCATGTCTATCGTCATCGTCTTCAGTGTCTTTTTTTTCATCGCTGGTTGATTTCGATGAAGTTGGTGAGCCCTAGTGGGGCTGAATTTTTACGGGGCGTGAACTCACCGCCCAGAGTCCAGGATGGATCTAACCAGGCGTTTGCCTGTATTAGTTTGAGTTTTATTCTTCGTTTTGAGGTTATCAGTTGCTCGAGTTGACTCGGTAATAGTTAATAAAAAAAACGTGCGGTATCGGCCACAGTTTTACACTTTTACAGTTTTTGATAAACAGTTAATGTTTTACGGTTAATGTTTAATATAGGACGGTTGTGTCCACCCAAACACAATCGTCCGCGACCACGGTTTCGACATCACTCCCACCGAACATCGACTCACTAGCTCTTTTCAATGGAAGAAATTAATTCTCTGACAGCAGAGATGATCACACTTCTGAGTCATTGTCATTCTAAAGCAAATCAATTCAATTGTATTGCACAATTAGCAATTAAGTATCTATACTCAGGTAAATAAATATGAATGGTAGCTTGAAAATTAACTGTTGGAATGCTAGAGGCATTCGATTTAAATGTTTAGAATTTTTCGCTTTTCTATCAAAGCACAATATCGATGTAAGCCTTGTAAACGAAACATGGCTAAATAAAAACATTAACATATCAAATAAAGATTATAAATGTTATCGTTTAGATAGAGAAGAGAGAAGAGGAGGAGGTGTAGCCGTGGTTGTTAAACGTTCAATTAAGCACAAAGTACTTCCAATTGTAAATACGATACTGATTGAAAATATTGGCATTGAAATACCATTTGAGAATGGCCGTTCAATAAAAATAATTTCAATCTATTTTCCAGGTGGTAATTCCTCACCAAGTAAAAGATGCGAATTGAAAAATGATTTGTTGAAGTTGGTTAGATCTAACGATTTTTTTCTGATTGGGGGAGATTTTAATAGCAGACATAGAAGTTGGGGTTGCATTAGAGCGAATGCTTGGGGTAATATTCTATCTGATTTGAACACTAGGCATCCTTTTAGTATCTTATACTCACCTCATCCTACCTGTATTCCTCCTAATAATAGATCAAATCCGCCCACAATAGATCTTTTTCTAACAAATATGCCTGAGCTTGTAAGCCAACCTATGGTTCTAAATGAACTTAGCTCCAATCATCTTCCAGTTAAACGTTTGTTTTTTAAATTATTCCTTATTGACCGCAAGAAATCGAATGAAAATAAACAAGAAAAGTCTCGGTTAAAAAACTCAAATTAATTTATTTTTAAATACATATCGAATGCATTTCGGACAAAATTACTGTCTGCCCATCATCAGCGAGCGCAAAATATACACTACTTAGCAAAAAGAGAAACAAAGTAAACTAACATTTTAGTCATTGTCTAGTTAGAACAAAGCTTAATACAAATACTTAGTTAACAATACAAAAGTGTGAGCAAATTACAGATAATTAACATTGAAATAGTGTGAGCATTATACAAATAGTTGACAATTGACATTATGATAAAATGAGAGAAATACAACAGGTTAACATTACAATATTGAGTTGTATTTGTAAATGAGAGGCAACAAAAAGTTTTTTTAATGTAAACAAACAAACAAACGGACATTTATGTATTATCTTTTAGTATATCAAACAGAGTAGATTCAATCGGTCCAGGCTCTAAATTCATTAAATTTGAATGTAAATTAATAAATATCGATTCATATGCGTCTAATTTGGATGAATTGGTGACCGTTTTTAGCAATTTTACATTTTGATCAAAAGTCCCAATGCTATGGCGTTGAGTATTGTTTACATCTAAACAGTGAGCGGGTATTGCTTTCGCTATTTCTCTCTTGTGGACAGATCGAAACGCTAATTTTTAATTCTTCCTGAGATTTTCCGTATTAATTTATCAATAATCATTCTTTTGTATCCATTAATATCTGCCAAATGTAATATTTGTTCATATTCTTTTTTGTAATTTTTGACGGAAAGAGGAATCCTACACATGCGTTCAACCATTGACGAGAATGCGGATAATTTTACATGATGTGAACAGAAAGAATTATTTGTGATGTAGCGATCGGTTGTCGTTGACTTTCTGTATGTGGCAAATTGCACTTTTCGACCAATTCGTGTGATTTTTAAATCCAAGAATGCCAGCAAGTGATGGGTGTCGTGTTCAATCTCATAAGTGATTTTGATGCTATCGTATCTGCTATTTAGCCTGTTCAAAACATGATCTAAATTCCCTATTTTTATTACAGCAAAAGTGTCGTCTACATACCTCCACCAGATGCGTGGTAGGATTCCTTCTTTTTTCAAGTCGCATTCAAATTTACACATGAACGCTTCTGATACAAAAGGTGATAGGCTGTTACCCATACTGCAACCGAAGTCACTTCGATAAAATGATTTTCTAAATTGAAAACAGTTGTGTTTCATGCATGTTGTTACTGCGTAGATGTATGTGTTTATTTGTTCTTCAACCTACTCAAATTTTTCCAAATGTTCACGAATGGCTACAACGGCTATGTCTATCGGTACGCTGGGAAATAAAGCTGTGACGTCGAATGAAACGATGATCTCGTCTTCTTCTATTTCAATATCCTTAATTTTATCTACGAAATCAACTGCATTCTTCACAGAGAAACCATCGAAGGGCCCAAATTGTTTGAATTGCGATACAAGCCACTTAGAAATTTGGTTGGATGGTTGGACCGATTGAATCTACTCTGTTTGATATATTAAAAGATAATACATAAATGTCCGTTTGTTTGTTTGTTTACATTAAAAAAACTTTTTGTTGCCTCTCATTTACAAATACAACTCAATATTGTAATGTTAGCCTGTTGTATTTCTCTCATTTTATCATAATGTCAATTGTCAACTATTTGTATAATGCTCACACTATTTCAATGTTAATTATCTGTAATTTGCTCACACTTTTGTATTGTTAACTAAGTATTTGTATTAAGCTTTGTTCTAACTAGACAATGACTAAAATGTTAGTTTACTTTGTGTCTCTTTTTGCTAAGTAGTGTATATTTTGCGCTCGCTGATGATGGGCAGACAGTAATTTTGTCCGAAATGCATTCGATATGTATTTAAAAATAAATTAATTTGAGTTTTTTAACCGAGACTTTTGTTGTTTATTTTCATTCGATTTCTTGCGGTCAATAAGGAATAATTTAAAAAACAAACGTTTAAGATCCGACCACAAATAGTTCTAAAGTTTAGAGATTAAAAATGCTAAACGAAAATGATTCATCTTCCAGTTGTATGTAGTGTCCATAGATCAGTTGTTCAAAATAGTAATTATATTTATGATTATAAAAACGCTAATTGGAAAAAATATAAGAGAAGCATTCGCACAGAAATAGAACAATTACCGGAACTTGTCCCCACTGCAACGACTTGCGTGGAAATAGATGCAGCAATACAAAGCTTATCAAATATTATATTCCAAAGCGTTGAGCAATCTGTTCCGAAAAAAGGTCGATCTAATGCAACACTCAACACACTTCCTCCTAATATCATAAATGTTATCAAAATAAGAAACAAATACAGATCCTTGTGGACGAGAACTAGAAACGAGTCATATCTCCTAGAAACAAAGTTCCTTAATAGTAGAATTAAAGCTTTATTAACGGAACATAGAAATAAGATTTGGAACAACAAACTCAGTAAGTTGGATAAAGCAAGCAAACCGTTTTGGAATATTACGAAGGTTATTAAAAAGAAAAAGTGTGCTGTTCCTGCCTTCAAAATAGGAAGTTAGTAGGTAATGGGACGGTTGAGCCTGGGAATTCTGAGCGAGACAGAGAGAGGAATAGTCTAGAGTGAGACAGAGTATGTTGTGAGCGTTGTAAAACGTGTGTGTCGGTTGGTTTTAGTTTTTTTGAAAATTTGAATAGCTGACTCCGTCTCGCTTGCTCGAAATTTGTAGTGTCAGTTTGAATAATTAAATTTTTTTTGGTTGTTTTGAATAAAATTTTTTTTTACTTACGATGGCGTGAGAGTAAAGAAAAAATGAAAAGTAATGTTGTGTGTAGTGCGTACAATAGACACGATCTGTTGATAGATCTAAGAACGGGGGTGTGAGACTTTGGTAGTTTGTTGATATGTTTCTACTTTGAGATAAAGGAATAGGTAGGACTGAGATTGGGATATGAGAAAAGAAAAAAAGAAAATAAAGGCAAAGGTGGTTTCTATTCAGTATTTTTTATGGTTTTTTGTTTTAGATTTCGCTGGCACTCGGAAGTGGTTGATTTTTTTATAAGTTTGGAATCTGTGCGCCGGTAGGTGAGGGTAGTAGGAATGTTTTTTTTTTTGGTTTTGGCTGTACGCTAGAGAATTTGGTCACGTCCGATATTTGGTTGGGCATAGATAGTCCATGAGCATGTTGTTTTACACTTTTACAGCTAAGCATGAAAGGTCGTTGGTGCATGTGGTTGTTTTACTCTATACCGTAGGGTAAGGATGTGAGTTGTGAGATGTGACCCATGTTCGAATAGCGATCGCTTAGCGACAAAATCCATGATCAATGTTAAAATCGAGTATCTGTGTAGCACAGGAAGGTAAAATAAACCAATACTCATTGTGAGGAAAGATGATGAAAGCAAAATAGAGGCACGTTGACTTTGTTTTTTTTGTTGTGAATATCGATGGATTGATATGACAGCTAGAATTTGAAACTTAGATATTTTATGTGCACAAAACGAAGTTAAACAAACGAATAGGTTTTTTTTTGTATTAGATTTCACTGGGGGTTGGTGATGGTTGGATTTTTTTTCTTGCAATTTGGTCTCATTCGATATTTGTGTGTACATTTTACACCTTAGCATGATTGGTCTTTGGTATGTTTTACTCTATGCCAAAGAGTAAGGATGGTTTTTTCTTGAAAGGAATTATTATAAGGTTTTCGGCGTTGAACAAAGGATAATAAAAGCGTCTAGAGGCACGTGGTAAGGAAAAAAATTTAACCTGTGTGTATTTTGAACAATACATACGATCCGTTGATAGATCTTAAAACGAGGATGAGAGATTTTGGTAATTTGTTAATAATTGACGATAGAGAATTTTATCACGTTCGATATTTGTTTGGGCATAGATTGGGCATGAGCATGAAATTTTACAGATTAGCATGATAGGTCTTTGGTATGTTGTATTATATGCTATAGAGTAAGGATGGTGATTTCTTGAAAGAAATTATTTTAAGGTTGTCGGGGGTTGAACAAAGTCCCCGAAATAAAATGGTGATTGTAAAGTCAGCTTGAGGACGGATTCAATTTTGTGTGTGAGTTTTGCCCTTACATAAAACAAGCTGCAATTGCATAGTAAGAAGAATCGATTTATGATGTGGATGACATAAAAAAATTTTACCTACATAAATTAAAAACTGTTTTTGGTCTTGGCTGTACGCTAGAGAATTTGATCACGTCCGATATTTGGTTGGGCATAGATAGTCCATGAGCATGTTGTTTTACACTTTTACAGCTAAGCATGAAAGGTCGTTGGTGCATGTGGTTGTTTTACTCTATACCGTAGGGTAAGGATGTGAGTTGTGAGATGTGACCCATGTTCGAATAGCGATCGCTTAGCGACAAAATCCATGATCAATGTTAAAATCGAGTATCTGTGTAGCACAGGAAGGTAAAATAAACCAATACTCATTGTGAGGAAAGATGATGAAAGCAAAATAGAGGCACGTTGACTTTGTTTTTTTTGTTGTGAATATCGATGGATTGATATGACAGCTAGAATTTGAAACTTAGATATTTTATGTGCACAAAACGAAGTTAAACAAACGAATAGGTTTTTTTTTTGTATTAGATTTCACTGGGGGTTGGTGATGGTTGGATTTTTTTTCTTGCAATTTGGTCTCATTCGATATTTGTGTGTACATTTTACACCTTAGCATGATTGGTCTTTGGTATGTTTTACTCTATGCCAAAGAGTAAGGATGGTTTTTTCTTGAAAGGAATTATTATAAGGTTTTCGGCGTTGAACAAAGGATAATAAAAGCGTCTAGAGGCACGTGGTAAGGAAAAAAATTTAACCTGTGTGTATTTTGAACAATACATACGATCCGTTGATAGATCTTAAAACGAGGATGAGAGATTTTGGTAATTTGTTAATAATTGACGATAGAGAATTTTATCACGTTCGATATTTGTTTGGGCATAGATTGGGCATGAGCATGAAATTTTACAGATTAGCATGATAGGTCTTTGGTATGTTGTATTATATGCTATAGAGTAAGGATGGTGATTTCTTGAAAGAAATTATTTTAAGGTTGTCGGGGGTTGAACAAAGTCCCCGAAATAAAATGGTGATTGTAAAGTCAGCTTGAGGACGGATTCAATTTTGTGTGTGAGTTTTGCCCTTACATAAAACAAGCTGCAATTGCATAGTAAGAAGAATCGATTTATGATGTGGATGACATAAAAAAATTTTACCTACATAAATTAAAAACTGTTTTTGGTCTTGGCTGTACGCTAGAGAATTTGATCACGTCCGATATTTGGTTGGACATAGATTGTGTATGAGCATCACCTAAGCATGATATGCCTTTGCTATGAAGTTGTTTTACTTTATACCATAGAGTAAGGATATGATGACCCATGTTATGATTTTTCTTAAAAGAAATTATTATAAGGGTGCCGACGCACGGTCTGAACAAAGGGAAATAATAGCGTTTAGAGGCCCATGGACAAATGGTAGGTTGAAGATACTTACGATGGCATGAGAGTAAAGGAAAAATGAAAAGTATTGTTGTGTGTAGTGCGAACATTAGACACGATCTGTTGATAGATCTTAGAACGGGGGTGTGAGACTTTGTTAGTTTTTTGATACATACTTACTTTGAGATATAGGAACAGGTAGGACTGAGATTGGGATATGAGAAAAGAAAATAGAGACAATATAGGCAAAGGTGTTTTCTATTGAGTATTTTTTTATGGTTTTTTTGTTTGTTTTAGGTTTTGCTGGCGCTTGGAAGTGGCTGATTTTGTATAAGTTTGGAATTTGTGCGACGGTAGGTGATCGTAGTGAGAATATTGTTTTGTTTTTGGCTATAGGTACGACAAAGAATTTGGACACGTCCGATATTTCATTGCGCATAGATAGTGCATGAGCATATGAGCAAGTCGTTTACAGCTTAGCATGAAAGGTCGTTGGTACATGTGGTTGTTTTACTCTATACCGAAGGGTAAGGATGTGAGATGTCACCCATGTTCACATAGCAATAAAATCGAAAGGGGGTTGTGAATTTGAAACTCAACTATAAGTTATTTAAAAGATGAAGAGTTAAATTTCTTAAACATGAGCCCACTGAAAATCATTACGAAGAAGTCGATGAACAAAAAACTCGCAAATTCAAAGGAGTACACCCCCTCCTCGGAAACATGTTTAAACTTGCTTATGTCTTGTAGCCTGTCCTTGTAGTAAGGAATGTTTGTACAGCATTTGACATCACCTACCTCGTAGTATGCATATGAGTAGGCATGATCGATGATCACTCGCTGAGGTTGTTGTTCTTGATGTTGTTGCTGCAGAGTTGGAATAGAATTCCTCGATACACTCTCTGTTGAAGAAGGAGTTTACAGTATTGGTAAAAGCCTGTCTTTGTTAGGAATTTTTGTATGAAATTTGACATCACCTGGCTCGTAGTATGCATATGAGTAGGCATGATCGAAGGTCACTAGTTGAGGTTGATGTTGTTGTATTTGTGGTTTGTCTTTCATTGGTTGATGAAGTGGAATTACAGAAGACGTCAATGGAGTCTGTGTCACGGAGGATATTTGTATCCACGTATTAAGCGAGATTTCGGCGTGTGAGTCGTAAGTATATGTTTATCTGAAGAGGATAAAAACAAATATATTGCGGATTTTCTCGAGAAGGAAAATATCAAGCTGAAATTTTCTGAAATCTCCGAATTCCGAAGAATCTCCAGACAGTTGATGGAAAAGAATTTTTTAATAAGCATTTAAAAATCTTATGAAGCAACAACAAATAAATCATTATACTCAACATTTAGCGTTCTTAAAGCATCGATCGTTGAACGATTTAATCATCGTACCTTAAAATCACTCATGTGGAAGGAATTCAGTGTGAATGGTACATATAGATGGATTGACATGGTAACGTCGTTAACTAAAACGTATAATAATTCCACACATCGTACAATAAAAATGAAACCATCGTTAATCATACAAATGAAAAAAAAACATTTACTTTCAACATTATATAACCGTGTCAGACTCCATGTTATTAGTTGAAGAGCCTGTGAGAATAAGTAAATATAAACATGCATTTGAAAAAGGATATACACCTAATTGGACCACAGAAATATTTAAAATATAAAAAGTCAACTTTCAAATCCTGTCACCTAAAAAAAAAAAAAAAAAAAAAAAATAGGGTGGCGCAACAGAGCGAGGAGCCCCTGGGTCTAGTGCATTTCTCACAACCATGCCTTGTGAGGGAATGGAAGGGACCTACAATTTTCTGCCGGTTCCGAACGGCTAATCGAGAAAGCGCTTTTCAAGGCAATGAATACTAGTGGAGGACTTGCCAATTCCTCGCGAAAGGCTATACCCGTGGAAAAAACATTTTTGCCTCTGCTGGGGTTCGAACTCGAACCTCTGGATTAACAGGCGGACATGCTATCCATCACACCACGGGTACCACTAACACCTATCTCTTAGAATATTTTCAAAATTCGGATATGACGTTTCAAACATTTCAAAGGGTGTGTTCTGAATGCTGGAATGCTTCGTATGGGTTTTTTTAGTTATTGACAAGGATAGCCCTCGTAATAATGGTCGTTATAGAAACTTTTTGTCTATTTCCTAAACTATAAAAGAGTTTAACTACAGTCACGATCAACAGTCGTACTGCATCAGTTCGAAGGTATACAGTGCTCAAACTGATACAGTTAAAAGCAGATCATCACAGTTTATAACTATTTACATTCTATAATTCAACATCTTCACTATGATACAAATAAATGAAGATTTAATAAAAGATCCCTCGTAATAATGGTCGTTATAGAAAAGCTTTGTCTGTTTCCTAAAACTATAAAAGAGATTAACTACAGTCACGATCAACAGTCGTACTGCATCAGTTCGAAGGTATACAGTGCTCAAACTGATACAGTTAAAAGCAGATCATCACAGTTTATAACTATTTACATTCTATAATTCAACATCTTCACTATGATGCAAATTAATGAAGATTTAACAAAAGAGCTTATTAAGACTACTGATGCTCTACGAAAAAAATATAAAGCTCTGAGAGAGGGGAAAGAAGCGCTCGAACTTCAACTTGAAGAAACTTTCAAACCTATTACAAAACCTCTTAAAGATATAATAGAACACACAAAAAGAAAACATTCGCAAAAACCCCAACAACAGCATCATTTTGAGTCTCCACACAAGAAAATAAAACTGAATTATGAAAATGAAAATGGTGATGATGATGATGATGATGATGATGATGATGATGATGATGATGACGATGACTATGATGATGAGGATGTTAATGATGAATTTAGAACACCCAATATTAAGAACACTAGTTCTTCACTCATGAGTGAATCAACCCCTAAAACGTCCAAGCCAACGTCAGTTAGAAACAGAACTAGTAGAAGTGATCGTGTGCGAAGAAGAAGTCTTGCTCGCAACTTTGGTTTGCAATTAAAACAAAAATTTGAAGAAATTCCTCAGTCATATGTAGATTTATTGATAAATAATTCAAAATCCCTTGACGAAGTGTATGGAGTTCATTTGAACAATGGTAAACTACAAATCGGGAACAAAGAGTTAAAAATTCGAGGAAAAGATTTAAAAATCAATAATAAGACATATAACGGTACGAAGGGTTTGTTTGAACTAATATTCAAGAAAAAACCTAACACTTCCTTATATAGTAAAGAAGATTTAAAAGCGTATAAAGATATAATGTATAATACCAATGCTTACAGAAGGTCTTACGATTCTAGAAACCAGATACTAGGTCATAGAGGATATAAATACAGGGAAATCATAAGTAAGCTATTAAATGATGATAATAATGCTGGTGTCACTTCACCTTCAATCGGTTCTGGCTTGATGCAATTATCAAATAATAAGAAAGATTTCTTCTGGGCCAATCCAAACGAACTCGTAGATCGTTTAAGACTTCTTATTGCATCACAACAAGCCGGACACAATAATCACTCTAACGAAATTGTTTCAATTATCGAAGAGCTAAAAGAAGCAGACATAATTGAATAATTAACAACAATATGAGTATTGATAAATTTGGACGGTTTTGAACAGTGAAAGGGAGACCTGGACCCAGTGGAGTGAAAGGTGAACATCGTCCTATAGGATTGAAAGGAGAAAGAGGGTTGCCTGGTCCAGCTGGTGAAGGATTTGACAAAAACTGAAAACGATGATTATAATTTAAAAAAGGAATCGATTAAAATATTCAAGATCCCCCGAAGAAAGTGATGATGCAGCTTCAAAGAAATATGTTGATGGAGTATGTAATCAACTTAGAACATATTTTCAATTTCAATTAGAGACAATCGAAAAAAATTCATCGACAGTACAAATAGTAATAAACACATTATAAACAGCCACAATGAAGCTCACTTTAATGACAAAAAAAAAAAAAAATTACATGTTTGAAAAATAAATATTTCTTATTAATGTATACAATTTACGTGTTTTTTTTTAAAAGAAATATCATAAATGAGTTTGTAGATGTGCTGATATCCAAGAGTAGTGTTCAGAAGGAAAACCAATCCATTTTACAAAAACTTTATTTTTTCTCCTACGAATCACTTTTTCTACAAGATAAGTACCTATCGGGAAACTTATTTTTTTGTAGTTCCAGCTCATAGAAACCAATTTTAACAGGATGACCTTGAAAATATTCTAAGATATAGGTGACAGGATTTGAAAGTTGAACTTTTGATATTTTTAACTTTCAAATGCATGTTTATATTTACTTATTCTCACAGGCTCTTCAACTTTAAACTAGGGAATAACATGGAGTCTGAATATTTTGCTGCTGATGATGTGGATACAAATATGCCCGTGACACAGACTCCATCGACGTCTTCTGTAATTCCACTTCATCAACCAATGAAAGACATACCACAAATACAACAACATCAACCTCAACTAGTGGCCTTCGATCATGCCTACTCATATGCATACTACGAGGTAGGTGATGTCAAATGCTGTACAAACATTCCTTACTACAAGGACAGGCTACAAGACATAAGCAAGTTTAAACATGTTTCCGAGGAGGGGGTGTACTCCTTTGAATTTGCGAGTTTTTTGTTCATCGACTTCTTCGTAATGATTTTCAGTGGGCTCATGTTTAAGAAATTTAACTCTTCATCTTTTAAATAACTTATAGTTGAGTTTCAAATTCACAACCCCCTTTCGATTTTATTGCTATGTGAACATGGGTGACATCTCACATCCTTACCCTTCGGTATAGAGTAAAACAACCACATGTACCAACGACCTTTCATGCTAAGCTGTAAACGACTTGCTCATATGCTCATGCACTATCTATGCGCAATGAAATATCGGACGTGTCCAAATTCTTTGTCGTACCTATAGCCAAAAACAAAACAATATTCTCACTACGATCACCTACCGTCGCACATAGGAGTATTCGGATCAAAATCCTGGACAAAAGTCGATTTTCTTAAAAGTAAGATTCTAGAGTAAATGCTTTGCATATCTAACGGGAAATATACATGCGTTCATATGATGCACTTATTTTTTTTATTGCAAAGTGTGTGGCGTGACAAACCAAGCTCAAAGTTCACTCTTTATTTATTTGGATTTTTTATTAATTTTTGTTTATCTGGTGAGTATTGTTTAAAGAGTGATTGTGAGTAGGTGTGGTTTTTAAATGAATAATTCAATTGCAGGTATTAAATAATTATTAAAGTGTAATTGCAGAAATATTAATTTCTTTTTTGTTTCAATGACAGCGGTAAAATATTTTTCCAGATGTTGATATTTTTCATTGTTTTAAAAGTTTAAGTGTTTTGTTATACTATACCCTGCCATTCTACGTTGATTTAAAGATTTATGGTAAATTTGACTATTGTTTAAACTAGGTTCAAAAATTTGCTTCCGATTATTTCCGATTAAACAAATTATGTAGGAATGAAATTTTCGCTTTTAGAAAAAAAAAACACTCATACGCCATACGTTTCAGTTTTATTATTATGTGCTTTATGTTATTGAATTGTCTTAAGTAAATAGTTTGTGTGTGATTTGGAAGCAGTTTATTTGTTTCCGTCAAAATATACTGTGAGTTTTTCTGTAAAAAGTCAAAAATAGGCTTTGAAAAACCTCACAAACAATCTTTTCTATAGGATCATCATGCAGGTTCTAAAGTTGTGACCAAAACATATCTACTCAATATTATGGAAGAGAATTGCACCGAAAATATTAATGAAAAATTCTATCTTAAGAACTTTTTACTTTTCTTTTCTAGAACTTTTTTTTTAGAACTTGAAAAGTTATGACTTTTTCTTTAATTTATTACAATCTCTAAATACAGACTCTACCGGCTAAACTTTGCAAGAAAGCTCTCTAGAAGAGACTGCAACCTCGATATACTCAATAGGCTGCTTTTAAGATCTGATCCACTTTTAAGTTGCCTCAGAAAACTGTCTTCAAAGACTAAAAAAAAGTTTTCGAAGGAAACTATAGAAATGCTTCTTCCAGTGTCCTCTGGAAGAGTCAGAATACAGCGATCAAACACATTAATTTATTTTTAATTTTCAAGCTATTTACATAAAACCGAACGAAATATATTTGAAAATTGTTTTTTATTGTATAAATAATAATTTTCAACAAAGATAAACAGTCGTATTTATAAAATTTGCTTAGAACATCCTTAGACAACTGTCCAACTAGACGGTGTCTAAAGAGTTGGACAACCCTTAGCCAATTTCGTATTTATAAATGCATTCCAAAAGTTGTCTAAACAACCCCTCAAACTGTCAACTTCGAATGAAAAACTAACTGGTGGCGTTCATGATGTATCCGTGCAGTACCATTTTTTGTGTTTTGATATACGAGTGCAACAACTAAATGGCTCTGAAAGAGTGTGGCGTAGCACTTGAACCAGACCAAAAAAGCAGCTGATTTGACTTTGAGTTACAGCTTTTCCAAGTCTCATAAAACGATGAAATTTGTGCAATTTATAAATTAAATTGTTGAAAGTAGTATTTTTGCACCTCAAAGTACTTATTTTTTGCGATCTTAGAGCTCTCAACAGTGTTTTATAACATGTTCAACAAAATTGTTTTTTGCTGTAGCAAATGCCACTTTAGCCATAGTTTAGACAACCAATTTCGGTGTCTAAAGTTAGACGTTCCTTAGACAGCGATTAAAGTGTTTATAAATACGATTTGGAGTTGGACACTGTTCTAAGAGCTGTCCAAAGTTAGACATACTTTGGAATGGGATTATAAATACGACTGAAAGTGTTTTACTTAAAAAAATAATTTTGTCCAGGTTTTCGATCCATATACTCCTATGTGCGTCGCACAAATTCCAAACTTATACAAAATCAGCCACTTCCAAGCGCCAGCAAAATCTAAAACAAACAAAAAAACCATAAAAAAATACTCAATAGAAAACACCTTTGCCTATATTGTCTCTATTTTCTTTTCTCATATCCCAATCTCAGTCCTACCTGTTCCTATATCTCAAAGTAAGTATGTATCAAAAAACTAACAAAGTCTCACACCCCCGTTCTAAGATCTATCAACAGATCGTGTCTAATGTTCGCACTACACACAACAATACTTTTCATTTTTCCTTTACTCTCATGCCATCGTAAGTATCTTCAACCTACCATTTGTCCATGGGCCTCTAAACGCTATTATTTCCCTTTGTTCAGACCGTGCGTCGGCACCCTTATAATAATTTCTTTTAAGAAAAATCATAACATGGGTCATCATATCCTTACTCTATGGTATAAAGTAAAACAACTTCATAGCAAAGGCCTATCATGCTTAGGTGATGCTCATACACAATCTATGTCCAACCAAATATCGGACGTGATCAAATTCTCTAGCGTACAGCCAAGACCAAAAACAGTTTTTAATTTATGTAGGTAAAATTTTTTTATGTCATCCACATCATAAATCGATTCTTCTTACTATGCAATTGCAGCTTGTTTTATGTAAGGGCAAAACTCACACACAAAATTGAATCCGTCCTCAAGCTGACTTTACAATCACCATTTTATTTCGGGGACTTTGTTCAACCCCCGACAACCTTAAAATAATTTCTTTCAAGAAATCACCATCCTTACTCTATAGCATATAATACAACATACCAAAGACCTATCATGCTAATCTGTAAAATTTCATGCTCATGCCCAATCTATGCCCAAACAAATATCGAACGTGATAAAATTCTCTATCGTCAATTATTAACAAATTACCAAAATCTCTCATCCTCGTTTTAAGATCTATCAACGGATCGTATGTATTGTTCAAAATACACACAGGTTAAATTTTTTTCCTTACCACGTGCCTCTAGACGCTTTTATTATCCTTTGTTCAACGCCGAAAACCTTATAATAATTCCTTTCAAGAAAAAACCATCCTTACTCTTTGGCATAGAGTAAAACATACCAAAGACCAATCATGCTAAGGTGTAAAATGTACACACAAATATCGAATGAGACCAAATTGCAAGAAAAAAAATCCAACCATCACCAACCCCCAGTGAAATCTAATACAAAAAAAAAACCTATTCGTTTGTTTAACTTCGTTTTGTGCACATAAAATATCTAAGTTTCAAATTCTAGCTGTCATATCAATCCATCGATATTCACAACAAAAAAAACAAAGTCAACGTGCCTCTATTTTGCTTTCATCATCTTTCCTCACAATGAGTATTGGTTTATTTTACCTTCCTGTGCTACACAGATACTCGATTTTAACATTGATCATGGATTTTGTCGCTAAGCGATCGCTATTCGAACATGGGTCACATCTCACAACTCACATCCTTACCCTACGGTATAGAGTAAAACAACCACATGCACCAACGACCTTTCATGCTTAGCTGTAAAAGTGTAAAACAACATGCTCATGGACTATCTATGCCCAACCAAATATCGGACGTGATCAAATTCTCTAGCGTACAGCCAAGACCAAAAACAGTTTTTAATTTATGTAGGTAAAATTTTTTTATGTCATCCACATCATAAATCGATTCTTCTTACTATGCAATTGCAGCTTGTTTTATGTAAGGGCAAAACTCACACACAAAATTGAATCCGTCCTCAAGCTGACTTTACAATCACCATTTTATTTCGGGGACTTTGTTCAACCCCCGACAACCTTAAAATAATTTCTTTCAAGAAATCACCATCCTTACTCTATAGCATATAATACAACATACCAAAGACCTATCATGCTAATCTGTAAAATTTCATGCTCATGCCCAATCTATGCCCAAACAAATATCGAACGTGATAAAATTCTCTATCGTCAATTATTAACAAATTACCAAAATCTCTCATCCTCGTTTTAAGATCTATCAACGGATCGTATGTATTGTTCAAAATACACACAGGTTAAATTTTTTTCCTTACCACGTGCCTCTAGACGCTTTTATTATCCTTTGTTCAACGCCGAAAACCTTATAATAATTCCTTTCAAGAAAAAACCATCCTTACTCTTTGGCATAGAGTAAAACATACCAAAGACCAATCATGCTAAGGTGTAAAATGTACACACAAATATCGAATGAGACCAAATTGCAAGAAAAAAAATCCAACCATCACCAACCCCCAGTGAAATCTAATACAAAAAAAAACCTATTCGTTTGTTTAACTTCGTTTTGTGCACATAAAATATCTAAGTTTCAAATTCTAGCTGTCATATCAATCCATCGATATTCACAACAAAAAAAACAAAGTCAACGTGCCTCTATTTTGCTTTCATCATCTTTCCTCACAATGAGTATTGGTTTATTTTACCTTCCTGTGCTACACAGATACTCGATTTTAACATTGATCATGGATTTTGTCGCTAAGCGATCGCTATTCGAACATGGGTCACATCTCACAACTCACATCCTTACCCTACGGTATAGAGTAAAACAACCACATGCACCAACGACCTTTCATGCTTAGCTGTAAAAGTGTAAAACAACATGCTCATGGACTATCTATGCCCAACCAAATATCGGACGTGACCAAATTCTCTAGCGTACAGCCAAAACCAAAAAAAAAAACATTCCTACTACCCTCACCTACCGGCGCACAGATTCCAAACTTATAAAAAAATCAACCACTTCCGAGTGCCAGCGAAATCTAAAACAAAAAACCATAAAAAATACTGAATAGAAACCACCTTTGCCTTTATTGTCTTTTTTTCTTTTCTCATATCCCAATCTCAGTCCTACCTATTCCTTTATCTCAAAGTAGAAACATATCAACAAACTACCAAAGTCTCACACCCCCGTTCTTAGATCTATCAACAGATCGTGTCTATTGTACGCACTACACACAACATTACTTTTCATTTTTTCTTTACTCTCACGCCATCGTAAGTAAAAAAAAATTTTATTCAAAACAACCAAAAAAATTTAATTATTCAAACTGACACTACAAATTTCGAGCAAGCGAGACGGAGTCAGCTATTCAAATTTTCAAAAAAACTAAAACCAACCGACACACACGTTTTACAACGCTCACAACATACTCTGTCTCACTCTAGACTATTCCTCTCTCTGTCTCGCTCAGAATTCCCAGGCTCAACCGTCCCATTACCTACTGAAGTTCAGTGTTACTATCAAACTCGGAAAAAGCTGATGCATTGGCCAGGGAATTTTCTTCAAGCCATTTAGTTACCAGTAGCATGGGGGGAAGCATTGAACTTGAAGTTGCCGTTGAACAGTCCTGTGAATCTATTAGGTCTCATATCGTACACATACCAGAAAGCGTGCTAACTCTGGTTGATCTTGAGTGCATATACTAAAAATATCAAACTCACCCGGACCTGACAGGTTATTAAACCTATATCTCAAGAAACTACCCAAAATGGGCATTAAGTTTCTTCTCAATTTATTTAATGGATGCCTTAATTTAGGCTATTTTCCTAAGGAATGGAAAAAAGGAAAAATTATTCCTATTCCAAAGCCAGGGAAAGATGCATCTTCGCCGAGTAATTATAGGCCAATAAGCTTGCTAAGCTCAGTGAGCAAATGCTTGGAAAAAGTAGTTAAAAACAGGATCCAAAATCACTTGAGTTTCCATAACATCTAACCGGTAGAGCAATTTGGATTTAGACCCAACCACAGTACTATCCATCAGATTCATAGGATAACAAAAGATGTTAAAAATAACTTCGCAGTAGGTAAAAGCACCGGATTAGTCCTACTTGATGTGGAAAAGGCGTTTGACACAGTTTGGCACAATGGACTGATTCACAAATTAAAAATTTTGAACTTTCCCCCCATCATTGTTAAAATAATTTTCTCTTTTCTAACAGGACGTACATTTAGGGTTTTTGTTAATGGTGAATCTTCCGAATCTAAGGAAATTTTTGCGGGTGTACCCCAAGGATCTGTTTTGGGCCCCTTTTTATACAATATTTACACATCTGACTTTCCGAAACTTAGGAACTGCGAAACTGCCATATTCGCAGATGACACATGCATTTATTCAGCGGATTCAAATGGTTCAGTTATCGAAACCAATTTGCAATCTGCCTTGAATGACGTACAAAGCTACTTCCATAAATGAAAGATCAAAATTAATGCTGGTAAAACCCAAGCTGTCTTTCTCACAAGAAAAAAAAATGCTTGTTTTTACCTAGTGGAAGATTAATAGTTAATGGATTGGAAACAGATCGGAAATCCAGTGTCAAATACTTAGGAGTTCATCTTGACAAAACCCTAACTTTCGGTTTACATATCCAACAAACAATAAATAAAGTCAATGTAACGATAAGAATGCTCTATACGTTTATCAACAGGAAGTCCAATCTAAGTAAAGAAAATAAGCTAATTTTATACAAGGCAATTTTTCAAAGCATCATGCTATACGGTTCACCTGTGTGGGGAAAATGTGCAAAAAGTCATCTGCTTAGACTTCAAACTATGCAAAATAAAATTTTGAAAATGATGCTGAATTTGCCATGGCATTATTCGACAGATGATTTACATAAAATCACAAATATTGAAAAAATTCCGTCTAGAATCGAAAAATTACGTAACAGATATGAGATATCCTGTAGCTCATCTGATAACCACCTCATTTCAAATCTGATTTCATAAAAATTGCAATACACATCCTTAAAAAGACTTATTTCTTCTCTTACTGTGATATATCTGTTTGTTTGTTTACTTAAAAGAAATTAAACTATTTACATAACTGCTATTTAGTTTATTCTCAAATTTGTTATTTATTTTTATTTATTCATCTATTTGATTAATTATTTATTTATTTATTTATTAACTCAATTATTTATTTATTTACTTATTTATTTATTTATTTATTTATTTATTTATTTATTTATTTATATTTTTATTCATTTATTTATTTATTTTCTTATTTATTTATTTATTTATTTATTCACTTATTTATTTACTTATTTATCTATTTATTTACCAATTTATCTAATACCTTATTTGACTGTTTGTTAATGTATATATATAAATATATGTATGTTTTTATTTAACTGTGTAATTATTAATTTATTTATTCATTTGTTGGTTCATTATTTTGTTATTTATTTCTTACTTAATATACAAATGTTTGTATAATCTTTGAAAACAGATTGTAGGAAGTCTATAGTTTGGCTGAGGTGATTCTCAGATATTTCCTCCTCTTCTCTCCATCTCAAATATTCAATGAAGGTTTTTCTTGTAGCTTTTCCTTCTATCAACTAACTCAACTATTATAATATTATAAAACCATTATTATAAATTTTTCAGTAGTAAGGTAGCTTTATACCAAATCTCTGTAAATTGTGCAATATAGGTTTAATGAAAAGAAAATGTATAAATTACTCAGCTACAATAAAATAAATATAAAACATTCTAATTCTAATTCTGATGTCTTCGTCCTCCAGGATGATAATCTGACAATTATATTGAGGAGTACTCTTAGTCTGACAATTTTAAAGTAACAATTAATAATTGTCGTTTCTATTTTTTATTACTGGATGCAATAAAAAAAAATATATATATACACATTTATGTATATACGATACAAATTTTGATTTGAAATTTTGTTGAACATACTAAAAAAAAACCCTGAAAGTTTTAAAAGTTCGATCAAAAGGAGTGAACATTTCCCATTGAAAACACACGGAAACTCTGATTTTTTATTTTTAAATTTCTATTGCTCAGCGGCATTTCATGGGATCGCTTTAACCAAAGATGTTTTTTTCTCAATTTTTTTTTTTTTTTAAGTGTTCATTGTGGCAAAGTCGTTACTCATACCGGCCAGTTTTTACGCAATTATCTCGTAAGTAACAAAAATTTACAAAATACAACATTGTAGTGAATTCAGTTTCCTACAAAAAGGGTCATGTGAACCAAATTGCTAATATCAATACTTAGTGAGATATCAACCATATATTATACCTTTTATTGACGATTTTACCAAAATCGCCTGAAGAAAAATGTCAGATTACATGTTTTCCGTAATCATGATAGGATAACCTTCAAAATAAAAAATAAATTAATTGCGCTCGAGTACTTCAAAATGTCGATTTTTTTACATCTTTGTGACTCGCCTACGTACTTAGGCCACGCTCAAATTGTCAGATTATTATTGAAATATACACTTTTCTGGATGTAATCATGTATTCACTCGATGTTCAGTTATCTTACGCATCGGTTGATTTTTTTTCTTACTTCCTATCATTATGCCTATTTGTGCTCTTTGCAAAAAAGTGGAACCTATTGATTACTTTTCGTGCGGTATCTGCAATTCATTAATACATTTTAATTGTGCCAAAATAAAAAAAAAACGATTATAACGCCATTAAATCTAAAAAAACTTCTTTATTAAATGTGATACATGCCTCACAAATGGACTAAGCAAATACATTGCAAATATCGACAACTTAGTTCACAGTGTACTTGCCAATCTTAATTGCCTCAAAAATGATTTTCCCTATTTGTGCATAGCCAACAGTGATTCGATTAATGAGATGGGTGTGTCAACTAGAAGTAAAACAAAGCAAAGGGTTATTGAACCGTCCGCAGAAAATTGCCAAAGTGCAAAATATTCCTTTCCCCCTGCCTCACGCACAAGAAAATTATCTCTCCCTCCCATGCCCAAATCACCTGCTCTGTCACAAAACTCTCGTCTACTGCCCACTAGCCACTAGTATGAACAAGAACAAGAGTACAATTGGAATAAATAAATCGGTTTTTTCTACTGCAGCTGCTCACGTCTCATCTCCTGCACTTATTACCAAACATAAGGTCAGTGACGAGACGATAGTAAGAATGGTGTAAGAGAAAACCAAAATATAGAGCTAGATGATGACGGTGTTAATGAGGTCGCTGCTTCGGCTACTATTGTTGATGCGCCTTACGTTACTGTTGCTGCCGATGCTGTTATTAATATTGATGACGTTGATGTATGTCTCTCCTCAAATGCCGCTGTTTCTGATGCCATTGTGTTTCCCAAATGTAGTGAACCAAACTCCCTCTTTCCTCCGCCTGTTAGTGGTTCTATCAGTGTAAATGATGTAAACATCAACACAATCAATATAAACCAAAGTGTGAGGAGGAATAAAATTAATAATAAAAATCGAAACGATTGCTTAATGGGTAGTGGTAATAGTGAATTAAGTATTTTGACTTCTTCTGTCTGGTTACATATATCAAAATTTAATGTTGACACTCAGTCAGATGACTTAATTAATCATTTATCTGCTAAAGCTAATATTCCAAAACATTATTTCAAATGCTTTAAATTAATAAAAAAAAGGGTTATCGTTATCTGATGTTTCTCATGTGAACTTTAAACTGAGTCCCCTCTGATTGTTATGATCAACTCATGAGTGACTCCTCGATATGGCCTATGTTTGTCAAGGTGAAAAAGTTTATTAACCATCCAAAAAACGACGCTGCCAACAATTCCGTGAATTTGACGTAATAAACATTAATCAAACTGGCGCTGCTGGATCTGTACACAAGGATACTTCGAGTCTAAATAAAGGAAACATTGCTGCTTCATCAAGTAATCTATCGTTTTATTATCAAAATGTAGGAGGTATAAGAACTAAGCTTGATTCGTTATATCTTACTTTCTCATCATGTTCATATGATATTATATTATTGACCGAAACTTGGTTAAACGAAAATCACTTAACATCTGAATTATTTAACTCTGATTACACTGTTTTTAGAAAAGATAGATCTTACTTAATTACTGGCAAAGAAAGAGGGGGTGGTGTTATAATCGCCATTCGCTCGTCTTTATCATGTAAAGAAATTAATTTACAATCAAGTAGTACATCAACAACTAATTTTGATATTGATCAGTTAATTGTTTCACTAACTTTAAATGGAAATATTGAATTATTTGTTATTATTAATTATATACCTCCAGGAAGTTCTAGTGAGTGTTATAATATATTTCTGATGAATTGTAAATCTATTTTTGAAGACTTAGGTCCATTACAACACATTATTTGTATTGGTGATTTTAACCAAGGTGATATTAAGTGGCTATTTGACTCAGATGAAAATTATTTGGTCCCATTTAATATTAGATCTGAAATTGAGATTAATTTAATAGACTTCTTTAGTCAATTTGACTTTATTCAAATAAATCATATTCCTAACAGCTTAGGTCGAACTCTTGACCTTATTTTTGTTGACAAGGAATTTAATATACATATATGTAGAAAAATCAGATACGCCAATTGTTGAAAACACTATAAATCATACTGCAGTAGAAGGAACAATTTGTTTTTTTAATTATATGAAAAATGTTGCTAACGATAACACTTTTGTACCTAATTATAACAAGGCTAACTTTGATGCAATGAACGAGTATTTCTTATCTATTCCATGGGGCTCATGCATATCGAAAACTGATTTAAATGTTGCTAATGATAACTTAATATCTATTATCAATGAGGCTGTACGCAGATTCGTTCCAAATAAAAGAATGAAATCTTGCACTAATCCGGTATGGTTCAATAAGAGACTAGTAAATCTTAAAAATAGAAAAAATAAATCATTCAAGCTACTCAGAAGCAAAAGCGATGATGAAAATTTGCGGAATAATTATTTGATCCTATAAAAAGAATACGACACACTAAATAAGTTTTTATATCGTGCTTATTTGATCTCTTTAGAAGCAAATATTAAACACAATAGTGACTCTTTTTGGAAATACATTAACCTTAAGCGTAAAACTAATGGGTATCCAAGCTGTATGAAGTATCTCAACAAATCAACGAGTAATATTCAGGAAATTTGTAACCTCTTTGCAACTTATTTTCAGTCTGTTTATTCCTCTAAGCCTCAAGCTCATGTAGATTTACCAAAAGTATCTGACATTGTTAACATTGGGTCTTTAGATTTAAATTTGTCTGACGTTAAGTCAGCTTTGTTGGGCTTAGATACTAATAAAACGGCAGGTCCTGATGGGATCCCTCAAATTTTACTGTTGAAATGTGCTACATCTTTAGCTATTCCACTGACGGATATTTTTAACATATCGCTTTCGACAGGTAAATTTTTAGAGGGTTGGACACAGTCCTTTATAATACCAGTTTTTAAATCAGGGTCGAAACAGGAAATTATAAATTATAGGCCAATCTGCAAAATATCTGCTCTGCCTAAATTATTTGAAAAAATAGTTTTTGATAAACTAACCTTTCAATTAAGAGGTTTTATATCGGATTTCCAACACGGATTCATCTCCGGAAGATCTACATCCACCAGTCTTTCGTTATTAACGAAGCATATTATAAATGACTTTGAATCAAACTATCAAACTGATGTTATCTTTACAGATTTTGCCAAAGCATTCGATCGCGTAAGCCATCATATTCTATTGAATAAACTTTTGAAATTAGGGTTTCTCTCTAAACTTCTTGATTGGTTGAAGTCTTACATAACATCCAGAGTTCAAGTAGTCAAGATTGATAAATGTCATTCTAAACACATTCTGGTACCATCTGGTGTCCCTCAGGGTAGTCATTTTAGGACCATTATTGTTCCTTCTCTTTATCAATGATATTCCTAATATATTCTCAAAATCTCAATGCCTTTTCGCAGATGATCTTAAACTATATCGTAGTATAAACTGCCTTGATGATTGTTCTTTATTGAATGCTGATTTGAATGAATTAGCAAAATGGTGCAGATTAAACTTTTTGCATCTAAACATCTCGAAGTGCCAAGTTTTGTCATGTTATCGTAAAACTTCACCGATTTTTTATGATTATCAAATTGATAATACTTCTTTAGATCGTGTAGTGCAAAAAAAAGATCTGGGTGTTATTCTTGACACCAAGCTTTCTTTCCTTCCTCATATTGACTACATTATAAACAAATCTAACCAAATGCTTGGATTTATCAAAAGAAACAGCAAGGAATTTACAAATCCATATACTATTAAAACTCTGTTTATAGCTCTCGTCCGATCATTACTTGAGTACTGCAGCACGGTTTGGAACCCTTACTATAATAATTCATGCGTAAGAATAGAAAAAATTCAAAATAATATTTCGCGGTTTATGTACTATAAACTTCACTGGAATAATGGCATTCCATCATATGAAACTAGATGTCTCTTATTTGGTATGCAAAGTTTGGTCAATCGACGTACATATTTTGCGATAATGTTTATTAGAGATATCCTTACTTACCATATAAAGTGCCCCCAACTTCTTGCACTAATATCTATTCGTGTTCCTAATTATAACTCTAGAAGTCTTGTCCTTTTTCACGAGCAATATCATAGATCAAATTATGGTCGCAATGAACCAGTTTCTCGTTGCATCAGAGAAGCCAATTTAGTTTGTACTAGATTAGACTTTTTTAGAAATTGCACCAGAGATACCTTTAAAAAGTATGTTCTAAATATACTTAGGGAATTTTGAATTTCATGTATATGTATACAATTTATTATTTAGTTAATTTTAATAGTGTTCCTTTTGTTTTAAAAACTGTAATCTATTAGTCTATAAAAGAATTTTGTTCTTTGAATGATGAAACGAAATAAATAAGTAAATAATCAACTTACTGTCTCTTAATATGGCGCGCTTGAGTTTTTCTGAGGATCGACTTTTATTTACTAATCTGACGGGCTGCCCTCAACGTACTCCCCAACATTAAGGTTTCATATATGGTAGGAGTACATTAGAGGGTGCAAGGTTTCTAACTCAATTGATTTTCTGACGCGTTCGAGTAACTCGTAAAATCTCCTCTTTGGTTCCCCTACTGATATGTGTGTTACCCGCGCCCGTGGCGTGATGGTCAGCATGTCTGCCTGTTAGCCAAGTCCTAGAGGTTCGTGGCTTGAATGCCAACAGCGGCAAGAATGTTTAACCACGGCTATCGTCTCAAGCGTGAATTTAGCCAGTCCTACGTTCACTGCCATAAAAAACGCTTTCTCGATAGTCGCTTGGAACCGACAGAAAATGGTAGGTCCCCTCCAATTTACTCAAGGTATGGTTATTTTTTTTTTTTTTTTTTTGCATTTTTTTTTCACGGAGCCCTGGGGCACACCAGCATTTATGAAGTGGGTATCAGACTTGAAGCCATCCAACACAACTTGTATTGAACGGTCGGAAAGGAAGTTTCTAATCCAACGAAGAAGAGACTCATCGATACCAAAAGCACGCATTTTCGATAAAAGTGCCTGATGCCAAACTCTATCAAATGCTTTAGAAATATTAGGCGCAATAATCTTACTTTCTCCAAAACAATGAAAAAAAGATTGGTTCCACTTTTCGGCGAGATAAGCCATCAAATCACCAGTGGACCGTTTGCTACGAAAGCCGTACTGACCATTAAGTCATTAAGAAGCTTTCGTTCTTCAAGATATATCATAAGGTGACGGTTTATCAACGTTTCCACGACCTTGGAAAGAAGGGACGTTAGTGCAATTGGACGGTAATTGGAAGGGGAGGAAGATTCGCCTTTTTTAGGGACAGGCTGGACAAATGCTGTTCTCCATCTACTCGGAAAGAGCCCAGAAGAATAGGATAAATAGAAAAGCTTACGCAGTGGTTTTGCCAGCGTAGAAGAACACCTCTTCAGAATAACGGTGGGGATACCATCTGGACCAGCGGATTTATGTATGTTGAGATCTTTAAGGACTCTCGCAACCGAGCGAGTTCGAAAAAATATCTGCTTCATCAAAGAATTTGCAGACTCGAGCTCAGGTGGAGCCAATATGCTATGAGGAAGTGTCGAGTTGGCAGCAAATTGAGCTGCCAGCAAATAGGCTATGTCGATGGAGCTGACATACGGAGAGTCATTGAAGACGAGCGTTAGGACCGATGACGTGGTCGAGTTCTTAATGTTCTTCACAAAAGACCAAAAGTTTTTAATTCCTTTTGGACACAATAGTATTTTTTGCCTTACTTTTTGGTCATGTAAAAACTTAGCCTTTTGTATCTGAGCATTACAGCTATTTCTGGCCCGTTTGAACAAATTTCGGTTTTCTACAGTAGGGTTATCTTTAAATTTACGAAAACTACTTTCTCGATCCCTAATCGCCTCTTTACAGCTTGAATCAAACCACAAATTCTCTTTGGGGATGATGCTTTTTGTTCTGTGAGGAACAAAATTTCTCATGTTGTTGAGAATAACGTTAGATATAATATCAGCTGATGCATCAACGTTTCCGTCGAGAAAGCACAATGACCAATTAAAATTTCGAAAGAAATTATTCAGGCCATCCCAATTGGCTTTCTCGTATTGCCACACAGTTCTTTTGGGGACTTTATCTTTTCTTACCGTGACGGAAAGTGAAAAATCTACCGATATGATACAATGGTCCGATTTGCCTAAAGGAGATGATACTAAAACCCTATATTTTTCGGGATGAGAAGTTAGAAATAGGTCAAGAGTGTTGGCCGCATGGCCTTCAATATCTGGAACCTGATTGGACTCATCAACAAGTTGAGTTAATTCGTTGAACTCGGCGAAGATCTCAACACATTTTCCTTCGGGTGTTGTCTGGCCAGAATGTCGAAGCCAACCTGAATTGTGTACATTGAAATCGCCCGCAATTGCGATTTCAGTGTGAGGATAAAGGGAAACAATTCTTACTATGGAGTCAGATAGCGCATCAAACTCGTTAGAGGTTGAATTGCTATCCAAATTGGGGCTTCTGTACATAAAACAATCATGAATGATATGCTTACGGACGGTGAATTTTAACCACATGAAATTAAAGTTCGTATTAGAACAGAGGCCGTATTGTGGTAGAAGCTGGTAAGCAATATCATTTCGAACATATACGGCGAGGCCATGAGAAGCAAAGAATAATGGCACTAAGCTATACCCAGGCAGGTTGAACTCTGATGAATCAGAATCAACACCCACCTGAGTTTCACTCAATTCCAAAACAGCTGGCCTGCATTTCGCAGTGTGAGCGTACACAGAAAAAAAATTCGATCGCAACCCCCTAATGTTGCTAAAATCGGCTCTAAACTTACCCGACATTACGATCCACAAAAACACACAAAACAAAGTATCAAACGCAGACGCTTAATCTAAGTCCAATCAACAAGTGAAGATCTAATTGGTAAACCAAAAAAAGAGTTACTAGCGGTTTTATGCCCAGCCAGCAACTTGATTTTAGTTAACCAACGGAATCAACACCGTTGATTGACTATCCGCCTAGCAAACTCACAGCCTCATTGTCTGCACACACCGCTTCGATAAGATAAGAGATCTAGTAGAAAAAATGTGTGCAGGCACTGAGACTGCGAGAGTGGTGTGGGGGAGGAGGGAGATAAAGGAAAGCACTCAGTGTTTGGATTATTTTTTTTTTTTTTTTGTATGTGGCACACAGCACAGAATGAAATTAATTCACTGAAGTGATTTTATTAACATACGGCACGGCGCGGCAGGAAAATTTTTGTTTATTGGTTTGCAGGGTTTGGAGGACGAATTAATTATATCTATTTTGTTTTTTTTTTTAGGGATGAAGGCACAGATTAGAGTTATATTGGAAAAAGCACGATTTTTTGTGGCGGACACTTGCGCGGTGCGTATTGTCGCGATTCATAGCAGATCGGCACTCGACACTATTTACTCGTTACAATTTTTAACAAAAAAAACAAAGAAAGTACATTAATAAATAGAACAAAATAAGCTAGGGAAACATCGTCGAAATTTTACCTGTCTCACTCTCTTTTATCGCTTTTTTCACAAACACTGCTTTAGTGGAATAGCCAGTTGCATTCCTCCCATGAAAAAATTTGGCCGCAACACACGCCTCGCTAGGAATGCTCATCAGTTCTACCTTGAGCCCAACTTCGGGCGTACAGTCAAGTATAGAGTTTCTTATTTTAGTCGAACCACCTGAATGTGGAATGCTTTACCTGGCTCTGTATTTCCCCTGCATTACGATTCGCAAAGGTTCAAAAGCAATGTGCGTCGGTGTCTCCTATTAAATCCTCTCCTATTTTCCGAAACGCTCGCACTGTGATCTATAACATAATAAGGGTATTCATAACGCCTTGATGTGCGCGCTAATTATAAAAAAGAAAACAAACAAAAATTATAAATAAGAGCAGAAATTAAATTACAATAACAAAATACAAATACAAGTCTTGCAGGTGGCACACTGGTTCTTAGTTTTAATTTTAAGGTATTTTTACTTATGTAGGTTGAAATAGGAAACAAAAGGATAGGAGTTTGATAACCTAATCATTGTATATGAAACATATAGTTACACCATGAACACTCGCGATGCTATAGCCACCTACCTGCTCGATTAAAGGACTTCTCTTTTGAATCGGAAAGAAAGTTAAGTGTAGAACCCTACATTGTATTTAAAATACCCAAGTGTACCACCAAAATAAATTAAGAGATAACCGCAAAGTTCGTTAATCGAGAAAGTAGGTGGTTATAGCATCGTTAGTGGTCATGGTGTTACTATAGGTTTTATATACAATGAACCTAATCATGAGAGCTAATGGCTCATGCATGCCATTGTTAGTTCCGTGGTGGGAACAATGTAAAAACTCTAAATTACGTATTTGGTGAGATCCTCCGCGATAGTTGAAACTAATGTGAGAGAGCAAGTTGGGGGCATCAGTTGAACCGGTTATTAATTGATGCAAAAATACTAAATCGTTGTTGACTCGTCTCTGTGAGAGGGTTTGAATATTTAATAGGTGAATTCGATTTTCATAAGGAAGGAGATTGAAAGGATCTTCCCAAGGGAGACCTTTGAGAGCGAGATCTGTGCTGTATTGCATCGATTCGAGATTTCTGAATATCGTAGTATGGTGACCACACCTGAGACGCATATTCTAGATGCGGACGAACATGTAACGAAGCATTAGTAAAAATTCGTTACATGCTTTAAAATCTATCTCCCAACACGTCATCTAGCGGCCGGAGGAAGAGACTCGCTTTCCCAATGCACGAACCAGAAAGTATTCCCGTGCTTATCCAATGCGCTAACCAAAATTAGTTATACAGCGAAGGCATTCAAAGCTAATAATATCGGGAAAGCTTATGCTACCAGAGATCGTATTCTACCATGCGTGGGGAAAGTCTACCCCATCCCAGTACTCTTAATGGTAAACAATGAGAAATATTATACGCATCATCAAAATACCGAACTCCCCATGCACAAGCAGTGAGCAAAATGACCATCAGCAGAGATCGATGGTAGATTTAGTGTATGATAGAGCTGTGGCGTATAGCCAAACATAATAGATAGAAGATAAATACCGTGTGTGGTATGGCTATGGTGTATAGCCAAATATAATGGTGAGGTACAGGTCGACAATAAGGAGATGTGTTAACTACATGGGAGTGGGGATATCCCATGGTTCAGATGGATTCGCATATGATTCCATGGTGAACTGCGAGTATAAAAGAAGCAGCTCGACACGGGGAAAATCAGTTCATCCGGACCCGACATGATCTCCAACTACATCATAAGAAGGTTTCCCCAAGTCCTGATGCTATTCCTGGCAATCATATTCAACAACTGCATCAACAACTGCTATTTCCCAAAAAGATAGAAGACTGCAAAAATCGTGCCAATCCCCAAGAAAGGTGATAGAAGTACTGTCTCTGGATATCGTCCTATCTCACTTTTAAACAACACCAGCAAAATCCTGAAGGGAATAATTCTCCGGAGACTAAAAGCATTCTGCAACCACAACAACATCATCCGAAGTATGCAGTTCGGGTTCCGGGAGAACCACTCCACCCTTCATCCGATCTTGAGGTTTCAAAAGGACGTCGTAAGTACTCTGAACAACTACCAGGTTGCTGTGGGATGCTTCCTTGATAGCATCTGGATCCAAGGGCTAATTCACAAACTAACTCTTCTCAATTTTCCAGGTACATTAATCAAAATAATTTTCAGTTTTCTCAATTGCAGGTCATTCTTCGTCCAAATTGAAAACAGCCAATCAGCAACTAGAGGTATCAGAGCAGTAGTAGCTCATGGATCAATGCTCGGGCCCTATCTGTACAACATCTTTACCTCAGATCAGCCTCAACCAAACAACGCCAAGAACTTGCTGTATGCAGACGACTCCCTCACTTATGCAACCTCGATGTCACCAGCAATTGCAGCCCGAAGAGTCGAGGATCACGTTAGACGTCTCTGGGAATACTACACCAAATGGGGCATCAAAGTTAATTCGTCCAAATTCGAATTAGCCTGCTTCAGGAGACCCACAAGACGTCGAAACTCAAGATCAGCCGCAAATTGTCACAAAACAACCATCAAACTACCCGATGGAACACAGCTGAAGACGAAAAAAAGCATCAAGTACCTTGGCATAAATTTCGAGGAAAGATTACGCTTCAACCCACATGCAACAGCAGTTCTTAAAAAGGCAAACTACGCCTTCCACCTCATACACCCTCTAATGCGAAGAAGGAACGGACTCAGCCAGAAGACAAAGTTGCTGTTCTACAAACAGCTCCTCAGACCAATCATCACTTACTGCTTCCCTGCTTGGTTTAGTATATCCAAAACCAGCATGAAAAAAATCGGAGCATTTGAAAGGAAAATTCTGAGGATTTGCACAGGACTCAACTTTGACCGTCAACGACAGAGGTACTTCAGCAACAAAAAGCTATACGAAGCATCAGGAGTCCTTCCCATCGACAGATTCCTTTTGAACGCTGCAAGGAAATTTAGATATGATGGCATTACTGGACGAAGAAATCATTTCAATCAATGACGAAGAATAACCGGATCTGAACAACCCGAAATTTTTTTAATAACCTTATAAATATATATTTTTTCTTATCATAGGCAATAATTATAATTATTTTAGCAAACAAAACATTATTTGAAGTTAGGCCCCTTCTGTGCCAACAAATTAAAATTATATCTAAATGTAATGTAATCTTAGAATTAAGAACCAATTATATATATACCTGCTCAATAAAAATAGTTAAACAGTTAAGTTAAAACAGGAAAAATCAGTTCACAGTCAGTCACTGACATTCAACCGACGCAGACAGACGTGCTACAGACAAAATAACAGACTCTGAAAACAACCCTCAATAAAATAAGGAAAAAACAGATTATTGCTAAGCTACCTGCGGGCTACCTGTTTTAATCCCAACAAACTTTTTTAAAAGAAAGGGTTTTCCCTTTCATTTATATTAATGCGCAAAACAATAGTTTTTCTTAAAATAGTGTTGTGCGCATTTATATACCTAATAATTTAATCCACTTATTTTATTTTTGTTCCAGAGAAATGGACGAGCCAATAAATCAGGAGGCGGCATTTGCTTCTTTGCAAGCATTGTTCACAAGGATTATGAACAACCTGAGACCTCAGTACGCACCAAGGCTAGCGGAAACATTCCAGAAGATAGTGACGCCAAAATTGGATGAATCAAAAACAAATTTGGACACAGGAGCCATGGACAGCAACGAGGATTCCTGCAGCAGTAGCGAACCTTCAAGAGAAGAAGAGAGCTCCGATGATGAGCAGCAGAAAGAAGACGCTGAACCCCTCAGCTCCGGGGAGGACTTCAGCGACTCACCATTACCGGGTCAGAAAATGCACCGGAAACCCAATAAAAAAAACGATATTGTCCCCAAGTGCCCTCAACAGAGCTCAGAAGCCAGGTCGTCCAACTAGAAAGATGTCCCTTCCACCTCGTCAGCAGCAACAACATCTACCGCAACCAAAACGGTGCCAACTCAGCCACATAAGCCCACCAATGCCACCGCCAACCACACTGCTAAAGGACCAGGAATGCCTCCAATTTTCTGCTTCTCCGGCAGCGTGGCCGAGATCAGACGACACTGCAAAGCCAACAATCTTACGGTTATCTTAAGGAACCGTAATAGGAAGACCACGATCATCAACGCCGGGGACATCATTTCATTTGACGCCATCAAAAAGTATCTTCTGACGATGAAGATACAGTTCAACTCATTCACGCCAAAGGAGGAAAGGAATAACCTACTCCTACTGAAAGGAATTCACCACAGCTATTCGGACATAGAAGTTGAGGATGAACTCCGAATTGAAGGACTCCCGATAATAAAAGTCAGCCAGACCAAACCCCAGCAGTCTTCATTGGACCTCAATCCAATTATGCAATTGAAGAAACTACGCATCCTGACGTATAATGTTAACTCATTATACAGCCTAGACAAGAGGACGTCATTCAACTTGTTCATGAAGAACAACACACCCCGCAATTGCGCTAATCAGCGAGACGAACGTCACTAGACGCAACAACATAAACATCAAGGGATTCAGGACCTTTCGGCAGGACAAAAATCACCATCAAAGAGGAACAGCAATCTTCATAAAAAACAAACTCTCGCCCAAAACAAGGGAAGTTACCATCGCTGGCCTACTGACTAGTGAAGCCACCGCCATCAAGATAAGCTTTGGAAGAGGAGAGACCTTAACTGTCATAAGCTCCTATTTCAAATGCAACTCCTCTCCAAGAAACATTCAAAGCGACCTTCACTCAACGGAATACTGAAGCAAAGCACGTACGGACTTATCGGCGCGGACTTCAACGGAAGACACAATTTATGGTTGGACACAAACATCAGCGAAGAAGGCAGGGCAATAGCAAAATGGCTGGACTAAAATACGAACGATACGCTTGTTGTTGTATCGCGACCAAAACCAACCTTTCCCAAAACACCATCGACACTTGACTTTTTCTTAGCCTCTTCCAACTTGGTGAGCATAATGCCAGAAATACAAAACTTCATCTGTAAGACAGTAGATAGTGACTCTGACCACGAAGCCGTACAACTAACAATTAATTTAAACCAACCAATTTCTCTAATTTCAGAAACACCGGAAAGCTTCATCAACTACAGACGACTGGATGTAGAGAAGCTGAACAAGGACATCGAGGACAACCTAGATCTGCCACCACCAAACAGGAACCTTCTTGACAGCGAGATTGATGCTGCAGTTGGCAATCTAGAAGAAGCTGTATCTAGTGCGATCACCAACCAAAAACGGCCCAGGACGTCAAGGGATAGGTACCAACATCTCCCGGAATACATCCAAAATCTATACGCACACAGACAACGACTGAGGAAGAAACTTCAAAGGATTCACCAAAGTCAGATGAATACAGCAAACAGGTGCTACCAAACAATCTGGAATGAGCTGCAGCAGGTCAACATCATGTTCCGGAACTCGATCCAACACCACAACAACATCCAATTCCAGAAAAGGTTGCAAGCGATTAGACCCGACCCGGATATGTTTGTAACAAAAGTAACAAAAACCCCCCGAAATGCTAATTGTCAACGATACGGAAGTCACAGCCACCCAAGGCAACGCTGAAGCTCTCGCCATCTACTTCGAAGGAAACTTCACACCAAGCCCGCCCACTGACCAAACATTTCTGCAGGAGGTGGAATCTTCAATGCAGCAAACACTCCAACCAAGCCCGGATATAGTGATCTTCGACGATGCAAATCCAGCTGACAACCCAACTAACAATATTCGTCTCTGCAATCTAGAGGTGGTAGCAGAGATCATCGGCAATTCCAAGCCAAAAAAGTCAGCCGGCTTCCCCACGCAGCGATGATTCTCCTCACAATCATCCTTAACAACTGCATCAACAACTGCTACTTTCCCCGGAACTGGAAAACAGCAAAGATCGTGGCAATTCCCAAGAAAGGCGCTTCCAATCAAATCTTTAACTACAGGCCGATTTCCTTGCTGAGTAACATCAGCAAAATACTGGAAGAAGTAATCCTCCGCAGACTCAAAATATTCTGCAACGATAACCTCCTCATACCTGACATGCAGTTCGGCTTTCGGGAGCAACACTCGTTGCTGCATCCACTCCTTAAGTTTCATCATGACATCACCACCTCACCCAACAGTCATCGTGTCACCGTTGGATAATTTCTGGATGCCGAGAAGGCATTCGATAGCGTATGGATAGATGGATTAATACATAAACTCTACTCGTTTCAGCTTCCACCGCCACAAATCTAAATTCTCTGTTCTTTTCTTTCTTTCAGAAAATTTTTCGTACAAATGTACAACTGCAAATCCCACACCAAGAACATCGGAGCCGGAGTCGCCCAAGGTTCAAAACTCGGTCCCTTCCTCTACAACCTGATGACGTCAGACCAACCAACTCCAACTGGACGCGAGAATCTTCTTTACGCCGATGACTCGCTAACCTACGCCACATCACTCTCACCATTGCTCGCAGTCAAGAGAGTAGAGGCCCACGTCAGCAGACTGTACCACTACTACAAAAAGTGGGGCATTCGGATCAACTCCTCCAAATCGGAACTGGTGTGCTTCAGAAGACCCTCAAATGGCAGAGGTGGTCGGACTGCCACCAAAAGCAAAAATTTGGTCCTGAAACTTCCCGATGGATCCGCCATTAAATCCGAACCGAATGTCAAATACCGGGGTATCCACTTCAATGAGCTCTCAAAAAAGCCAGTTGGGCTTTCAGCCAGGTGCACCCTCTGCTCAAAAGAAGAACTGGACTAAGCCAACCGACAAAGTTACTGGTCTACAAGCAACTTCTGCGACCAGTAATTAGCTACTCTTTCCCAGTCTGGTTCTCAATTTCGAAGACAGCCATGAAAGAACTCCAGCTCTATGAAAGATAGATACTCAGGATCTGCACCGGCCTCTACTTTGACCGACGGCTACGGCGACGAAAGCACTACAGGAATGAGCAACTGTACCAAGAAGCCAACATCAAACCTCTGGACAGATACCTGGTGGAGTTCACAAAGAAGCTAATGCAAAACGTCACCAACCACCTGAATCAGCTAATGAGAAGGATGACCACAGAGCAACGACATCCGGAACCGAGGTACCTCAGTGTGATGGAGACCCTGGACGACAACATCATCAAGGACAACGAGGGACCTATCTCGTTTTACGCTGACACTGCAGCACACCGCCGCCGCCGTGGCTAAATTGCCAACTCTCACCTCTCAACAACAAACCCGTCATCGATAACCAGAAATGAACTACCTGAGAAGACGACAAAGTCAACTGACTTCTAATTTTATTACTTTTTTGTCATGTAAATTATATAATATTTTAAGTTAAGACAATGTATATCGTTAGGCCCCCTATGTATGTGCCAACAAATATTATTATCATAGTATGCTATTTATTTGTAAGTCAAATTGTATATACTTTTCAAATAAAAACTAATTCAATTCAATTCAGGAAAAATCAGTTCGCCGGCACCGGCCAAGAGGTGCAGTTCCCTAGAAGGAAATAATAGTAGGTAATCCCAGCAAAGTGTTTGAGTAAGTTTTATGAACTATATTGAAATATATTAAATTTCTTAAGTATTGTGCCACCAGGGGCAAAGACTAGTGCCTGTGTATCCCCCAGAGCTATTGCCTGTTGAGCCTTACCTACCAGGGTCTTCGGACGCCTGCGTTTCTGCCTACCGGGGGTTTCGTCCGCCCGTGTTTCTGCCTACCAGGGGCTTCGTCCGCCTGTGTTTCTCCCTACCGCTGGTTTCGGCCGCCCGTCTTTCTGCCTACCAGGGGCTTCAGCCGCCTGTGTTTCTGCCTGCTAAGGTCCTCAGACGCCTACGCGCCTCGACTTACCTGCGGCTATCTATAGGGTGAATGTGCCGCATGGGATCGTGCCACTAAGGCATTAACCATAGAATCCAATAATTACTAATCCATTTCATTCCTTGGAGACTACAAGTCACAGGGTCGACTAGACTAGAGCTGCCACCAACCCGGAGGACTAGAAGCCGTTAAGGTCCCCGAAGCCGTTACTGACGCGTACCAGCCTACGAGTTTTTTTTTTTTTTTTTGCATCTCAGAGACTTAAGTGGTACTGAACTTAGAGCAAGCTCATTACACACTTATCTACGCTCTTCATCATTAATGCAAGTGTTAGTGGTTAGTAAATAACACAAACACAAGCACAAAGGGAACGTATACGAGGAAACATAAAAAACATTATAAAATTTACAAACTAAAATTAAAATTAAATTAAAATTAACATCAATAGAACAAACTAACAAGGTCTATAAATAAAAAATGAAATTAAACTACAGTGATAAAAAAAAAATAACTAAACATGAATCATGCAGATGGTAAACTGGTTCGTAATATTAATTTTAAACTATTTTTACTGATGTTGAAATCGGCAATAAAGGGATTAGAGTTGAATAACCTACTCATGCGAGCTAATGGCTCACGCATGCCATAGTTAGTTCGGTGGTGGGAGCGATGTATAAACTCTAAATTACGTAGTTGGTGAGTTATTCCGCGATAGTTGAATCCTATGTGGGAGAGCAAGTCGGGAGTCAGTCGTTCAGCAACTGCTATATCGCGTAGACGTGTTGGCGACTTTGGCAGTAACAATTTAAATCGGAGAGTGTTTAAGAAGTTATTAGAAGCAGTGTTTTTCATTAAGGGCATAGCCTAGTAGCTAGAGCATTTCAGTGGGTGCGGAGGATCCTAGGATTGACCCCCAGCAGTGGCATAAACAAAAGTTTACTTTTTTTCAAATATCGTCGGCGTGGAGGAACACGATCACGAAGTTCATATATTCTGGTTAAAGAAAATAGCCCAACAAAAAGAGAGGGAGCGGCTCCTCAAAGAATTTGAGGAGTCAACTCGTACTTTGATGGACCTATCCGGTCCATCATCATCAAGAGCGTTGGAGTTGGAATCAACAGCAACGACAACAACAAGTACAGCAGCGGCAACAACCGCAAACGAAGTAGCGGCAACAACCGCAACAACATCTGAGGCAGTAACAACTGCAGTTAAAAGAAGGCGGCGCTTGAAAGTGAAGCCGAATATGGAACCGCGAAAGCAAAAGCCAAAGGGAGCAGCAGACAAAGAGGTCGACAACGATGCGATGTCGACCAGCACTGAAAGTCTACATTTTACTTACGGCTACGAGTCTAACGGCGGAGAGGGCCGTTACACCGGCAGTGGGAACTCGTTCGCTGCATTAGGTGACGATAACGAAGAAAATGTAGATGATGACGATGATAAGCGTCTTCAATTGCTTACACAAACAATGGAGAAGCTTACAAAGGAGATCGAGGAGATCAAATATAAACAAATGGCTCGCAGACAAGCAGAATGCGAGGCCAAACAAAAGTCGCAGCCAAAGCCACAGCTCAAAACTGCAGCAGTAAAACAACAACAGTAGCCAACAACATCAAAGGCAGCTGATAACGAAACTGCGCCCGTGCAGCAACGCGGGACTGCACCTAAAGCTGTAAATAATAAAAAACTGCCACAAAGGAGCAGCCATGAGGGACCGCGGCTAAAAAAGCCGCGACACCGATCCCCAGCCAGCAGCAGAAGAAGCAGCCAGCAGCAGACCAACAGCAGCAGCAACAACAACAACAGCTGGCGCAACAACAGCAGAAGCCACAGAAGACCACAAAGAAGAATAGGGTGCCCCCAATTAATACTCTCAAGATGGAACTTAAAAAAACGAAAAATCTATGTAAGTCCACCATTGGCGAAAATTTCATTATAAAGCGATTAGGTCAAGATCGACATGCGATCCAATGTGAAAACATTGGTGACAACAAGCTCGTCCGGGAGTTGTTGAAAAAGATAACCACCGAATATTTTACGTATACTCCTAAAGAGGAGAAACCAAAATGCATGTTATTGAAAGGGGTAGAGCCTACCTCGGACCCAGAGGAGCTCTTAACTGAACTCCGCAGTTTGGCGGGCGATGATCTTGAATTTATCGGGGTCAAGTAGTTCACCACGGCCAAGGCAAGACGGGAGAAGCGGCTATTGCCGATGTTAATCGTCACCCTATCACCCAGTAGCCGTCTGGAGAGTCTAAGGAAAATCTCCGTCCTAGACTACCAGATGGTAAGATGGGAAAAAATAAACAGGCACGGGGACATTTTACAATGTCTTCGTTGCCAAAGGTTCGGGCACGCCGCATTCAACTTTCAAATGCAGTCGAGGTGCGTTAAGTGTGGAGAGAACCACAATGATAAAGAGTGCAAGCTCGGGGAGGCAAGGGTCGAAGACAAGACCCTGCTGAAGTGTGTTCTTTGTGGTGGAGATGGACACCCTGCTAATTATCGGGGCTGTCCTCGATACCAGATAATCAAAAAGTCAAAAAAAGCTGCTCCAACAGCAACTAAAGATGAGGAAAGGCAAACAGCCAGACCGACTCCACGGGCCGTCGTTCCCGGAATCTCCTACGCCCAAATGGCGTTGGGGGCTGGGAAAACGGTACAGCCTCCCCAGAAAGTGTCCGCACAGCCATCTGTGTCAAAGGAAGCTTCTGGGGAGTCAGAGCTGATGGTCGCTCTGCGTGTCATTCAGGCACAAATGAGCGATCTATCACGTCAAATAAGTGAGCAGGCGCGTAGGGTAGACTTGATCTACCGTGCAATGCCTACGCTTGCGCAATTTTTAGGTTAACGGGCGCGCTGCCGGAGAGGCCTTTTAAGATCCTAGCCGTGAACGTGAATTCGCTAGTTAGGGTAGAACGACGAATCAACTTCTTTGAGTTGTTAAAAGACCAACGTCCAGATGTGTGTATGGTTAGCGAAACTAGGCTAAACCAGCATCACAAATTGACGAATAACAATTACATTATCGTAAGGAGAGACCGAGCCAACTCGACTTTCGCGGGTGGGGTTGCGATCTTCTTACGTAAGGGCATTGTTCATAAGGTAATATATAGTGAAGTACGCCGATTCCGGTTGCTGGAAGCGTGTATCGTATGCATCCCTCTTCAACAGGGGAGGCAGAGCTCAAATCACTTTTTCGAACTCTGAAACTGAACTCAGAAGAAAACTATTTCCTTTTGGCTGATGATTACAATGCTAAACACCAAGATTGGGGAAATCAATTAACCAATTCAAGGGGGACCAAGCTATTCAATTGGCTGGGGTTCCACAGCATTGAGTGTAAAGTCGATCTGCTGGCTACTGACAGGCCTTCGTATCTTCGAAGTGGCTCTTATTTGGATCTATTGCTTTTAGACTCAAGACTTAAACTAACCGACGACATTCTACGACGGACGAAAAATTTTTTGACGATGGTTGAGTACGACAGTGACCACTGTGGACTTGCCGCCATCATACTGCTTCCGAACGACCTTGTGGAACTGGAGGAGTACGTGCCAACGCACTTTTACAACTACGGTAAGACACGGTGGCCGCGCTTTTCCGGTGCCGTCTCAAGGGAAATTCGTTCGAACGGTATTGCGCGGCCATGCAACAGGAATCTGTCGAACGTTGAGATCGATGGATACCTGCAAAGTATGGATATTGCAATCCGTAGTACAATGGAAAGGTCAGTTCCTAAGTATAGGCAAAACGATCCAACGAACATGTACAGAAATGCGACAATAGACGCACTCTACAAACAAAAAAGTAGACTTCTGTCGAGACTGAAACTCTTGCACAGGAGGTTTACTGACCGACACGATTTGGAGATTAGAACTCTGAGGTCACAGATCAAAAATCTTCAACAACTTATTAAAGAAAACTATAGAATTTTCATTTCATGTTTCTGGAACAGTAAAATTCGGGCTGTGCAGTCCAACAACCCGAGTATGTTTCCGGAAATAAACAAAATTTTTAGGAGAAAAGATCAAAATGACCTTCAGAGTATTAAACTCCAAAGGACGACAGAGAACAGACTTACTTCTGACATTAGGAATAGATCCAGATGACGCCATTTTGGATGATGACCACTTTATAGTGGAAGATGCTCAGGGGAAGGTAGAGACTGTGGGTGCTGTTTTCGAGCAAGTATATAAGGTGAATGATTGCATTCGCCCGAATTACGACCTTGAGAACAGAGCCTTTGTCGGACACTTCTATCTTAGAGACTAGATCTCGTATTGGCGATCTGAGAATCCTGGTTTCACTAGGTTCAATGACGACCGACTTGCAAATGCAGTCATCGCCCAGCGAAACGGGGATAACACCCTGTTCGTTTCTAAGATGGACCTCTTGGACATCTGTCGCATTATAAAGAAAAAGAAGTCAGCAGGAGGCGACGGCATACCCAATGTTGTGCTGCGAAACCTTCCTTCGGAAGCGGTGGACATATACACCACGTTGTTCAGTGAGTGACGGCAGTGGTCCATCATCTCCTTAAAAAAGGAAGGATGGTTCCAATCCAGCGAATCTCCGGTAAATTAGTCTTCTTTCGAGTATCAGCAAGGTATTCGAGAAGGTTCTCAATAGAGCACTGTTCACATGGGCTGAGGACAAACATATTATTCCAGAAAATCAGTTCGGTTTTAAGGCGGGTCATGATACCATACGTGCCGCGTCTAAACTAGTATCTGATATTCAATGGAACAAAGCTAAAAAGCAGTGTACGGGTGCATGTCTGGTTGACTTGGAGAAGGCATTCGATACCGTTTGGTTAGACGGTCTTTTCTATAAGCTGATCAGGTATGGCATGAGTAAAGCACTGCTTTATATTCTTAATGACATGCTTCATGGTACAACGTTTGTTGTCGAAAGTTGCAATATAACTTCTACCAGAACTTTTAAAATACAGAACCGTCTACAACAGGGGGCGGTGAATTCGCCTATTTTATTTAGCATTTTCACTGGCGATCTAATTGGTTCTCTTCACCATGCTATAGCGTACGCTGACGACCTCATTGCGTACTGAACAGGTCCAAAGATCGAAGTCATCAGAACACTTTTGCAGCGTGAATTCGATAAGATCCAGCAATATTGCGATGACTGGAAGTTGAAAATCAACTTTCAGAAATCAGAAACAATTGTGTTTAGAACCCTGTTGGCTCGGGCCTCATGGGATACGAGAAAGAACTGGCGCAAGCTGTGATCGTTGATCTACATGGTCACCCACTGCCAAGCAAAGTAGTAGTCAAATACCTCGGCCTCTGGCTAGATCAGTATCTATATTTTAACAAACATATGGATGCGGCTCTGGCCAGGGCTAGAGGAGCTTTTGCTCTGACAAGGCGACTGTTTCACAGTCGACAACTTGATAGCATAGTGAAAGTGATTTGCTACATGGCCCTCATAAGGCCAATGATTGTCTATGGGTGCCCTGTGTGGTTCAATGTTACAGCGTCTCAAATGGAAAAGATTCGGGTGTTTGAGAGACAGTGTCTGCGTACCTGCCTTGGATTGCACAGAACACCAGAGTCAGAGTACAAAAAATATTATCCTAATGAGGTCCTTTACAACGGGGCTCAAATAAACAGGATCGACAACTTCATGATAAAACTGACTCATGGTCACACTGCAAGGGCGATGGCCTCGACCAATGGCCTGCTATTTGGGGCTTGTTACCCCAACAGAGAGTATATGGAAAGAACACGCTTCAGTGGATTTGTCCCTCCGGAGGCTTTCCTCTATTTTGATATGGAAGGGCTGATTCAGGATAGATTGGCGGTTCCGCTAATCTACCACGTCTGCCGTAAGTTCGTGGAACGACGGCTCCTTTATAACCGAGACGACATCGCAGTAGGCGGAGACGTTGAAGAGCTCCTTCGGTTCAGTAGGGCAGTCTCAAATCGCGATCGTCGTGACGTTTTTAAAACGTCAGATATGTTCTGGTGGTTGTCGGAGCAACAACATGAATTTGATAATGATAGCGAGTCACCAATGGCTGGCTTACACAGGTTTAGCGTGTAAATCTTAGGGTAGGGGAAGGCACAGTGGCAAACAAAAAAATCACAAAAATCCAAAAAAAAAAATATAAAATCCAAAAAAAAAAAAATTACAAAATACAAAAAAAAAAAAATTACAAATTAAAAAAAAACCAAAAAAAAGTTACAAAATTTCAAAACCAAAGAAAAAAAAACCACTGTGGCTGCTCTAGTTTTTTTTTTAATTTTCTTAGTTTTAACTAGTTCTAGTTTTAAATTCATAAGATATCTTAAGGCCGAAAGGCATTAGTAGTAAGATATTGAATAATTTAGAGTACCCGCCTAGGGTCAGTAAGTTAATTAAGTAATTATATAAGCTAGTTTAACCCTTTTTTGCTAGCATGTAAGTAGATAAAAAAAAAAAAAAAAAAAAAAAAAAAAAAGTCGGGAGCATCAATTGTACCGGTTATTAGTTGATGAAAGAAAACTAAATCACTGTTAATTTTTCTCTGTGTGTTGTGACAACAAATGCAAACGACCGAATTCTACACTACAAACCAAGTAAACAACAGCAGGTGAATGACCAACAGGTTAATGAACGTCACCACCAGTTGGCGAATAAATATGACACCTCCTGCAACTATCAGCGTTCTCGTGCTCGGAGCCGTTGCAGTGCATTGCATTGTATTGCTTGCATTGCATTTCTTTCCATTTCAATTATGTATATATTGTTTGTCTGTATCTCGAATTATTTATTGCCTAGTTAGCAGTTAAGTTGTATAAATATCTTGAATAGGAAATAAATAATTCACTTGCTAGTAAACCAGCGAGCCAAAAGACATTTAAGTTTTCTCTTCATTGACTTCCTCCCACCAGCGGCAAGGAGTTAATTAACAACTTAATCTGTCAACTATTCATGGTCCTTCGAGGAAATGAACAAGAAAGCGTAACCAGGGCTCAAACATTGGTTAGTCAAAAGCGTAGCCAGGGCTTCAAACATTGGCTAGTAAAAAGTGAGCGAATAAGCGTAACCAGGGCTTAGACATTGGTTAGTGAAAAGCGTAGCCAAGGCTTCAAACATTGGCTAGTGAAAAGTGAGCAAATAAGCGTAACCAGGGCTTAGACATTGGTTAGTGAAAAGCGTAGCCAGGGCTTCAAACATTGGCTAGTGAAAAGTAAAGTTACAAAAACAACGCAATCAAAGTACGAAAAAACTACTGTCGCTATCTATAAGATTATCTACAATATAGAACAAGACAATTCAAACAAAAAACTAAGATGTTGGACGAAACAGATGTGTTTATTATAAGCTCGAAGCAAAAGGCCTTGAGAGAAGAAATCGAAAAGCAATGTCGAAACTTCGGCAAGGATAGTGCCTCCAGAAAAACAAAGAAGAAAGGCTAGAACGCCTCGAAAAATGTTGGTCTGAATTTCACGCAAACCATATTCAAATAGTTCCCTTTGTAAAATTTGATACACCCTACATACAAAGGGATACGTACAACAGAGTAAAATCATTGTACGAAAGTTTCAAACGAGAATTGGAAAATATAGATCCAAGTGTCGCACAAGCTTCGAAGGAAATGGAAAAGCCTGAAGTCCCTCACGATGCTCCCACTGCAGAAACTTCAAAGAACATCGCACAAGCTTCGAAGGAAATGGAAAGGCCTGAAGTCCCTCAAGATGCTCCCACTGCAGAAACTTCAAAGAACATCGCACAAGCTTCGAAGGAAATGGAAAGGCCTGAAGTCCCTCAAGATGCTCCCACTGCAGAAACTTCAAAGAACATCGCACAAGCTTCGAAGGAAATGGAAAGGCCTAAAGTCCCTCAAGATGCTACCACTGCAGAAACTTCAAAGAAAATTGAAAAGACATCTAATGCTTCTGCCTACAAAGCCGACACCGCAAAGCCGGACAAGAATTCAACTACCGTACAAGGTCAACGGTTGACAAAATTAAAGCTGAGGATAACGGCCATTATCGAGAACATAGAAGAATTTGAACAAACATTCGATGAATATTCCAAGGACATTTACGACTTTCAACAAAAAATACTGCTGGAGCAGTTGCGAACATTCACTGAATTACATGAAGACTTCATCTGCAATTCATCTGAAGAAGACCTTGAGAAACCTTATGTAACGAATAAGGAATATAAAAATGTCAAACAAGAGGTCAACAGATTTCTCAATACAATGGCATCAAAACTCTCCAGTAGTAACAACAAGCCGAAGGAACATAAGACTGAATCAATGCTTCCAAGACTTAAAATACCGACATTTAAGGGTAATTATTTGGAGTGGCAGCAGTTTTATGACCTGTTCCTCAATATAATACACGCCAAGGCCAATTTAACAACGACTGAAAAAATGGAGTATTTAAAAACTCATTTGGAAGGAGAGCCCCTGCAACTCATAAAGCATCTAACGTTTTCAAGTGAAAACTATAATAGCGCTTGGGAGATCTTAAAAAGTAGATACAACAATGAGCGAAAAATAGTGTCTATGCATATAGAGAAGATGCTCAAATCTGGACACAATAGCGCTCCAACAGCGTCTTCCATTAAAAACAGCTTGGATGCCATTAAAGAGGGACTAGCGGCACTAAAAAATTTGGGCTACGACACTTCTTCATGGGGTCCTATGATTGTTCATATGACTACAAACACAAAGTCACTTGACACAGAATCAAGAAATTTGTTTGAACAAGGTTTAGAGGAGCCAAATAAAATGCCGAAAATGAAGACTCTCCTCGACTTTCTGGAAAGACGTTACCAAGCTCTTGAAGTAATGTCAACAAACAAAAAACAAAAGAACTCATTTGTGGAACCAAGATCTGGAGTCCGTAACTTCATCATAGATGCAAAAGTTATTCAGTGTCCAATATGCAAAGGAGACCATAAAATATACGCATGTCAAAAGTTTTTAAAATTATCGCCAAAAGAAAGATGGACACAGTGCAAGCAGGCAAAGCTTTGCCTGAACTGTTTGAGGCATAACAAACAGATCCAATGTTTTAGCAAGAAAAATTGCCAACATTGCAACAAGAAACATCATTCACTTCTTCACATGGAATGGACTGATAAGCCAAAACAAACAGAATTGATAGAAGCTGCAAGATCATCCGCACAAATAAATCATAGCGAACAGAACCAGAATGTTTTAATCGCAACGGCAATTCTAAAAGTTAATAATGACAAGGGACAGTACGTTACAGTCAGAGCACTTATCGATCCTGGATCCCAAGCCTCGCTAATCACCGAGTCGGTTGTACAGACACTGAAACTTAAGAGACAGGACGTTTGTGTTGAAGTCAGCGGACTAGGAGCAACAAAAGCAGGAATTGCCACCAATAAGGTAGATGTGACCATAATGCCACATTTTGCTTCGAGTTTTAAGCTAAAAATAGAAGCTCTGGTGCTGTCAAAATTGACAAGGCAGTTACCTTCGAAGCAAACAAACACTAAACAAGTTGAAAAGTTCGATCGTCTAGAGCTTGCTGATCCAACATTCAATATTCCTGGGCCAATTGATATGATAATTGGAGCTGATACATATGGCGACATCATGTTAAGTGGTATTAAACGAGTCGCTGCTAGATCACTAATCGCTCAAAGATCACAGTTAGGTTGGCTGATCTCTGGACGAACATCAAACGACATTCCCGACACATACAGGGTTACTGGACTAGTAGCACTTACATCAATTGATCAACAACTAGAAAAATTTTGGGAGATAGAAGAGGTTAATCAACCAAAATTCCAAAAGCCGGAAGATAAACGGTGCGAACAAATCTATAAGGATACACACTACCGAAAGGACAATGGGAGATATGTTGTGAAGATCCCATTCGACGAAGAATTAATCCAAACAAATCCACTTGGTGAATCAAGAAATAGAGCTACAGCTAGATTTCGACAGCTGGAGTTGCAGCTTAACAGGAATCCAACACTAAAAAACGATTATACACAAGTTATAAACGAGTTTCTCAACCTGGGGCACATGGTAGAAGTCAGTAACAACTCATCCAACAAAAACAATATTTTCTATATGCCACATCATGCCGTTATTAAACCTACAAGTACAACAACCAAACTTCGTGTTGTTTTTGACGGGTCAGCAAAATCAACGACTGGAGTAAGCTTAAATCAATTAATGCTGATAGGCCCTAAGCTCCAAGACGACATAACTACAATTTTGACGCGTTGGAGAAAATATAAATATGTTTTTTCTTCGGACATTGAAAAAATGTACCGCCAAATTGAATTACACGAAGAACACCAAGATTACCAGAGGATATTATGGCGCAGTTCTAACAACCAACCTATTAAAGAGTACAAACTAACGACTGTCACGTATGGTACAGCATCAGCACCTTATCTGGCTATTAGGACTCTTCAACAACTAGCTAAGGACGAACAATCCAACTATCCGATCGCTGCAGAAATAATTAACAATGACTTCTATGTTGATGATGTTATGTCTGGAGGAGATACCATCGCGGAGTGCAGGGCAGCTCAGAAAGAACTTGACGAGATGCTTAAGGGAGCAGGCTTTCAGCTTCGAAAATGGGCTGCAAACAACAGAAAACTACTACAACATATACCGATTGAGTTACGAAATCAACAAAGACGTGATGAAAGACGAAACTATAAAAACTTTGGGTATACACTGGAATCCTTTAAGTGACACATTTCAATTCAAGGTGAACGTCGATACAAAAATAACTAAGGAAATACTTACCAAACGCAAAACATTGTCCGAAATAGCCAAGTTATTCGATCCTCTTGGATGGTTGGCTCCAGTAACTGTCAGTGCCAAAATTTTAATGCAACGTATTTGGCAAGCAGAGCTTCAATGGGACGAACCACTTCCAACCGAACTGCAAAAACAGTGGAACAAACTAAGGATAAACCTGATTGCAGTGGAAGACATTCGAATTCCAAGGTGGATAAACTCCACAAAGGTTCAAGAATTTGAGCTTCACGGATTTTGTGATGCTTCAGAGGAAGCATATGCAGCAGTAGTTTATGCCAGGATAGCTCTACCAACGGGTTTCTTTGCTACAACAATTGTAGCTGCAAAAACAAAGGTGGCCCCAATCCGAAAAAAAATATCTCTTCCGAAATTGGAACTATGTGGTGCTCACCTGTTATCAAAGCTGCTGGCAGAAACAATGAAGACATTTGGGTGCCAAGTTAAAAACATATTTGCTTGGACAGATTCGAGAATAACGTTGGCCTGGCTACAAAAATGTCCGTCGACCTGGAAAACATTTGTTGCGAACCGAGTCTCAGAAATACAAGAGGCAGTAAACGTTAGCTGCTGGAGACATGTTCGGTCAACTGATAATCCAGCTGATGATGGTTCAAGAGGATGCCTTCCAGAACAGATGGCAACCAATGATTTATGGTGGAATGGACCTTATTGGCTGAAATTCGATTCTGAACAATGGCCGTTAAATAACCAACAGCCAATCGCAGTGATCGATATACCCGAAGCAAAAAGGGTTTTAACAATTAGAGTTGAAGAAATTGACGACCTGACTAAGAGATTTTCTTCATACACAAAACTAATAAGAGTCGCTGCTTATTGCAGACGATTCATATCGAACTGCAAAAACAAACTAAAGAAGAAACCATCGGAAACGGGTAACCTAACAACAAGGGAATTGAGCGATGGAAGTAAAGGAATCATACGGTATCTACAAGAGAAGGTGTATTCCAAGGAACTAGAATCTTTACGAGATGGGAAGGCGATCAACAAAAAGAGTAAGGTACTATCTCTGAACCCGTTTCTGAACAACGAGAACATCCTTGTTGTGGGCGGGCGGCTACAAAACGCGGATCTGTCTAGCTCAGAGAAACATCCTATCATTTTACCACATCAAGAGTGGTTCACAAAACTATTAGTAGAAGATGCCCATGAACGCACACTGCATGGTGGTATTCGACTTACAATGGCTAAATTGAGACAACGCTACTGGATTATACAAGCAAAAAGATGTGTCCGACAAGTAATAAATAAATGTATAAGATGCTTTAGATTTGCTGCTCAACCAAATACTCAACAAATGGGGCTACTTCCAGCAGCAAGAGTGACACAATCAAGACCCTTTACACATACGGGTGTTGACTATGCTGGACCAATTCAAATACTGATCTCAAAAGGACGAGGAAACCGGTCAACTAAGGGCTACATCGATATATTTGTCTGCTTTGCTACAAAAGAAGTTCACATCGAGCTTGTGAGTGACCTCACTTCAGCAGCATTCATAGCAGCATTGAAGCGGTTCACATCAAGAAGAGGGATATGTTCACATTTCTACAGTGACAATGGAACTACATTCATTGGAGCTAACAAGGAAATCCAACAACAAGTGAGAGCAGCCATTAAGTACGGTGTAGTAGACGCATCATCAATGCTTACGAAACATGAAATGCAATGGCATTTCATACCACCAGCAGCACCGCACTTTGGCGGTTTGTGGGAGTCAAGCGTTAAATCCACAAAATTTCACCTAAAACGAATAATTGGAGACACCATGTTAACATTTGAGGAACTTTCGACATTGTTGACTCAAATAGAAGCATGCCTAAACTCCCGACCACTTACGGCAATCGAAAACGATATTGACAACACTACGATACTTACTCCGGGACATTTTCTAATCGGAAGTTCTCTGAATGCTGTACCCGAACAACCCATTGATGAAAAGAAAACGTTCCGTTCACGCTGGAAACTAATACAAAAAATTACTCAAGACTTTTGGAAAATCTGGTCATCAGAATATTTGTCACAGCTTCAACAATTGCCTAAATGGAAACAAAAAGAAGACAACATTCAAACTGGCGATATAGTTCTTATCAAGGAAGACCGGCTACCACCGACCACCTGGATGATGGGAAGGATATCAGAAGTTCATCCTGGGAGTGACAACGGTGTTCGGGCTGCAACTGTATTTAGTAACAATAAACAGTTCAAGCGACCCATAACAAAGTTATGTAAATTACCAATAGAAAATGATGAGGAAGATGAAGTGAGACAAGTCAATACATCCACAAATCGCTCACATAAAATTCTTTCTTTATGCACTTTGTTTGCCTTTCTCAACATAGTCGGCTCCAATCCAGTCCCCTACGATGTCGAGATAGTTCCATTTCAAACACACCCTGGAATATACTTCGAAGATGTGGGACAGGCAAATTTGATTTCAAGCTCATGGAAGACAATTGTTTTCTTTAATTTGACGAACTATTGGCAGGAATACGAAGCATACAAGGAAATTGTTTCAAAAATGGAGAGAGTATGTTCATCATCGGGAATGGAGAAACTAGATTCTATTAAGTGCGAAGGAATACTGAACCAATTTGAATATCGACTTCAACAAATAGAGCTCAACAATGAAATTCTCTTACACGCAAACGACGATTCATTAAAAAGGCAAAGACGATCACCATTTGACTTTATTGGAACAGTCACTAATGAATTGTTCGGAATACTTGATCAAAGATTTGCTGAGAAATATGAGCAAACAATAGAAGCTGTTCAAGAAAATGAAAAACACTTGCTACAACTCATGAAAAATCAAACAACTATTGTTGATTCCACGGTCAATATTTTCAAGAAAGAACAATCGAAAAATTCTAATCAAATTATGTTACTAAGTTCTATTGTCACGAATTTGGAAAACGAGACAAGTAAATTCGAGTACATGGAGAGATTTTCAGCAACTGCTCTTAACGGGATACTTATTATGATCAATTATAAAGCAACCCAGAGCATATTGCTTGATATTCTGCTATCAACGCATGCTGGAAGAATACACCCTCTTATCCTTTCAGTCCGACAATTCAAAAATGAGTTGACTAAGATTCATGAGAATATCCCTAAGTCTTTAATGATTCCTGGCGAAAGACATCACGAATCCATACTGCAGCTGTATAAAATTGTAAGCCCAAGAGCTAGAGTGACGAACAACAATATCATAATTGAGATCAGTCTCCCGTTGTTGTATAATGAAGAATTCAAGCTATACAAAGTATTGTCAGTTCCAACAAATCACAATGAACGCTTTACACGAATTGTTCCATCATCGGACTATTTAATGGTAAACTTACAAGGCAACCATGTTTATCCAATCAACAAAGATGAATTCCTACTTTGTAAAATAAGGCCTTCCGACATCTTCTGGTGCCCACTTCAGCATCCTCTGTATACAACCGGAGCGTCAACTAGTGTTTGTGAAACAAACATTATACAACACAAGAAAATTATGGACTCATGCACGATTGAGGACATATCACCAAGGCTGTACTGGATTGAGATGCATCAACCAAACGCATGGATATACAGCACTCCAAATTCAACCACAGTTAATATTAACTGTGATTACAATACTGAGCCCTTTACACTGCGAGGGAGTGGGCTGATTAAGCTACCAGCAAAATGTATAATTCATGACCAAACCACGACAATTGTTGGAAAGCAAACAATGTCAAGCCGACTAAAATCATCATTTCTACCGTCATTCAATCTTTCTGAGACGTTAACTTCGTTTAACTTCAAAAGAGAGAAACAGTCGATGCTGCCATCAAACACTTCGATAGAGTTTGCTACATTGGAAAATGCAATAAACCTTCAAAAAAAAAATCAGGAATATATATTGAATGAATTCAGTACCCATCGAGTTCACCAATATTCATTGTTTGGAGTCACTGGCTGTCTTACTATAATAGTTATCGTAGCTGTTATCATCTTCATCATCTTTCGAAAAAGAGATCAGCCACTTGCACCACCAACCATCACCACTATTCCAATGCGAAGTCTCAACAAGACGAAGTCTCAACAACGACGTAACACACAAACATCCTTTGACGACATCGACTTCTGTGTATCTTCATTTTGAGGGGCCCAGCATGTTGTGACAACAAATGCAAACGACCGAATTCTACACTACAAACCAAGTAAACAACAGCAGGTGAATGACCAACAGGTTAATGAACGTCACCACCAGTTGGCGAATAAATATGACACCTCCTGCAACTATCAGCGTTCTCGTGCTCGGAGCCGTTGCAGTGCATTGCATTGTATTGCTTGCATTGCATTTCTTTCCATTTCAATTATGTATATATTGTTTGTCTGTATCTCGAATTATTTATTGCCTAGTTAGCAGTTAAGTTGTATAAATATCTTGAATAGGAAATAAATAATTCACTTGCTAGTAAACCAGCGAGCCAAAAGACATTTAAGTTTTCTCTTCATTGACTTCCTCCCACCAGCGGCAAGGAGTTAATTAACAACTTATTCTGTCAACTATTCACTGTGAGAGGGTTCGAAGATTTAATATGTAACGGTCCGAGGTGTTGTCGGCACAAGAACTTCCGATGAGCTGATCCATTTAACTTAACCCAGAGGTGCTACAACCTCTAGACCACAAAATCACGTTAGCACCTTTTGGAATTTGCACATCAGAAAATCCATATAACCTTTCCCACCCTTACCACCATTACGACCTACTGCTTACAGGCCCAGAAGGTCGGTCCAGGCAGCCGGAAGGAAAGGGTGCTCAGGTTACGACACGGCGTGGCATGCTAGCTTTATGCTCATTCTAGCTCGTCGGTTTGGGGGGGGGGGGGGGGGGGGGGTACTTGCCATCGCAACGCTGAACGGTTGTTACGTACATTTTACATGCCGCATAATGTTTGAAATTAAAGTTCGGGTACAAAGGATGAAGCCCGCATTCGTCCTGTCCAAATACCTTCGACTAATTACCAAAACTTCCAAGTGAGGAGAGCGCTAGACGTAATTGCTCTCTGAGGTATTGCCCACCCTCGTATCACAAAGGATACTACCATGACTGTTATGCCCTCGATTTGTATAACAGTCCCAAATCTGGATAACTAAATTATTATCAGAATATCATCTAAACATATTTTTCCTAATCTAAAATATTACTTAAAGCAATACAAAACGTCATAGCTTAATCTCCATTCTCCTTCTCATCAATGACTTCTTAACCTTCAGATTACCTTCTCTTTACTTTGCCACATCCACCCATGACGTCACTTAAACCAAATGCATCCTATAGGAACTCAAAGAAAATATTTACGACCAAAAAAAGAAAATTCTCAAATATATTTCCATCTGCGGTAACAATAAAAGTATTAGTTATGTCTCTTTTCTCATTTTATCTCTTATCTCACTTTTATTCAATTCAATTAACGATTCCTAACAAGCAACGATAATGAAGGTGTATTTAAGTCTAAAGCCTAAAGTAAATTTACATAAGAAGTACTACTGTTATACGAAGGGGAAACTCAATGGAAACCCCAAAAATATAAAAAAATTACAACCAACAGACGATCGTAGAGGGGTCTTATTTTATTACATATATATCCTAATATTACTATTAAGGTTATTTTAACTATCAGCAACGTTTAAACCGAATAATCATATAAATGAAATGAAGCTTAAATCTCGTAAATAGAATGGAAAATATTATAATAGTTTCAGAATTCACCACATATAATAAAATTGTTCTCTCTCTGAGAGTATCATCATGACTCGTATGCAAATTCAAAACGACTTACTTGTAAACTTTACCTTTTTTTTGTATGTCAATTATTGTTGGTGGTGTAGCAAAATAATTTGTTTGTTCAATAAAAATTAGGAAATTAAACTAACCACAGCTTTTAAAAAAAATTCCCATTGAGGTGGTGCACCGCTTCATTGGTTTGTGGACTCGTACTTAGCTGGAATTAATACTTTAGAATTGAACTGGAAATGAAATCACCACACCTTGTTTTAGGTATTAAGATTAGCTATTTAGTAGAGAAAACAATTTTTTTTCTTAGATTATTTTTGTTACTGTAATATTAGGGATCTTTTGGACATTATTAAATTGATTGAGGAAAACTAATAAATCTTAGTGAACTAGGAAGATGATAGGTTTAACAATACAAATAAATGTAATTGAGATTTAAGCAAAATCTGTGGTTATTGTTGAGGTCTATTGACTTTTAATTGAGATGATGATTTGGTTAGGGTAAAGATGCCGGAGATGATGTCGGGACTGGTGAAGCTGGTTACAATGTCGAGCACTGAGCTTTGATGGTAGATTGTTGTCGGAGCTCTTTATATAGGGCTCGCCACGTAGGAGTTCAAAGGTTGATAATAATTGTTTAATTGACGCGGCGTTTGTAGATGACTTTTAAGTTACAGTCTGCTGGTTGGTAAACTCTTGCCAGCATACATAGGGGTTTATAGTGTCACTTTGGGCTTTTGGGGACTATACATATAGTTTGGCCCATTTGTGGGTGCGTGGCCTGGATTTTTTTTTTCTTTTTTTTTTCGGCGAGTAGGAGAACAGATTTACGAAGTTGATCTCAGATTTTTTTTTTTCTTTTTATTTTTCGGTCTTTCTCACGCACGTTTATGGGGACAAATCACACATGGCATGCAAAAATTTTGTCGGATTTACAGTAGTTTTTTGGGGTAAATCGTGTAGATACTCGATAAACTTTATGAGTTGTTTGTTTTGCACCAAAAATATTCGCGCCAAAGAGATGTTTATACTTCGATTCTAAAGTTTTAAACTTAAACTTTGAGTTATTTTAGCTAATGGTGCCGAAAGATTTAAGAAAAATGTCTTTTTTTTTTCTTGCCAAAAGCCCGACGACGAAGTGAATCACACGAAATCTTAAACACCAAAGAGGCCCGAGATCTTTCAATCATGGCTTTTATAGTCTGCATCCAACATTTCGTGTGAGAGAGAGTTCCCACAATGGCGATGGGCATGTTTCCGGAAGTCCCCTTTTTCGGCCGTACCTTTAATCGCAGAATAAAACTTTTTATCTTCAAAATTATTTTAGATTTTTTTAAGAATATATGTGATATTGGTTTCATTCTCCGGTCAAAATTGGTGGAGAAAAGACACCCCGGAAACACTTCCATGACAGAAAACACTACGACTTACACACATTATGTTTTCTCTTAGTTTTGAAAATTTCTCTTAAAAGAGATCTAAACCAAAATCCACTCCATGGACCCCTCTAATAAGTTCAAACTCACCGCACTTGTCGAGTTTTCACCACCCACATCATCACTGCATCTTCTTTACTTTTGTTTTAGTATTGAATAGAATTGAATGTCATTGTCATGATTGAAAAGAAGTTCAGATTTCTGACTAACTGATAATAATCAGAGATCAGACATCCTCAAACTTTATCGAATGTTGGTTACAATCTTTAAAATTACTTGATCGTTTCCCACAAATAAGCGAATACGATTTTCATAATGAGGAAGATTGAAAGGATCTTCCCAAGGAAGACCTTTGAGAGCGAAGCGTATGAATCTGTGCTGTATTGTTTCGATTCGAGATTTATGAATATCATAAAATGGTGACCACACCTGAAAAGCATACTCTAGATGGGGACGAACATAGCAGTTGTATAAAGAGAGGGTGACATAAGGGTCATTAAACTCCTTTGCCCATCGCTTAATAAAGCCAAGCATTGAATTAGCTTTGTTAATAATGAGGTTGATGTGTTCATTAAATTCGAGGTTGGTACTAAAAAGAACACCGAGGTCACGGAATCTAGAAACTTGTGATAAAGATTGTTGCGAAATTGAATATTCTCCAATGCTAGGAGATCTTTTGCGGGAAAAAGTCATACTTTTGCACTTGGAAGTGTTTAAAGTTAGTCCGTTCATTGAACACCATACAACAAAACTATCAATATCTTTTTGTAAGAACTCGCGATCTGAAGCATTTTTGATGATTTTAAAAATCTTCATAACATCAGCAAAGAATAAAATGTCGCTATAGGAGATGCAAGAAATTACATCATTTATTGCAATAATGAAAGGCAAGGGACCAAGATGACTACCTTGTGGCATGCCAGACATAGCATTGAAAGGTTTTGACAAAACGTTACGAAATTTGACTTCATAAGACCTATTTTTTAAGTAAGAACTTATCCAAGCAATAAATACTGTGGGAAATCCAAAAGCTTTTAGTTTATAAAGTATGATGTTATGAAACAGTCGGTCAAACGCCTTAGAGAAGTCAATGTAAATGCAATCAAGCTCGTTAAAAAAAAATCAGACATCTATCCAGCCAACTTTATTTATAACACCATTTCTTTAAAAAATACTCCCGACATTTGCAATGCCTTTGCAGACCATTTTAATGGCTCTTTTTGTAATTCAAATCTAGAAATTGATGAGAAATACTTTGAATATTTAACTCACTGCTCGCAAGTGAATTTTAATAATATCCCTATTCAAAGAGACAAAATTACTTACTACCTCTCTTCTCTCAAAGATGACATTTCTTCTGGTCCGGACAGGATTCCGCCAATTGTTTTAAAGAAGTGTTCTTCACGATTATCCTCTCCACTTGAACATCTTTTCAAGCTTTCATTAAAATCTGGAACATTCCCCACTCTTTGGAAAAAATCTTTTATCATACCTGTTTTCAAAAAGGGTGAAAAATCCGATATAAAAGACTACAGACCTATTTCAAAGCTCTCATGTATACCTAAGGTATTTGAACAAGTAGTCTGCGAAAGCGTATCCTTTTTTTTCAAGGAATGTTGTCTGCCACCAGCAGCACGGATTTATGCAAAGAAGATCGACGGCTACCAACCTCCTATCCTTTCATCATAAGTGTCCCAATGCCCTTGAATGTGGAAAAGAGCTTGATTGCATTTACACTGACTTCTCTAAGGCGTTTGACCGACTGTCTCATAACATCATACTTTATAAACTAAAAGCCTTTGGATTTCCCAAGCCGGTGTTCCACAAGGAAGCGTCCTAGGACCTACACTGTATTTGCTATATACAAGGGATAGTCCAGTGGATAACAACACCATTATGGCTACTTTTGCAGATGATACTGCAATTTTGGCATCCAGTAAGTGCGTCGTCAAGGCTGCTGAGAAATTGCAAAATGCCGTCTACACCGTTAGTGATTGGACCAAAAAATGGCGTATCAAGCTCAATGAAACTAAATCTGCACATATAAACTTTACAAATAAAAAGTTAAGCTACGTACAAATATTCATCAACAATTCAATCCAATTCAATTCAAAATATTTTTATTCTTAATCAATTGATTCTTAAAGATAACTTATACACAGTACCATGAAATAGCATAAATATAAATTAATCAATAAATTAAGAGCTGCAATCTATAGAACACAAGGAACTAGAGCCGAAAGCAGCTTAAAAAACGAAACGAGATTAACAATAAGATATAAAGTGATGTGGGGTCACGACAAGATACTCATATAACATAGAAAAAAATAGTTTCTTTAACAAATTTAGATTTTTTTTTTTGTTTTTTTTTTTTTTGTTTTTTTTTTTTTCTAACATGAATATAATACAAGATATATAGGCTTACAACAATAATTTATGGTTATATTCAAAATAGAAATAACATAGTTAAATAATTACAGATACGAGATCATTAACATCTTGATAATTTGGGTCTAAAAGCAAAAGTTTCACTTTTTTAAGAAAGATGGATTCAATTCTTATTTCTCTAATATAATAAGGTAGACTATTATAGAGTCTTGGAGCAATTGATGTGTATAAGTTAAAGAAAATTTGTAGATTGTGATGAGGTAATAAAGCAAGATTTCGATTGTTTACTCTCAAATTATAATAGTAAGAACATCTGTTCAATTAGTAACCAGATCTGGCAAAAAATAACTTCAAAACTTTATAGAAATAAAGGTGTTTCAAAGGCAATATTTTAAGCATTTTGAAAAGAACCAAGCTGCTACTTCTACGACGCTTGTTACAAATAAGACGAATGACGTGTTTTTGAGAAACTAGAAGGGGGTTAATTTTGTTATTATGTGTGCCCCCCAAGACACTATGCCATAAGCAAGTTTAGAATGAACTAAGCCATAATAAATGCTCTTAAGAAGAACCTGTGAGCAGTATAGTTTTAAATAATATATTTGCCTTGTAGCAGCTATTAAAGATTTTTTAAGTGCTTCAGTATGAACAGACCAGCTCATCTTCCAGTCAACCAAAACCCCCAGATATTTAAAAGACTGAACGCTCCCAATATCAAAGCAATTTATAGAACACGTTCTAGACTCAAAGTATGTCTGCGAGTCAAATACGGAATCACAAATATATTTATTGTACTTATGTTTATTGCAATTTGCACAATGGAAACAGAAATGACCAAAGTTAGCATCCTTACCAACCACATTGAAAAACATAATTTTGGTTTTATCACTTATAACCATTTTATGCATTTGGAACCAATGGCTTAAAATTTGCAAGTCGTGATTAATGTCAGCAGAAAGATTAAGAGGAGAATCACTTTGAAAAGAACATGCCATATCATTCGCGAACGCATTCACCTTTTAGTTTAGTTTAGTTCATTTATTTCATTGAATTCATATACAATGTAAGACATATTGTCTTATAAATTATTGCTAAGTTTAATTTGGTTCAATATGAGAGCTTAAGGCGAATACATATATTTATACATATTATTACATTTATTTCAAATGTAAGTAAAAGTTAATTAATGTTATATAACTTCATGATATAGAGAGTAAAAAAAATAATTTTGTATTTACAAAGAAAAAAGTTTATTTAGTTCTTTTTTGAACTGTGCAACGTTTTCAATTCTTTTTATCCAACGGGGCAAAGTATTCCAAAGTCGAATAGAGTTTAAAAAAATTATATAATTTTTATAAATATTGGATGAAGGTCATCAAGTCCAACAGCGTTGGATTTTACTGAGAGGATTATTTCCAGCACATCAGCACAATCTACTGCTGTAAAACCGAAGCTTACTGCAGATGCTGTAGCAGGACAATTGTAAGACCGATTTTCAGTATTGTTCAAGATCAACAAACCATCACCATATAGTTATAATAAATAAGTTTCTGTTTGCCATACTATTAACCATTAAATTCATTAAACTTGCTAACCATACTGTACAATCCTCTTTACTTTCAAATTTCGTTAATTTAGCATTAATTTGTGAATTCAACTTGTAACACGATAACTTTGAACTCTATCAATAATTTTCATGATTTTCTTTTGTGCAGTCAGCATAAACACGCATTTGTAAATAATTAGGAATAAGCAGTTTTTGTGTATAGATAATGTGTGACAAATAAAGACTTTTCAGATAGCTACGAGACAGAGACCAAGACTTTTAATTCATTTCTTCCAGTGAGTCTGCTGGAAGCTGTTTTCAATTCTATTACAAGTGAACAAGGTGTTATAGTGTTTCACTGTAGCCACTTTACTCAGTCACAGTACAAGAACTGTGGTCTGGCCGTCAATTCACTTGTAAAGAAAAGGTTATCCAACTAGAATTCACTACGATAGAAGCATCGTAAACATTTGGTGACCCCGACGTGATCATTGCTTCCCTCACCAGCAGTAAGAAGCAATTTTCGCCAACATAAGCGTTGCCAGGGCTGAAACACTGGCAAACCTGCAAACACTGAAATCATCAACATAAGCGTTGCCAGGGCTGAAACACTGGCAAAACTCCAACATTGAAATCTGCTCAATTCATTGAACTCATTGAAGACCTAAACTTCAGAGAGAGATCCAGAGACGACGCGACGATCCAAAAATTTAAACTATGGAGGATGAACTGGATATCTACACAAAAGGTGCCAGGCAGAAGGTCATCACCGATGAATTGCTGCGTTTGCAATCCAACATTGCAAAGGACGGACCGGGAAGGAAGACAGCAGAATACGCGAGGAAGCGGGTGGATTTGATTGAAGAGCTTTGGAGTGAGTTCGAAAAGAATCACAAAGACATCGAGGAGGTCGGAAAACACGATACACCATACTTCCAGGGCGACACAGCTGGGAAGGTCAAGCAAATCTACCAATCGCTAACACAACACCTTCTGTTCGTGATGAAGGCTGGGACATCGGAAAGACAAGCTGAAAAAGAATCAGCAAAGGAAAACGTGATGAAGGCTTGGACATCGGAAAGACAAGCTGAAAAAGAATCAGCAAAGGAAAATTGTGAAGCTACTTCTCATTCGCTAACCTCAACACCGAACCAGGACACAGACACCACAAAAGTCTTTCGAAGGCAAAAGGCAATCGTGCAGTCATTGAAGCGATTGCTGGAAAACATAGAGGAGAGCTCAGAAGATTATGCAGGCACATGTTGCCGCCTAAAGATCGACCGAATAAAAAGCGTTTGGTCACAGATGGAGGAGGTTCATCAAAAAATTGCTGAGCTCCTAGAAGACCCAGAGAATGCAGGTTATGACATCGAAGAGTACTTCGCATTTGAGGACAGAGTCCAGAAAAATCTCCTCATGTTGTCAATCAAACTTGAAGGAGGCCATCCTGATCCCCGTCAATCCGACACATTGAGGCAAACGGCAAAATTACCTAAAATAACCTTGCCAAGGTTTGACGGAAACTACCTGACCTGGAGGCAATACTGCGACTTGTTTACTGAATTGGTCCACAATCAAAAAATAGCCGATTGTCAAAAGTTGTTTTACCTAAAAACAACTCTGGAAGGTGAAGCAGAAAAACTTATACGCCACTTCACCACCTCAGATGCCAACTACCACGCTGCTTGGAAGGTAGTCACTGAGCGGTACGAAAACCCTCGGTTATTAGTATCAGCGCTTATAAATAAATTAATGGCGCAGCCAACCAGCCACATGGAAACATCAACTCAAATAAAGGCATTGCACGACACTACAGTCGAATGCCTGCTGGGTCTGAAGAATCTAAAAATCGACACAACAAACTGGGACCCACTACTAATGATCATTCTGATAAAAAAATTGGATCGGAATACTTTAACCCTTTGGGAGCAGTCCTTGAAACAGCCAAAGGAACTGCCTGATTTTGACCAGTTCATGACGTTTCTCGAGACTCGTTTCCAATCATTAGAAGCATTGGGGGCAAAGACATACAGTAAACCATACTCTGACGATTCAAAACGCCCAAGAAAATTTGCCTTGTCTGCCACAAACGACGACAAATGCGTTATCTGTAACCTGGAAGGTCATCCACTGTTCAAGTGTCCCAAATTTAACTGCATGACAACAAGGGACAGAATAACACAAATCAAAGCCTTCAAACGATGTTTTAACTGCCTACGGTCTGGTCATCAAACCACAGATTGCAAATCTGGTCATTGCACGAAATGCAACAAGTATCACCATACGTTACTTCACATATCAACCGAAGACAAAAAACAACAGGGTCCAACGGTAGCCAGTCGAAGCATTCTTTCGTCTGCAGTGAAGATGACAGCCAAACCCAATGAAAACGCCCTAATGCCACCAAACAATGCAACATTAGCAGCTTTCAACAGCACCCGGGAGGCGTACGTGTTTCTCAGCACCGTTAATGTCCAATTGATGACCCAAAATGGTTCGTCCATCAACTGTCGAGCGATTTTAGATTCCGGATCTCAAGTCAATCTTATAACTGAAAAGATGATACGGAAATTGCGATTACCTTTCACGTATCACCCCATGAGAGTCCAAGGAATCGGAGAAATCAAAAGAGAGTCACATCGCCGAGCCAACATCAGCATCAAATCAAATGTGACCAACTTCAACACAAGACTAGAAGCAATTGTTCGACGTCAGATTGTGTCTCCTCAACCATCACAGACCTTCGACATCTCCAAATGGAAAATACCGGGAAACATACAACTAGCAGACCCCTTGTTCAATAAGCCAAAGCCGGTTGACTTACTTATTGGAGCAGAGTTCTTCCACCAACTTCTCTGCGTTGGGCAAATCAAACTAGGAGAGCAGCTCCCGCTTTTACAAAATACATTACTGGGATGGGTAGTCACAGGCAAAATATGTGGGGAACCGTCTTCATCAACAAACATCTGCGGAGTTTATGCAGAAGAGAAATCTCTTGAAAAGGCAATTAGCAAATTTTGGGAAACCGAGGACGTATCTAGCTCCACATCAAACCGCACGCTGGCCGAAGAAAAATGCGAAGAACTTTTCAACCAAACGATTACCAGAGACAGTACAGGAAGATTTGTGGCCCATTTGCCATTTTCTGATGGCCCTGAAAAGCTAGGGTGCTCTAGTGACATAGCATTGAGAAGATTTCATGCTTTGGAGCACAAACTGGAGCGAGATCACGAATTATACAAGCAATACATTGGCTTCATGGACGAGTACATCAAATTGGGGCATATGGTAGAGATCAACCTCGAAACCATTCAAACGCCACACTACTTCCTGCCTCACTTTTGCGTCCTCAAACCAGAAAGCAGCAGCACAAAACTAAGAGTTGTTTTTGATGCCTCGGCAAAGACATCTTCCAATCTTTCGCTTAATGACATTCTGTATGCCGGTCCAACTATTCAAGATGAGTTATTCACCATACTATTGCGTTTTAGATTGCCAAAATTCGTCATTAAGGCCGACATTCAAAAAATGTATCGGCAAATACGCGTAAGAGAAGAAGATCAACATTTCCAGTTAATATGGTGGCGACCCAAATCAAACCAAGCTCTAAAATGTTACAAGCCTTGCACTGTTACATACGGCACTACATCAGCTCCTTATCTCGCCACAAAATGCCTCCAGACTTTGGCTCAAAACTACTCTTCAAAGTATCCATTGGTCTCCCAGGTGCTGTTAAAAGATTTTTACGTCGATGACGTGATGTCAGGATCAGACAGCTTACTCGAAGCAAAACACATTCAAGCCCAACTATCAGAATTGCTGCGGGAGGGAGGGTTTGAATTAAAAAAATGGTGCTCCAACAACCAACAATTACTCACACACGTTCCATTAGAAGATCAAGAGATTCCTCTGTCCGATGACAACAATGAAGGCACGGTCAAAACTCTTGGATTGATATGGCGGCCTAAATCAGACGTCTTCAGCATAAAAACAAATTGCATACCCCAGAAAAAATTCACCAAACGATCAGAAGCCTCAGATATAGCTCGTCTTTTTGATCCACTTGGGATTATAGCACCTGTAGTTATTGTGGCAAAATTGTTTCTTCAAGAACTGTGGGAGCTTAAGTACGACTGGGATGCAGCGCTACTAGAAGAGATGTACACCAGGTGGAAGAAGTTCTATCAGGGACTGCAAGAACTAGACAAGTTCAACATTTCCCGACACGTCTTCAGCGATACGATCCCTTCATCAGTTCAAATACACACATTTGCTGATGCTTCATAAAAGGCTTATGGCGCAGCGGTATATGTCAGATCTATTAACAAAAATGGTACAATCATAGTACGATTACTATGCTCCGAATCTCGAGTCGCCCCAATGTCTAAAACAGCGTCAGGGGCTAAGTCAATGACAATACCTCGTTTAGAATTATGCGCAGCTCTACTAGCCGCTGAATTGTCAAACCGTGTGAAGCTTGATCTCAAATTGAAAGACGCAAACCGATTCTTGTGGACAGACTCTCAGATTGTAGTGAGCTGGATAAATTCCAAGGCGGAATCATTTCAATCATTTGTCGGATTGCAAGCATCCAAAAACTCACGGACCCCATTCAGTGGCGACATGTCAGTTCCAGCGACAATCCTGCAGATGTCCTATCAAGGGGGATTTCACCAGATAAACTTCAAGACCATCTCTTATGGAAATATGGTCCAAGATTTCTTCATGGCACTGAAGCCATATGGCCAACCCCATATAAGAAGGTTGTAGCCTTAATCACTAGTAATCAATCAACAAATATATTAGAAGAAATGAAACACTCTAATTCATTTCTTAAGATGCAAAGAATAACAGCCTACTGCCTGCTATTCATTCAGTCAACAAGAAACCTCAAGGGAAGATGCACTAGCCAAACCATCAAACAAGATAAAGGGAAGCCCATAAAAGGTATCTGCCCGTTATCCACTATAGAGCTAGATAACGCACTACATTGTATTTTGAAAGAAATGCAGGAGCAAGAATTTATAAGAGACATCCGTGCACTCAAAGCTATCAAGAGCTTCATAAGGCGAGCCCGTTGATAGGTCTTGCGGTATTCTTAGATGACAAAGGACTATTACGAGTCGGAGGCAGACTAGAAAAATCGGAGTTGCCATATGACACCAAGCATCCAATACTCTTACCCCACAAGCATCCATTTGTCAAAATGATAATGTCAGATCTACTTCTACATATTGAGAATAATCATATTGGACCTCAAGGACTTCTTGCCATCACCAGACAAAAATTTTGGCCAATCAAAGGGAAGAATGTTGCGCGTTCTATCACACAAAACTGTATATCATGCATCAAGGCCAAACCCACTATGTATTCTCAAATTATGGGAAATTTACCAGCTCATAGAGTGCAACCAGCACGTCCCTTCATCAATGCCGGTGTAGACTTTTGTGGTCCGTTATGGGTTCATTACCGAACGAGAGGAAGTAGGCCACAAAAGTGCTATTTATCAATATTCTGCTGCTTTGCTACGAAGGCAGTTCATATTGAAGTCGTAAGCGAATTAACCACAGAAGCATTCATTGGAGCACTGAAAAGGTTCATGAGCCGACGAATCCATGTCAGAAACTTGTACTGCGATAACGCCACGAACTTCGTAGGTGCAAGAAACCAACTAGATGATCTGAAAACAAGCATATATTCAAAACATGCCCAACATCAAATAACCACCAACTGCAATTTCTAAAGGCATTGACTTTCATTTTATTCCACCACGTGCTCCCCACTTCGGAGGACTATGGGAAGCAGCGGTCAAGTCTGCAAAACACCTACTACTATGTAAAGTTTCGAAGGCGTCACTCACCTACGAGGAGCTCGGAACCGTTACTGCAGAAGTTGAGGCCATTCTAAACTCCAGACCACTAACCGCAATGTCAGATAATCCAAATGACCTGGCTGTACTTACGCCGGGTCACTTTTTAATAGGCGAGCCCCTAAAAGCAGTTGTTGATCAACATGCAGAACCACAAAGTGGGACACTAGTCACTAGGTGGAAGCTTGTGTCAACCATCAAGAAGGAGTTCTGGAAACGATGGTCCCAAGAACACCTGAACGAACTCCAACAACGAACAAAGTGGAAAACACAGTCGAAAAACGTTCAACCAGGCACAGTCGTGATTATCAAGGAAGACAACACTCCAGTAATGAAATGGCCACTAGGAAGAATCGAAAAGGTGATTCACGGAAACGACGGACATGTCCGAGTTGCAGAAGTTCGAACAAAATCTGGAGTACTATGTCGTCCCATACACAAGCTAGCTCCACTAGTAGAAGGCAGCCAAAGTTCACTGGGCTTTCAACCTGATGCATCTCTGACAAGTCGAAAACGCAAACTAGATGAACAAGAAGACATCGACGAGTCCAGTTCATCATCTAAAGTCTAAACCAACAAAACAATCAACGCCCAAGTCATCCCGGTCAGGATTGCTTACTCTTTTAATAATAGCTCTGCTATTACCAATTATAGCTGCCAGTGATGTAGAAGTCATCAAGTTTAATAGCTCGGCACCTGGCATACATTTCCAAAAACAAGGAACGATAAGCTTGATTCACAGCAAATGGAATCTAGTGGTATACTATAACCTTGCTTCATATCGAAAAGAAATTCAAGCACTCGAAAACAGCACTATCGTACTAAAACATCTATGCGATCAGTTGTCGTTTCAAGGATCATGCGCTCAAGTTGTTCAACAAATAGAACTGATCGACCACGAGGTAACGGAAGATAATATATTTCTTTCAACTAAACAAGGGAGGATTAAAAGAGGAGCTATAGATGTCGTAGGAAACATAGCAAATTCGCTTTTTGGAGTTCTCGACTCTAGATACTCAGAAGAAGTAACTCGTCATTTCGAAGAGTTGCATTCAAATGAAGACCAATTACTGAAACTAGCGAAAAATCAGACTTCAATTTTAGACTCAACAGTGAACATAACGAAACAAAATCAAGAAGCCATGTCCAAAAAACACAGCACGCTTGAAACTCAATTTAAGCAGATAATACATCGAATCAACAATTTGACCGAGGAAGTGTACCAGACTAAGATTAAGGAGCTTTTTTCGTCATGGTCTATTTACGCCACATTGCTTATAATGAACCTACAGCGCACCCAAAATTCAATAACTGATGTTTTAGCAGATACTCACCAAGGACGAATAAATCATCTACTCATATCTCCACAACAACTCAACGGTGAAATCACCATAATAAGAAACCATTTACCATCAGGACTTCGACTTCCGGTTGAGGCCGAAAACATATTGACTCTATACAAGCTTATGTCAATTACCGGACAAATAGCCTCGGACTACCTAATTTTTAAAATTGAACTACCATTGGTCGAGTTGGAAGAATTCACGATGTTTAACGTGGTTCCGATCCCAGCAATTGTCAACAAAACCTTCATAGCAATACAATCATCAATAAGTGTCCTGGCAGTGAGTCCTCACCACGACGAATACTACCCTGAAGGTGACCTCACTTCATGTATCATAATGAACGGGGTTCATTATCTGTGCCCCCAATCTCATCCAGTATACAGATGTGGAACAAACCTCAGCATATGCGAAATAAATTTACTCAACAACGCTTCGGACCTGTCGGGATGTGAGCTCAAACTTATTCAAACCAATTCTGTTTGGAAAAAACTGCCTGAAGTAAATCAATGGATCTTCGCCGTCAAAGAAGAAACAACGCTGAATACCGTTTGTGATCGCCAAACTACCTTCATTAAGATACAGGGAAGTGGCCTTTTAAAAATGCAACCGTCTTGCGTGGCCAAACATCAACATCTAACTCTTCAAGGGCTACAAATTCACTCAAACAATATACGAGTGTCGCATACCAGACAAAGCGGTGATATAACTTCTGAAAACATCAGCCGCCTTACAGCTCTCAAGTATTATACATCAAACATGAGTTCATTCCACACAGATCTGCTAGAACTTCAAAAGCAGATTAAGTCACAACAGCTAGAACTCCCAAATCACATATATCAACATAACATCCCGCACACCATCATGAGCTCTCTTGGTTTTCTCAGTGCAATGACCGTCCTCATATACCTAGCATGCCAGTGTTGCATTGCTCGATTCAAACAAAGAATGCCATCACCACCAATACCAGCACCTAGAAATGAACCATCATCCAGCTACAGTTTCCAGGTCTAATAGCTTCTAATGAATCCACAGCATATCATCAGCGTGGGGCAGGATGTTCAAGATCAACAAACCATCACCATATAGTTATAATAAATAAGTTTCTGTTTGCCATACTATTAACCATTAAATTCATTAAACTTGCTAACCATACTGTACAATCCTCTTTACTTTCAAATTTCGTTAATTTAGCATTAATTTGTGAGTTCAACTTGTAACACGATAACTTTGAACTCTATCAATAATTTTCATGATTTTCTTTTGTGCAGTCAGCATAAACACGCATTTGTAAATAATTAGGAATAAGCAGTTTTTGTGTATAGATAATGTGTGACAAATAAAGACTTTTCAGATAGCTACGAGACAGAGACCAAGACTTTTAATTCATTTCTTCCAGTGAGTCTGCTGGAAGCTGTTTTCAATTCTATTACAAGTGAACAAGGTGTTACAGTGTTTCACTGTAGCCACCTTACTCAGTCACAGTACAAGAACTGTGGTCTGGCCGTCAATTCACTTGTAAAGAAAAGGTTATCCAACTAGAATTCACTACGATAGAAGCATCGTAAACAAGTATCATTCACAACATAAGACGTTTGATATGAAATGAATTTTTTATTAAGCTGATTTAAGTCAACAGTTTCTAACATATTGGCATTTACTTTACCAACTCCAATTGATCGCAGGTTTCTCCAAAGCGTTTTTCCACTAGAGGAAGGATTGAAAATATTGGAATACCTAGCTTTTTTACACGACGTATTTCCATCACGACCTTATTACGAAGCGAACAGTACATCTGACGAAGTTCTACCAAGCGGAAGCGCTTCCAAAAACTATAAGCTTGATCTCGTTGAAGTATGAGCTCACGAATACGGTAGGTGAACCAGGTATTATTTTTAGGAGTATATATTTGAGATTTAAGGGGTGCATGTTTATTACACAGATCAGTTATATTTACGTTCAGAAAATCTACTTGTGTTTGTGAAGATTGCATGTAACACACCTACCTTGCTACGATATTTCTGTAAAAATAGCGAGTTGATAAAAATAAAGAATAGGATCGGGCCAAGTACTGAACCCTGAGGAACACCTAAATTAATGACACTATTAGAACTAAATTGATTATTAATTTTAACCCTTGTGAGGCTTCTTTATTCCCAGCTGGGGTAGGGCTCAGCGGGACCAAGGTTTCTTCCCAAGGAAGCTCTAAAACTTGGGGGCAGTAGTCCAACTTCTAAAATGACGAGGCGAGACGAGTCAATTTATGAGTTACAATCTTATTTATTATTCTTCAAAAATAAACAAAAGGAAAAATAAAGAATTTTTACAGTGTTTGAATTTAATTTGGTTTTCTCTTCAGTTTTAGCACAATATGAGTAGATGGGTCACGACGCAGGCTCGCCGGCCTGATACTTGCGGGGCGCTTCGGTTGGATGACGCTTCTCCTTTGGTTAAAGTTACGTAGGTTAATCGCTTGGCTTTCGGACGGCACGGAAGTTCGAAATCGGAACGAGGTCGATTTGACCGGGGCGGGTTTTAACGACTGCTGCGCTCCTGTAATAATAAAAGAATATAGGTACGATTAGGAACGTCGTCTATAAGAAGAGGCGACGCTTGACGGAACAACGGGGGAGGAGTGGTTGCAATGACCACGGCAGAGGAACTAACCGACGGCCTCTGTTAGGAGGAACTCTATTTCGGTTAATTCGAGTATTTGTTGTGCAATTTTGCACAAGCGGTCTTGTGCTTTGCGGTGAATTGACTGGCGGGCTCTGATAGGAGGAACACTATTCCAGTGAATTCAATAGTAGTCGGGGAGTTGACTGGCGGCCTCTGGCAGGAGGAACACCTTTCCAGTGAACTCAATAATAATGTGAATTTGACTGGCGGCCTCTGGTAGGAGGAACACCTTTCCAGCAAATTTACTAGGACGGACGGGGAATGGAGAAGATGAAAATTATTGAAGTTTTAGTGGTATTGCCCCTAACAACAAATAGTTGACAAATCTTCTCTGATTTTTCGGGAAATTGTTACCTCTACTTATTACTTTTCCAGTAGAAAGTAACTGTGAGGCATATCAAGGCGAGTGAAATATTATCCCTCGCTGCCCATGCATGTGCCTATACCCACTGATCACAACAAAAAAAGTACACTCGGCGGTCCGTGGTAGCTTACCTGCTGCTGTTTAATTGAATTTATTTTCGTATGCGAAATGCGTACCATTGTATCAACCATGCAGTGTACTGGCGCATGTGTTTGGTTTTAGTTGCTCGCTGGGTTGGTGTGTACCAATGCTAATGACTGCTTGCGTGATTACTCGGTGCACATGTTATTGTGTGTCAGCGAGCGTAAATCGTAAGGTAAGTTGGAGGTGGTTTGGTGGCAGCCAGAGGAAGTGTGGCGCATCGTCACAGACCCCCCTTACTTTATAAGACGAGAACTCTCTCGTCTTCGATCTACGATATTTAGGAAAGGATGAACTCTTTTGTACTTTTCGGTAAACTTTAATAAAAAAAACCAATTAAAACAAACTTCTTGTAAACAAAAAAAAACAAACTAATTCGTAAATATCTCCAGACTAGTGTTCAAAATCAAAAAAAAAAATAATCAATGATAATAATAATAAAAAAAAATGCAACTCATAATTTGCTCGGTCGGTCGAGACTTCGGCTGTCAATATAGTCTTTACTGCTGCTGTTTGGCCCCTGCGGCGGCCCTCGCTGCGGCTCGTTTACGTTGCTGGCGGCGGATGAACGCCGCGCTAACGATAATTCCAGGTGGCTCGGACGCTAAGTGGTGGTCTGCTCGTGTTGGTGCGGCAAATAATTCCCGTGCTAGCGGGTTAGTTCTGCTTGTGGGTGGCTCCTCTACCGGTGGTGGAGTTCGGACACTAGGGATGTACCTGGGGGCGTATCTAGCTGTCCTTGGGTCGCGTCGTGCTTGCTCTGGTGGCATGCGACGGGCTGCAAGTCGGGCGTGTGCTCGCTGCGCGGACTCTGGCGATGTTAGATCCAGCCCGTGCAGTACCCATCCTTGGGCCTTCGGGGCGTGTCGTATTTCAGGGTGATGGCTGGTACTGGGTACCCCGACTGCCGCGAGTCGTTCAGCCCATAATTCCTCGGCTCGGCGTTTAGTCGCCCGCACCTGCGCCATGACGTGCGGTGGGGACAGCGAAGGGCGGATTCGCGCAGCTCCGGTGCTCGATGGTCTCTTAGTTGTTACCCGGCGAGATGTTGTGGGAGTGGGAGAGGAGGGATGCGCCGTCGCTCCTCCCAACGTGACTATTACGGTGGTAGCGTCTCGAGGTGGGGGTCGTGGCCTGGCCGGGGCAGTGCGTTTTTGTTGGCATGGATCGGCTGGTGAAGACATTACGCCGAGAGTTAATTTAGCGGGAATTTCGATGTCGACTGCCGGCTGCGTTGTGGAGTTGATTCTGGTTTCGGGGAGTAATAGTGTCGTTAATTTATCTTGCCCGTTGTGAATGCCACTTACCCCTTGGATGGTTGGTCCCAGACTGCAAATTACTTCTGTCGAGGGTAAAATTCTTGCTTCTAGTCGGTTGCTCTGAGACGATCCGATCACGGCGGCGGTTGAAGGATGACTGGTTACACTAGAAGTAGAGTTCGTTGACACCTCTTCATGGGAAATATAATTTTTAATGTCTCTTACATGAGCTCTGATGTTCGTGACGGTACCTTTGGCATCTCTCTTCCGTAATGCCACGATAACCGGTGAGAGGATTTTGGTGACCTCATATGGTCCTTCATAGCGGGGAGCTAATTTTTCCGCGAAGTAGTTCACTCCTGAAGATAGAACTCGGTGACGGTGGTAGACTTGATCGCCAACAAGGGGGCGCCAGGGGCGATGTCTGAGGTTATATTGCTTTGCTTGTGTTTGAGCGGCTTTGTGCAGGTTCAATTCGACGAGTTCGAATAGGCCCTTCATGCGTTCCGCTCGCACGTTGATGTCTCCTAGGGATCCGTCGTTGCTGTTTTCATTCCCCATAGTGCTGGGCATTCTTAATTCTCTACCGAAATTTAGCAAGGCCGGAGAGTAACCAGTTGACTCGTGGCGGCTCGTGTTCATCGCAAAGGTTAATTCGGGGATGTGATCATCCCAATGTCGTTGGTTGCCTTGGATGTATTGGGCAATCATCGTCTTTAATACGCGGTTTACTCGCTCGGTCGGATTTTCCTGTGGAGTGTACGGGGCAGTGAGGCGATGAACTATGCCTAAATCGGATAGCAATTCTCGGAATGAGTGGCTGATGAATTGGCTCCCGTTGTCGGAGAGCACAATTTTCGGGACTCCGAACCGAAAGAAAACTCTCTCGCGGATGGCCTTCATAAGGCTTACGGTAGTGGCAGCGGGAAGGGGAACGGCTTCTACCCACTTAGTGAACTTATCGGTAAAAACCAGGATCACTGTGTTGCCTTTCTTTGACCGAGGCAGGGGCCCTACAAAATCTACGCTTACTACATCCCATGGACCATCATTTGCGTTGTGTGCATGAGGCCGCTGGGTTTTTGTTGAGAGGGCTTATATCGGTTGCAGGTTTGACAATCTCGGACATATTTGGCGATATCGCGACACATCCCTGGCCAATGATACTTTAACATAACTCGGAATGTTGTTTTGGCGATTCCCAAATGACCAGCCGTCACTACATCGTGGTTTTCGTACAGCACCTGCTGGCGTTCGGCGAGGGGTACACACAATTTCCAATCGTCGGCGCCAGGATCGGATAAAGGGTTGGTACTGGCGAAGCGGCGGTACAGTCTTTTGTCGGTGATGCGGAAATCGGGGAATTTTTCGGGCGTTTGTCTCACTTGCTCGTATTTAACCTGGACCCATTCGGGATTGGCGTCTCGTATCACGGCTAGCCGGTCGATCTCGGTTATTGTCAGGGGGTCCCGCGATAGTGCGTCGGCCACTACGTTTAACGTTTCTTTCCGGTACTGGATGTCGAAGTCGTACTGTTGCAACTCCAATGCCCACCTTGCCAATCTTCCCGATGGATTTTCGAGCGAGTGCAACCATTTGAGCGAATGGTGGTCGGTGATGACGTTGAAATGATATCCTTCCAAATAAGGGCGCATCTTATGTATTCCCCACAGAATCGCTAAACATTCTTTCTCGGTGGCAGCATATTTTACCTCGAGATCGGTCAACGTTCGGCTGGCGTAGGCGATTACCTTTTCGTGCCCTTCTGACTTCTGGGTCAATACCACGCCCAGGCCATATTGGCTGGCGTCGGTTTGTAACGTGAATGGTTGTGAAAAGTCGGGACATGCTAACACGGGCGCTTCTGTTAACCTGGTCTTGAGAGTATCGAAGGCGGCCTGCTGCTCTTCTGTCCATACCCATTTAGCTGATTTCTTCAAGAGGGACGTGAGGGGTGTTGCGATGGTGGAGAAATCTCGAATAAACCGGCGATACCAGGAGCAAATGCCTAAAATACGTCTGAGTTCTCGTACGCTCGTAGGTGCCTTTAAGTCTCGAACGGCGGCCACTTTATCAGGGTCGGTACTAATACCGTCTTTGCATATGACGTGCCCTAGGTACTTCAGGCTAGGCCGGCAAAAGTGGCATTTGTCTGGATTTATTTTTAGATTTGCGGCGCGTAATCTTCGAAATACCTCTCCTAAATGTCGAAGATGGTCGTCGAATGTTTTGCTGATGATGATTATGTCGTCTAAGTACACCAACACATGATCCTCCATGTCGTGCCCAAATATTTCGTCCATGGCCCTCTGGAATGCAGCTCCGCCCGAGTGTAACCCACAAGGCATTACGTTCCACTCGAACAAGCCGCGGCCTGGGACAGTGAATGCGGTATACGGACGGCATTCGGCTTTTAACGCAATCTGCCAATAGCCTTGCTTGAGGTGGATATACCCTTTGTCTCATTAAACCGAGGTAACTCTTCGGCTAGAAATTCCTTTAGGCGGGCGTCCAGTTGTGGGTCTTGTCTTTCGTTTGTACCTTGCCGGCACCCCAGTTCTTCGGTGAGCGCACATAGGATATCGGATGCCCGGGGGCTTCTCTCTTTTCCACTGGAGATTTCCTGCCCTCCCAAAGTTAATTTACAATCTGCCTGACCAAAGAAATCCATTCCCAGGATGGCGTCCTCCGCTAAATTAGGCATGTACAAGGCCTCACCCGTAATCGTTCGGTTATTTACGTGCAAGCTAATGCTGTAGTGTTCTGACGTTTGTGTCGAGTGACCGTCAGCTAGCTCGATAACGTGTGCCTGGTTCCGTGATGGGATACCTAACCGTCTGCATTCGTCTCTAAGTTCTTTGCCGATAAAGGATCGGGTGGAGCCGGTATCAACTGAGGCGTAATAAGTTTGGTCGGCGGTGGGTATTCATATGAAGAGCCGCGGGTCAGTTCTGACCGCTATTCGCGCTACTGCGACTGGGTTCTGATGGCAAGGGCAGTCCTTCGTAGGTCGGCCATCCGTACCGCAAAAAGAACAGAACAACCGGAACGGTCGCCGGCAATCCTTTTTCATGTGCCCCCGCTGCTTACACTGCCAGCAATGGGTGTTCCTGTTGTAATCAGTACTCGGAGGTGATGGTGCTTGGCCGTGCGGTACTATAGCGTCGGTCTCCGGAAAGCGTGCGGGCGGCGGTATTCTTATACGGGGAACGGCGAAGGGGTTAGACTTAGGTGGGGCTGCGGCGTTGGCGCTGGGTCGGTCCTCTTTCTGGATGAACTCGAACTCGTCGGTTAACTCCATCAGCTCTTCTAAACTACGGAAATCCTTTCTTTTGATGTATAGACGATACTCAGGTCGGAGGTTGTCATATATCCTGTCTAGGTGTTCGGCGGCCGTCATACGTGGATGCTGGCGGATCAAGTATAAAAATGAGCGGATATAATCCTTAGCTTTCTCACGTAGGCCTTGGCGTTCCCGCAAAATCTCATCTTCTAACTTGACGTAGTAACGTGACGGAAGGTAGTAGCTGATGAAGGAGCGACGGAAGGCGTGCCAATCATGGAAGTCGTCTCAGTTGATCCGCAGCCATTCGAGAGCGGAACCCTTGAAGATGTCCGGTAGGGTGCGCACCATCTGGTCAAGAGGGATTTCGTAGCACTGTGCGAGTTCTTCGATCCTCTCTAAGAATTCCAAAGGCTGGCCGGAAGAATCGAAGCGCAGACCCCACTTACGCACGACGTTCATTAACTCCGCTTCGTAACTCAGCGGGAACCGGTGTTGGACAGGGGGGTCGGACGGGTGCCTACGGGCTGTTTCATTGTCGTTAGGGCGACTAGTCGGAGGAGCCGACGTAGCGCGTTCGAAGTGTTGCTGTCGGTGCACTAATTGTGACGTGGACGGCGGTGATGTTATGTTAGCGGGTTGAAGTAGAGGCACTTGCAGGCTAGTCTGGTAAACGGACTGCTTAGCTTTGCGTGCGTCCGTCGGGATGGTGTCTTCTTCTTCGGCGTCGTTCCGGGCCTCAATTTTCCTCTCCCATTCCATGCATAAGTTCTGGGTGGACTTATGGGCTCGTAACTCCTTCAGGTGTTGACTCAACCGCTGGCGTAAATCGCGTACGGTGCAGGTGGTGTTCAATCCTCGCAGATTAAGCGTCTCGACGAGCTCTGGCTTTTTCAAAAAGTATATGAACCCCAGGTTCTCGTATGGATTGAAGTCTTCCTCGGAATGGTCGGAGGTCTGATCGGACGTTGCGGGTGCGTTTTCATTACTTGCCATGTTGGACGGGGTTCGGTCGGCGGTGGGCGGCTGCGGTCGGTGGACAATGCGTCAGTTCCAGGTAACGGGTGGTCGGGGGTTGAACGCTTAGCAATGTCCCTGCTCGGGCGCCAATTTGTGAGGCTTCTTTATTCCCAGCTGGGGTAGGGCTCAGCGGGACCAAGGTTTCTTCCCAAGGAAGCTCTAAAACTTGGGGGCAGTAGTCCAACTTCTAAAATGACGAGGCGAGACGAGTCAATTTATGAGTTACAATCTTATTTATTATTCTTCAAAAATAAACAAAAGGAAAAATAAGGAATTTTTACAGTGTTTGAATTTAATTTGGTTTTCTCTTCAGTTTTAGCACAATATGAGTAGATGGGTCACGACGCAGGCTCGCCGGCCTGATACTTGCGGGGCGCTTCGGTTGGATGACGCTTCTCCTTTGGTTAAAGTTACGTAGGTTAATCGCTTGGCTTTCGGACGGCACGGAAGTTCGAAATCGGAACGAGGTCGATTTGACCGGGGCGGGTTTTAACGACTGCTGCGCTCCTGTAATAATAAAAGAATATAGGTACGATTAGGAACGTCGTCTATAAGAAGAGGCGACGCTTGACGGAACAACGGGGGAGGAGTGGTTGCAATGACCACGGCAGAGGAACTAACCGACGGCCTCTGTTAGGAGGAACTCTATTTCGGTTAATTCGAGTATTTGTTGTGCAATTTTGCACAAGCGGTCTTGTGCTTTGCGGTGAATTGACTGGCGGCCTCTGATAGGAGGAACACTATTCCAGTGAATTCAATAGTAGTCGGGGAGTTGACTGGCGGCCTCTGGCAGGAGGAACACCTTTCCAGTGAACTCAATAATAATGTGAATTTGACTGGCGGCCTCTGGTAGGAGGAACACCTTTCCAGCAAATTTACTAGGACGGTCGGGGAATGGAGAAGACGAAAATTATTGAAGTTGTAGTGGTATTGCCCCTAACAACAAATAGTTGACAAATCTTCTCTGATTTTTCGGGAAATTGTTACCTCTACTTATTACTTTTCCAGTAGAAAGTAACTGTGAGGCATATCAAGGCGAGTGAAATATTATCCCTCGCTGCCCATGCATGTGCCTATACCCACTGATCACAACAACAAAGTACACTCGGCGGTCCGTGGTAGCTTACCTGCTGCTGTTTAATTGAATTTATTTTCGTATGCGAAATGCGTACCATTGTACCAACCATGCAGTGTACTGGCGCATGTGTTTGGTTTTAGTTGCTCGCTGGGTTGGTGTGTACCAATGCTAATGACTGCTTGCGTGATTACTCGGTGCACATGTTATTGTGTGTCAGCGAGCGTAAATCGTAAGGTAAGTTGGAGGTGGTTTGGTGGCAGCCAGGAGAAGTGTGGCGCATCGTCACACCCTTTGTCCTCTATCAGTTAAATACGATATAAACCAATTATGCATAGATCCCCTAAATCCACATTTATAAAGTTTTTCCAAAAATGAACTTTGCTCAACATAACCATTAAGAATTTCGATAAATGAGGAATAAGACTTCGAAGGATCACTTTCACTGAAAACATTATCCCAACATTCAAAACGGAGTAAGTTATTAAGCGCCACAAAATCAGTTTTAACAAAAGAAGAACAAGAGGACATACTATTCGGATTCGCTACTAAAGCAGATTCCAAGCTCAAACATGTCATGCATTGGTCGGTTATTTGTAAATCTAAAACAGAGCTGCTAAAAATAAATCTATGGTAGTTAGAAAAACGCACCATTATATGATCTGGACAAGTCTTAGATGAATTTGAAATGCGAGTTGGCTTATTCACACATGATTCTAGTCCATAAGATGACAATAAAAAAAAAATTATTATCTACTTGAATAGAATTTTGCAAAATATCAATATTAATATCACCCAGTAAGATAATATCATTTGACATTTCATTTGATAAAATGCTTTCTAAATCCTCAAAAAACACGTTATAAGATGATGAATTAAACCGATAAATACAGAGAAAAGTTAACTTTTTATCAATTACTTTCAATTCTAAGACATAACAACTACGTAAATTAAAACAGTACTTCTCCACATTAAAGCCATTTTTTACAAAAGCGGCAACACCACCCGAAGCATACCCAGAATTGCAACAAGATATAAAATCATACCCTTCAATGTTAAAAAGATTATTTTCTTCCTCATAAATCCATATTTCAGATAGAAAAATGAACTCCGGCTTATTAACAAAAGAATTTAAATTCGCAACAAAGCAATCGAAATTAGTGCGCATGCTTCTGATATTTTGGTGGATAATAAGAAAATTATGTAAGTGTTTCTGGTTAAAAACGAGATAATTAGCACAGTTGACAGAAGGAATGCATGAAAAATTAAACTGTGGATCTTGCATATTATATTAGAGTTAGGAGGTCTTCCTCCGAATTGATAATGATAAATTTATCGTTTTCCTTCTTGCGCATCAGTACTCTCCCGTTTTTAATCCAAACGAACTTATATTTTTTTTTCTTTTTTAGCTTTCAGTGCAGCTTTTAATAGCGCACCGCTAAGAGATCCATTAATAAAAATTTTACTATTACTATCGTAACCAAAAATCTTAGAATTCAAATTATTTTTATTGCTAGACTTATTTTTTATGATAACGTTCTTTTTAAATTTAGATACAAGTTTGACCACTAAAATATTTGAATCGCTGTCAACTGAGTGCTTTACCTTTTTTACAAAACAATTGTCAATATCAGCCTCAGATATATCAACAGAGACACCTTAGGGGTTTTTCTTTTTTAGTTCCGAACAGTGAACAGAACTGAGAACGAACAGCGTGAACGTGTTCTGAACTGAGCGTGTTCTTTCTTGGTGTAAAACATTTAATTCACTTTCTAGATCTCTGACTTTTTGCGAGAGTTTATTTTTTTCTTTTCGTAAGGAACTTATTAATGAGAGTGTATAAGCGTTTTCAGATCAAAGAGCAACAATTTCATTGAACACAGTTTCTAAAGTAATTACTTTGTTGATATGGGTAGCACTTTGTTGATGTTGCTTTTGTACTTGAGCTTGCAGTTGATGCTGCTGTTGTAATTGAGGTAATGAAGAGTCTCTATTTGATGAATCTGCTGAAGAGAGAGACACATGTTGATCTTGGAGCTGTAGTTGATGGTGTTGTTGTTGAATATTTTGTCTGCGATGAAGCGGAATGTGATTTAATTGATTATGATTATACAGTTGATGCTGCTGTTCATCTTGATTGTGAAGGTGTGTAGGAAGAGGCTGTTCTAAATCAGTTTGTATTGTGAGGTGCGAATTTAGATTTGGAGCTGACGTAGATTTGTTTGGCAACACTCCTGACAAAAGAGATATTTGGTTTTCTTGGAATTCTGACATTTGGTGGTGATTTTGCTGTATTTTTGGCCGAAGCTGTAACTGCTGATGTCGTTGTTGTTTTTTATTCTGTCCATGGTGGTGAATGTAATGGTTCGGTGAGAGAGTCCGTTATTCATTAGCATGTATTTCGAGCGTCGAAGTTGGATTAAAAACCTCTTCATCACTCATGTTTTGAGGAGGTCGATCTCTTTGATGTTTCATGGAGCTCGACGGGGGAGGAGTACGAAGGGAGTCTCTACGTACAGCAGAACAACCATTGCAACGAAATTTTCTCTCAGATTTTTGTAAAAACTCTAAGTCTTCTGGCCGAATATTCACGCAACTGCAGTAAAAATACTGAGTGCAGCCCACACATTGAATTTTTGGCTGATTACGAACAGCTTTTTTACAAACACAAGGCATTATGTATAATTATGTTGTAATTTAGACTTTTAATTTAAGAAGCAAAGTTAAGACTTAGGACTGAATGCAAAGTACGTGTTGACCCCACGACACCACGAACTGATATATGACAACAATCAAGCTGTACCTATACAATACGGCCAAATACCTTGGGATGAATTTGGATGCAAAGCTAAAATGGAAAGAGCATATCAAAAAGAAAAGGGAAGAGCTCAACTTGCAGTTTACACAAATGTACTGGTTACTCGGTAGAAATTCTGACTTATCTGTCGAAAATAAAACCTGTTTGGACCTATGGAATCCAATTATGGGGCTGTACAAAGAAAACAAATACTGAAATCATCCAAAAGTTCCAAAACAAAATCCTTCGTGGAATAGGAAATGCACCATGGTATATAAGAAATAGCGATTTACATCGTGACCTACAAATAGAAACGGTTACAGAAGTTGTAAGAAAACATGCTGTATCACACAATCAACGACTGCATAGTCATATCAACTCTGAAATGGAGTCCGTATTAAATACGAGAGGCAATGTTCGGAGATTAAGAAGAACCAAGCCACACGAGCTAATGGTCTAAAAGTCATGGGAAGCATTAAAAGTTTAAGCTTCCCTTAAAGCGATTATATTATTGAGAAAGAAAAATCTGTTGTCGATGTTCATAGATTGGTTCTGATTACGAGGAGTGCTAAGTGAGGTAAGATTCCCACACTACTGGGTGTCAAATACTGCCAAGTGTCCTTTTAAAGATTTCCTCCTGACAAAAAAAAAAAAAAAAAATTATCTATGTAATTGTTTTTGAAGAGTTCATTGACTATTGAACTTGTTATTGATTTTTTGCAGTTTTGTGTTGGATCAGTTCTAATTGTTTTGTAAGTATTTTTATCTTCTAGTAATGTTGACATTTGTGTATTTTCAGTATGAATTTTTCCAATGTTGTGTTTCTTATTCTTCTATTGTGTTGTAAAATGCGGTTGGTAGCCCTGGATCTAGCTATTTCCTTATCTCTTTCATCTTAAACAGTTCTAATGATTTGTTCGATGTCAGTTATTATATGTATTGGTGAGAAGTTCTCACGTGTTACGGTTACGGGGAATGCAAACTTTTTCCCTAAAGAGAGTAGCCATTTTATCTCTTCTGGGAAAGAGATGTTAGTTTTGTTTACAAACCATTGCCCCTGTTCTGTAAGTATCGCCTCGATAAATGCAGGCGATAAACGGTGGAAAATGGAACGAAATCCTACTATATTCATAGAATTTCGTTCCATTTTCAACCGTTTATCGACAAGGCGATAGTTACAGAACAGGGGCACATGTGTCATTGAAAACTTTTAACTTGTTTAGCTGTGTGTCTTTTAATTTCTGTAGTTTTGATGAATGTGTTTGTCTTATACTTTGACTGATTTGGTTATACCATTGTATATAAAATCTATAGTACTATTACTTCGGCCTATTATTATTAGTACTATTATTCTCGGCTTTTCTCTGCTATAATATGCATGCATTATACATATAAACCTTCCTCTCTATTCATTAAAAAAAAACCTCACCAAAATCCGTTGAGTAGTTTTAAAAATCTAAGCATATCTACATAGGGACATAGGGACAGAGAAAGCGACTTTGTTTTATACTATGTAGTGATGAAGTGCAATTATTTTTATCCTTTTCTTTCGCTTTTTTATTTCTTAAAAATTTTTTTTTGGATGTGCAATATTCAATTCCTTTTGTAGTTGCCTATAGTTTTCCTTATAAAAAATCTATTTATCAAAATACTAACGTTTTCCACCCTTTTTCAGATTTGTTTTTATCTATCATAACCTTGCATTTCTATACTTACTTTTACCAACTATAATTCCAACATTTCAGAAAAAATGTTCTTCAATATCATTTTTCACATATCAAATAATAAATTCAAAACAAAAACAAAATTTCTGCTCATTAATACAAATTTCAATTTTTCATGAATTTGAAATGAAATTTGCTAGCAACATAGCAATTTCATTTTATCCCTTCAAACAAACTTAACCCAACGCTCGACGGACGAAAACTGTGGAATGATCTTCGCCAAATTGGAGTAGTCAAAAGTAAAAACAGATGCACTGGTGACGTCGACTGCAATGAGCTCAACAAAAAGTTCATATCTTTGCCAGCAACCAACCATATCACAACTAACTGTACGCGTCCTACACTTAACAGCGATAGTATGATTGGCTTTGGTTTTAGTTTCAGGTCAGTTGATAGCATTGAGGTAGTTGAAAGTATACTGTCTATCAAATCAAACGCGATTGGCCTCGATGAAATGAACCCTAAATTTTTAAAAATTATACTACCTATAGTACTGCCCCTTATAACTCATATTTTTAACACCATATTGACTACAGGGGAATATCCGCTACTGTGGAAGCTTGCAAAAATCATACCTATTCCTAAAACCTCAAAAAATGATGAGTTCAGACCCATTGCCATCCTGCCATTTCTCTCGAAAATATTTGAAAGAATTTTGCAAAATCAAATGACTTCATATCTAAGCAGCTCAAATCTTCTAACACCTAAGCAGTCAGGATTTCGAAAGGGGCATAGTTGTATAACGACCTTGTTAAAGGTAACGGAAGACATTCGACGAGCTTTGGACAAAGAATATATCAGCTTTCTCATCCTTTTGGATTTCTCCAAAGCCTTTGACATGGTCGACCACTCAATTCTATGTGATAAACTTCTTCGTTTCTTCAACTTTTCGACTTGTTCTGTTAAACTTCTATCTTCTTATCTGTCCGGACGAAAACAGTGTGTGCAGCTGAACAATGTTCTGTCTGATCTTCTTCCGCTAACGCGTGGTGTACCACAAGGTTCCATTCTTGGTCCCCTCTTGTTCTCTCTTTACGTTAATGATTTACCGTCAATTGTTAAATATTGCTCTTTACAAATGTATGCCGATGACGTACAATTGTATTTTAGTTGTCCTCTAGGGCTCATAGAGAATGGTGTATACAGAATAAATGAAGATCTCGAGTGTATTTCGACTTGGTGTCAACTTAATAGTCTCCTGCTGAATCCGAAAAAATCAGTTTCTTTGGTAATTTCTAAAAAACCCGTCGACTTACTGTACTTTCCCCCTATAAATCTGCAAAACACACAGAGAGAGAGAGAGAGAAAAATAAAAGTCGATCTTTATTGTGCTCAAAGTTATATCGTTATATTTAGTATTTAAAAAGTAAATTAAAACATAAAAACTAGTGAAAAATATTTCTTAAGTCAATCTTTAAATAAAAGAAGTGAAATATCCCGAAATTAATTGAAGGTAAAGTTATTTAAGGCCTTTTTAATTTGGGTATCTCAGAAGGCAGCCATTTTCCATTGCTATACCAATTATATGAAGCCGAAGAGAAAATTGGGGGAAATATCTCCAAACAAACTGCCAAATCTGCAAAACACACAAGTGACATATGTAGAAACGGCCAGGAATCTCGGTGTGATTTTCAACCGCACTCTTACATGGAATAATCACATTAACTACGTAGTGGGTAAGACTTACGGTATTCTCCGATCATTGTGGGCAACACAGTCTTTTACTCCTCAAAGAGTTCGAATGCTTTTGGTGAAAACTCTAATTGTACCGACTCTAATCTATGGTTGTGAAATTTATTCACATTGTGACTCTGCCAGTAAGAGAAAACTAAATGTGACCTTCAATTGTCTAATACGCTACATTTACGGTCTACGTAAATATGACCATATTTCAAATTACTCCAAAGCCATCCTAAACATGTCATTCGAAAATTTTCTTAAGTATCGCGCCCTTACCATGCTCACTAACATACTTCTGTGCAAACAACCCCCTTATCTCAGCGAATTAATAAGTATGGCATCCTCACATAGAACTAGAATGCTTGTTCAACCCCGCTATGGTTCTCTCACATCCGAGCGACAGTTCTTTGTTTACTCCACTCGTCTTTGGAACACTTTGCCTCAAAATATACGAGATATAAATGATGCTGTCAGATTGAAGATAAAGACAAAAACTCACTTTTCTCTTTTATAGACAACATTCAATGTCATTGTATAAAAACCTAACTATGCCTGCCTTACTCTTTTTCTTTCTTTGCTCTCTTTCCTTCTTTTCTTGTTTTCTATGTTATTATTCATAAATTTGAATCTATTTATTATTTTCCATTTTCCTTAATAAAAATCTTTAATGTATATCTTTTTAATAATTTGAATTATATAAAACTTTCCATTTATGAACTCCTATAAAATTGTTATATCTTTAGCTTTCATATGTATATGTAATAATATTGTTATTAATCTAAGCTTATATCTATCTTATAAGACAATTTGTCTTAATGTGTATAAGCGTTTCATGAAGAAATAAATAAATAAATAAATAAATATCTGTAAAAGTACTTTTTTTTTAATTTAATCCTGGCTGGGGTGTTATACCACCCCTGTTGTTATTTACGTATATTTTAAATGTGTTGTTATCGGAAGGTTAAACAAAAATTAATAGGTTTTCCATATACATTTTTAAATTACATTTCAGAAACATTATTTACATTGCACTTAAAAAATAATCTTAGAATACTTAAACATTCTTTTTTTTTAAAGTAACCTTAGAATACTTAAACATACTTTTTCTAATATTTTTTAGTTCCGCGAAGCTCCTTGTTTGTCTTTTTTATAGAGAACAACATCATTCCTTGCAAAAGGAATCTGACAATTGTCTCTTTATGTTCGGTGTTAGGGCAGGGTATTTCCAGGTTCGCATCTCTGGAATCGCGTACAGTCTCCATCCATTTTTCCATGAGGTCTTCTATATGCTGTTTTCTTCTGAAGTTTTCCTCAAAAACCCTCTGCACTTTCTCAGCCAATTTTTCCAGCTGGATTGAGGGAGCAGCTAGCGATCCGAATTCAGATGTAGCAGCGGTGCTGACATAGGCCCTTAGTTCTATAAGTTGCAGTTGATCTCTCCTTTCAACCGAGCTGCTGATCATGAAGTTGGAACAGGCTTCACACTTCAGTTTGGACTTGAGTTTGCCAGCTGCAAAGCCAGCTGCAAAGACCCCACAAGGTTTTTTGGGGGTCGAAGATTTCTGGGGGGATGGGGACTTTGCAAAACGTCTATGAATGGGAAACGGAAGTTGTGAGGGTGAAAGCGGAGTATCCTCCGGAAGATCTTGAAAGTTGTGGTCCCAGCTATAAGTCTTAGTGGATGTAGATAACCATATTGGCCTTCTACAATCCTTTGGTATAAGGAAGAAAGATATACGGCTCGGATAGGTCTTAAACTGACCA